>HG995260.1:11380756-11763256 GCA_905332985.1 Mimas tiliae
CTTTAAGCTCGGCAACGCACCCATGAATCTTTTGCTATTGTGTGTGTACATGGGTGGTGGAGATCACTTACCATCAGGTGACCGACTTGCTCATTTGCCGGCTTATTGAAAAAAACACAGTTTTCGAAACTACAACTTAAGGCTTTTTTATCCTGGCACCTAAAGTAAGTACAGTACAATCCAAATATACGACTGTCGGACAACTATTGCGTCCTTCAACAGTCACTAGTAAAATCCCGCGCTGAAGTTACTAGATATGCACCAGTGGATCTATTTCTTCCTTCTGTGGATGGACCCTAGAACGTGACCTGCCGGAACGAGTAACGATGGCGAGGTTTTCACCACTGTGGTTCTTATCTAGTTGAGTACAAATATGTATCAGGATCGATTCCATCAGCACGTTATTAAAATGCAGAAGAAATTACTTATAATATTACAACTGACCCATCAAACTCTTTAGCTGAACAAAGGAGTAACCATACCTCACGATCATAAACCTGTACTGGATCAAAATTAGCTAAAAATCGATACAAAACCATATCTGTAACCGATAGGACACAGTACGGACAAAGCCTCACACGGGGGTCCCGACATGACACACGAGAGCGTGACCGACCCGTCCGATCTCGCATTGTTCCCATCGCGATTTAATAGGACACCGGCGTATGTACTGCGTGCTCTCGATAGCAAATGTAGGCAAGAATTTTTGAGCCAGGTTACACTAGAACCTTCGTAGGGTTGGTAAACAAATTCAATGATAAGCTAAAATCTGCAAAAACGACTACTAAACCTGAATCGCGTAGCGTTTGGAGTTTCCCATTTTCCCTCGTACTCCATCGTTATATCTTAATCAAATGTATATGGGACCCCCCTTGAGGTAAACCTTATCGAATACAAAACAAATCATCAAAATAAACACACATTGAAAAAAGCTACGGATGAACTAAGAATGTTCTTCTTTTAGAATTGGATTAAAAACCAGGAGGTTCTCACGTATATATTTTGATCTTACGCGATATCTATGCTACAGGTCAAATCTAAAAGGCTCCATACATAGTCATTTAAATACAGCTAACAGGGCTAGCCAAGTGTTCCAGTGAACTCTGGCCGACCTGAATATAAGTGATCTAGTTAAGGTCAGTGCCAGCAAAGTGACTTTAACCGGTCCTTACACATTATGAGGTCGGAAGAATTTACCATTGCAGCTTTGTTCAAGTTCGTGAGAACTTATTCCTTGGTATACCTTAATTTAGTGTTCACATCTAATTTCTTTGTTTATTTTAGCTCTTTGACTAAACGTGGTCTTAGTTCAGTGAAGCCCAAAAACGCCGAAGGACCAAAGCGCCGTAGACTATAATAACACAATTGGTGCCACTCTAAAATGAACAGGAGGATGTTGAGCCCCGATATTCACAACTTGGTCAGAATTGCAATAATATGTCCAATTTTTATTCAACAGGATTAACACTTTGCTACGATTTGCTTTAGGCCTCCAGATATCTCAATCACAGTAGGTACTAAACGCAGCAGCAAGCCGCCGCTTTACCTCAGTTTTCTGTGAAACAGTAGTAACAATCAAGTCGAACCGGCCCATTCATGCAGTAGATAAGAAATCATCAATATGCAGCGTATCTACCACTTTATTGTGTCATTTCAAAAATATTCTACTATAGACCAGTAGGTAAAAAATATATCCAACATCTGGCATTGGACGGTCTCACTTCACTTAAGACTGCGCTCCAAAATCAGAATAAGAATATTGCAAATCATGATGACAGGTCATTAAGTTTGATATGTTGATGGACTCAGCACTCAGCACCTAATGATTGCTATGTTTAATGACAAATGAGTTCAAACAAATCAAAAAGAATTCGTATTAGGTTGGTTTTACCCATCTTGGCCGAAGTTAAAAGATACATCATCGCCTCGTTTGCTTAATAACAGGGATATTAATGGACATAGACTAGATGTCTTGAGTTCGTATCCCAAGTAAATGTTGTGAGATTTCCATAATATAAAATCTAGTAATGTTTATAGCATCGTGGAGCCTAAACGAAAAGAGCGATTTGAATGCGGTGTTCTTTTCTTTGAAAGCTGATTTAGTCATGATACTTCTTAGCTATGTTTAAAGAGAATCTTTTCAGTCTTTAAAAGTTACAGATGTTTTAAATTGAAGACGGGTTTTTATCTGGAATTGTGCCCGGTATGGCGATAGGCTCGCCCCCTATCACATCGTGCGACAGATACGCTCGGCGAAATGTGGGTGTACTGGTTGTAACCAGAGGCAGGGGTGTACCTCTGCCTACACCTTTGGGGGTTACAGGCGTGAGTGCGTATGTATGTATGTAGAATAACTTGCGAAAAACGTTTGCAAAATAAATAACGTACGTTCGCCTTGCACACGGTCCGGACGCCGGAGTCAAAGGCTTTACAAATATTTTGGCCGACACGGAGCTACATTGATTGATTGATGGGCCACCATTGTTAGACCCCTAGGAACGAAATAAAACTACGCAGAATGTCTTTTTATGTAACAATGAACTATAAAATTGACTGTCGTGTCAACGTTGTTTGGAGCCGAAAGTTTTTGGCGTAGAAAACCACTCCAAGAATTATAGCCGTGTCTACGGTTAACTGTCACAGTTTGAATGACTATTAACGTTTTAGTATACTTTTTTATTACTTGAATCACGAAACGAGCAGGTCGCTCGCCTGATGGTAGGCGCCACGTTCCTGCCTATAAAAATCAGCAACAGCACAAAATTAGTTTTTGAAATATTCTTTGTTTTTTTTTTTGCAGTACGAATGACTAGTTTGACACTTCGTAATCAGCAGTTTTATACGAATTTATAAAGTTGAGCGTATTTCTAATTCGTACCAGTCCTAATGGCTCTTTCGACATTTTCGTTGGTCTATACTTTACAAAAAGACAACTTAAATCCAAGTCTGTGGTACCGGTTTAGAAGAAATCTCAAGAATCATTTGTTACGCCATTAAATAATACGGAAATACAAATCCGTATTAATCTCAATCGGATACAAAACATCCAGAATGTTCATTAAATACCATTAGGGGACCGGGAAGCTGATACCTTTGATGCTTGGGATTTAAAGATTAAAGTTAAGTAGCTAGAGGAAATGCTTGTCCCGAAACTTGTATGATACCGGTTGGTATTGAAGATTGATTTGTTAGCTTTCTCTCGCGAAATATGTTAGTTTCGATATTAAATATCAATCGTAACGCGTACGCATTACAACTGCACCACCGAGGAAGTTTTATGGATGAGGTGATTTTATGGATTTTAATAAACGAGTGAGTATATTAAAATAATTTGCATGGAATTTAGTTAGGAATGCAATCAAAATAGAATTAAGATAGATCCAACTATATCATGTTCGTTGTTCAGAGATAATATAATAGACAGCTCCGTGGCGCAGTGGGCGTGTAGCCGGCTGCGGAGCTAGAGACCGTGGGTTCGATTCTCACACCGAGACAAATGTTTGTGTGATCCACAAATATCGGTCTCGTGGCTGGGTGTTGTGGGACCGTAAGTTCCTCGTAGTTCCTGATACCCACGATACAGGTTAACGTGTGTGACTGTTGGGTGTGTTTATTTAATTGTTCTAATACTGATTTGAACACACCTTTGACTACACCTTTTTAAGGTTTTTTCATTTAAAATTACTTCAAAATAACTTACCTGTCATTAATATAGGAAATCTTTTTATACATGTTTTTATCACAAATTTTGAAATGTCTAAAATTCCAATTCTTGAAATTTATACGCAGAACCTTCCATCAAACGTTAACAAATATTGAACGAATGCAAATCTACATTGATGTGGACCGGTCCGGATGATTAATTCGTTCAGTTGGCCAAGTTCACGGACGGCGCCGAAGTGGAAGTGGGTCTTGAGTCGGTTGCGTAACTTGCCATACGAAGCAAATGAACTGGCCCATATTTGAAACAACCGACCTTAGTAACAGTGATTTAGAATAGGATATAACTAGCAGTTTACTAGGTGGTGGACTGCCTCGGTGGCGCAGTTATAATGCTTACGCGTTACGATTGAGGCCAACGCTGAGGTCTCGGGTTCGATCCCCGGTTCGGGTAAAGTGGTATTGGGTTTTTCTATTACGAAATGCTCGGAGTCTGGAATTAGTGCCCGGTATGGCGATAGGCTCGCCCCCTATCACATAAGGGACAGAGATACGCTCGGCGAAATGTGGGTGTACTGGTTACACCTCTGCCTACCCCTTCAGGGATTACAGGCGTGAGTGCGTATGTATTTACTAGATGGTACGTTCCTCGTATGCGAGAGGTTGGACTGGGTTGGTACGGTTGCTTTGTCTAATTCTGACGCCAAGCAACAGTGTGTAAGCGCTGTTGTATTCCGGTTTGAAGGACATTGATGTCAGTGAAATTGCTGGGCGTTATCAAACTTAATAACTTATGTCTCGGGATGACGAGTGCAGTCCGGTGCCATGTAGTGCTTCATAATTCATAGTTTTGTGTGGTGTTGCGTCTGTTAATAGGCAGGCGCTTACCATCAGGCGAGCGATAAACCTTGATACATACTAGCTTTCTTAGAATCTGATTTTCGATGTCAGCTCAGGTAGTTCCTCAATAGTTATATAAGCATTGTTATTAAAGCATATATTAATAACGATAAAATCCAAATTTAACACGTCCGAAACGCATACTTTGCTCTCTGCAAGGAAAATTACTTTTAAAAACTATACAAAGATATGCTATTAAGACATATATAGACATATATATGAGAGTGAATGAGCCCAAATAGGTATGCAAGGATCGTAGCAAGTGGAAATCCGTTGTCTCTGCCTACTCCTATGGGAAACAGGCGTGAGTAAGTAAACTTTTATAATAAACTTTTATTGAGCACTAAACATAGAACCGAGTACAAAAATACAAACATATGATAAAAACGAATTAGTGCATAAAATAAATTTACAAATCAATGCTTGACAGGGGGCCCCAAACTAGGCTAGGCCTGTATCTTGGGGACCAGAGTGAGTAGTTAGGTGTACATAATTATGTAAACAAAGTAAACTAAAATATTTAAAAATTAACACGACTCAATTTAAAATCTAAGAACTTATATCTAATAACAAAAGGTTTATTTTAGTTATTAATCATAAAGATATAATTTTAAAATTATAGAATAAAATACTGTAACATCAGTCATTTTTAGAACTTAAGGGGTTATTACATTAAGAACGTTTTCTGTTTGCTCATAATCTAGTGTGTGCAGCCATTTTGTTACGTTCAACTTTGCCTTTGAAACCGTGAGGCTTTTCAAGTCGCAGTGTTTCATGACTAAGTTGTAGGTGTGTGCTCTATGAAACTCACCAAATCTGCGTCCGAATGATGTTTTTATAGTTGGTAGAGGTAATCTAAAAAGTCGTTTTTTGAGTAGATTGTGATAGTTTTCCAATTTAGTAATGCGTCTATGGGTGTTAATGCATGTTCTGAGAATATAAAGTTGACGTACTGTTAGGACCTTTGCGTCTTTATACAAATTGCTGGTAGGATATCTAAAGGGTTTTTTGAGCATAACTTTAAGTACTGATCTTTGAGCTCTTTCTGCTGTTATGAGAGTGGACTTTGGAAGTAGTTGAAAGTATGGAAATATATGCTCCCACATCCCAGAAACCATCTAGAACATCCCAAAACACAGTTCTAAATCACCCATTTCGTCACAGCGGCCCCATAAATAAATGTTTCGTTCAAATACGAGTGTCGTTGGATAAGGCGATACGCAGACCGCATTACCTCGCGCGGTGATTTATTCTCACATGACTCTATCGAGCATACGTCATATGGACTCGTGTTTACATAGTCACATGTATATCTACGTGTATATTACTGGATTGTTTGGTGATGTTGGGAGCGTTAGAGATAATCGCTGTGTCTGTAGCGTTTTGCTTACGTTTCGTAAGACATGTACTGTTTGGTTTACTTTGGTAAGTTAGCAATCACAATCGAACCATCTTCGAAAGATGGTTGTTTCTTACTGCAATATATGTCTTTATCTGACATCAAAATCACAATCTCTCTATTCTAAAAAAAAGTAACTGGCGCCGCCGCCGCCGCCTCTGCCAAAAGCTTGTCACGCTATCTCCTCCGAAACCGCTGGGGGTATGGGGTCGAGACCGATACCAATCGATGCAGAATAATGTGGGGAAGAAAGTAAGATATGTCTCATATTCGTCGGACTTTAAGTTTTTTTTAATTTTATGTTTTGTGGAAAAACATGGACAAAGACCCTAGTGTTATTTAAAAAAGCTTTAATTGTCGCACTTAGAAACGTCAATTAGTCATTTCTAAAGATTCTATCCTATTCTATAGATGTACCAAGCTAAGTGTGAAAAGGCAGAAAATGGAAATATAGACAGTGTTCCCAACATAGTCAAATTATCGCTAGATTTGATGGGTTGGACCCACCGCTTGTGCGTAAATTTTGCTATCTAGTGGCTATTTTTTGACAACTGTTTTTAGGTTGTTAATTTTTTATTAATGCCTGCCATACTATTAATAGCTCTTAGATTATCGTTTATACTTTACTGTGTTTTCTATATGCTTCTACAATACCCAATCCCAATACACCCAACAGTCACACACAAAGTCCTGTTCCCACATTGTATCGTGGGTATCAGAAACTACGAGGGACTTGCGGTCCCACAACACCCAGACCCAAAACAAACATTCGTGGATCACACAAACATTTGTGTTGGTGCGGGAATCGAACCCACGGCCGCTCGTTTCGCAGCCGGTTACGCACCCACTGCGCAACGAAGGTCTACTGAATTCTATCCACTTAAAATTACTTACACAAAATCAGCTTCAAGCCGTCAGCAGTTCAAGAAACAATAGAATGACAGCTTATAATTACAAGCTATTACAGGGTTCAGTTCCTGTCGGGCCTTCAACATTCACCCCAGGATTAAAGTAGGTTCATGCAAATTGAATCACGATCTCATGGTTTCTGTTTGCTAGACTGTCAGACTGACGGTTTGACTGACTGTTATGGACTTAGGAATGTGCATGTATTAGGAGAAATGTTTTGTAGTTGTATTTGATATTGAATTTGTTTTCTGTCTTGTATAGGCAAAACTAGATTAAAAAAAATGTAATGATGTAATAAATTTAGTTTTTTCACAGTTAGTAAAATAATTGTCTACATGGGATGTAAATCTTAAACTAGAAGTAGTAGAAAAAGTAGCACATTTTATTATTACATACGCACTCACGCCTGTAATCCCCGAAGGGGTAGGCAGAGGTGTAGCCAGTACACCCACATTTCTCCGAGCGTATCTCCGTCCCATTATGTGATAGGGGGCGAGCCTATCGCCATACCGGGCACAAATTCCAAACTCCGGGCTGATAGTGAGATTTTTCGTAATAGAAAAACCCAATATCACTTTTACCCAACACAGGCATCGCCCCAGAGACCTCAGAGTCGGCCTCAGTCGTAACGCGTATGCATTACAACTGCGCCACCGAGGCAGTCGAACATGAAAATGAAGATAAACAAAACATATGGTATACAAGGTGGCAGGCCCCTCGTATGCGAGGCCGGCTGGGTTGGTACCACCGCTTTGTCTATTTCTGCCGCCAAGCAACAGCATGTAAGCACTGTTGTGTTCCGCTTTGAAGAACATTGAAGCCAGTGAAATTACTGGGCATTATGAGACTTAACACCTTATTTCTCGGGTTGACGAGCGCAGTCCGGTTTCATGCGGTGCTTTGTTCTTTAAAGTTCTGTGTGGCGTTGCTTCTGTTTATGAGCAGGCGTGGCGGTTACCATCAGGCGAGCAACCTGCTCGTCTCGTCATTCAAGCTAATAAAAAAATAAAAACATAAAATTCATAGTATCCTACCATTGCCATTTAATCAAACGCAAAATCAAACTCCCTCCAATTGAGATACATTTAAACTACGAACCAGCGGCTCGATCATAAATCCAACTAGAAAGCGTGAAAAGTGGCTTTATAAGGCTAATACCAAAATAAAGGAGTGTACCATTACGGACGCAAATCTAGTTGTGTAATGGGCATCGGTATGGCCGGGTATGGCCGAGTATAGTCGGACATCGGCGCCGACAGTACAGCCAATCATATCGCCTCGGTGATCTTGATTGAGATTTATTGGACGTATCGACCGAGTCGGCTCATTCTAAATAAATCAACCCTTTATGCGAGTCACTGGTGGGTTGGCCAGTCGGGAGGTTTGGGAAATGGCTAAAGTTAGTGTTTTTTAATCTTAAGGACAAACCCAACAATGAAATGTCGGTCCCATCGTTCCCTAAACATAATATACCCTAAAGAATACTAAAATTTAATTTAATTTTCAAAAGGTGCCGCCTAGAGTTTGTTGAATTTTTATGAGAATATTTTCTTAAGTCGAATGGTACTTAAATCTAAATATTTGGGGAACGTATGGTTTCACCGGTTTGAATAATAATATTTTTCGCCTGAACGACGGGACAATCAGGTCGCTCGTGTGATGGAAATGACACGCCTGCCTTTAAACAGTAGCAACACCACTCGGAACTTTAAATTTCAAGGAACTGTATGGCACTGCATAGTGCTGCGTTCGGTTTGTTAATTTTAAGGCGAAGTCTGTTGTAATTTGACAAATGTACGGTTTCACTAGCTTCTTTCCTCTCGTTCAGCCGCCGAATTAAGTTCAGTGCCCCTAAATAATGACAGATTGATTAGTTTCTTTTTACGTAGTATTTCGAGCAATTTCTACAATACGGATTTAGCACAAAGTTATAAGGAATTTAGAGCTAAATTTCAGCCATATTAACGATTCCCTGTGCATCGCAGTCGTTCGGCACTTTGATAATAATAATAATAATAATAATAAATACACATAACAGTCCCATACAAAATCCTGAAGCCACACTAGGTTAACCTGTATCGTGGGTATCAGGAACTACGAGGGATTTGCGGTCCTACAACACCCAGACCCGAAACAAATATTTGTGGATCACACAAAGATTTGTCTCGGTGTGGGAATTGAACCCACGGCCTCTCGCTTCGCAGCCGGCTACTCGCCCACTGCGAGACGGAAATTATTCTCTTACAATCATACAAAACCCAGACATTTCTTAACATATCTGATTACACAATATACCAACGACACAAACCACCAAACGCATCTCAAAAGTCACTCTTCCAAGGTCTCACAGCACAATATCAGCTATTCTGTGTGTATCTAACCGAGGTTTGATCGCTGATTTGTTTTGACCATTCGTTAACGCCGCTTGTCCTTGGCCGGTCCCTTTGAAATCTGGAGCGCATTTGTCATCGCTTCTATGAATGTTGGGATGATAGTAATTGAAAACTGAGTTTTAGCCGACTTCGAAAATGAGGAACTTCTCACTTCGTGTGTATATAATTTTGCATGGCAAAGGCATATAAATAAAAATGTATGCCATCTTGACATTGTTTTTTTTTGGGTAACAACGACGTGTAATAACCCAATAAAAACCCGAATAACAACGATTCAATTAAAAAATCCCCGTCCCCAATTCACAGATCGTAAATTAATTGACTGCTATGATCTAATTTGGCCATGATAATAATATTCGAGTGAATATGGGTAAGGTGACAGTGATTCACGGGCGATCTTTTTTTTATCCTGGTTCGGCAAAGTGACTACGCTACACCTGGTGGTAAGTGTAGCGCAATTCGTCCCATGATAGGGGGCGAGCCTATCACCATACCGGGCACAATTCCAGACTCCGGGCTAATACTGAGCATTTCGTAATAGAAAAACCCAATATCACTTTTACCCGACCCGGGGATCGAACCCGAGACCTTGCGTCAGCTCAGTCTTAACGCGTACACATACAACTGCGCCACCGAGGCAATCTCTAGAACAGTCTCCTCAATAGTAACTTGATAGTAAATGTTTCAAATTCACACTAGTGACTAGTAGAGTAATTAGAAGGGTCGATATGTGGGGTGCGAGTGATTGACGCGCGCGATCCTTATCTCAACGACACGTGTGGTGCGCCCAGTGCGGACTGCCAACCGCCATCTGTGACCGCTGATGTCTCACAACATATAAAATAAGCTCTGATGCTTATATCAACTGGTGCCTGGTGTAACTAGTATATACATATTGTTCGTTAAGTTTATTTCCGTCCCATGATGTGATATGGGGCAAGCCTATCGGCATAGCGTGCAAAATTCCAATTCCGGACTATTTATCGAACCGAAAACTCATGCACAAATTGTGTTTGCCCGAACTGAGATTTCAACACATGTCCTCACAGTTTCTCAGCCTAACGCTGCCATTAGACCAATGCGGTGAAGTATGTTGGACAAATATGGCTGAGCGTTTCATTAGAGAAGTGAGTGAATATAATTGACGCACTACATTATGCAAAATTATTTCTAGTGACGTCAGTTTTTTTATTGGTAGCATTTAATTACTCTAGAATTGACAGCCTCCGTGGCGTAGCGGGCGAGTAGCCGGCTGCGAAGCGAGAGGCCGTGGGTTCGATTCCCGCACCGAGACAAATATTTGTGTGATCCACAAAAATTTGGTTCGGGTCTGGGTGTTGTGGGACCGCAAGTCCCTCGTAGTTCCTGATACCCACGATACAGGCTTACCTAGTGTGGGGTCAGGACTATGTGTGTGACTCTTGGGTGTGTTTATTTAAATGTATTTGGGACTGATTTTACAATGTCCGAATAAGTTTTATCAACAACTATTCAGGGAGTACAACTTTGACATACTCTCTTCCGAATAAATTGTCAGCGTGATCAATTATTATTTTTTTTTATAGTATAGGCCGGCAAACGAGCAAGTGGGTCACCTGATGGTAAGCGATCTCCACCACCCATGTACGCCCACAATACAAAAGAATTATGGGCGCGTTGCCGACCTTAAAGGAAAGGGATAATAAGGGAAGGGGAATTGGGAAGGGGAGGGGGATTTGGGCCTTCGGATATCTCACTCACCGTACGAAACGCAGCAGCAAGCTGCTACTTTACGTCGCTTTTCTGTGAGACAGTGGTAACGACCCGGACGAGCCGGCCCATTCATACTGTAGACAAGATTGTCTACAGCGTGGCTCTACCACTTGTTAATTGTGATTTATAATTATTTCCGTATAATTGTGATTTAGCATTTTGTAATCTTAAAATGTCTTAAATGTTATCTGATGAATAATATTAATGTGAATATGGGAAAATCGGCTATAGGCCCGCTATCACATAAGGTACGGAGATACGCTCGGCGAAATGTGGTGGACTGGTTACAACTCTGCCTACCCTTTCGGGGATTACAGGCGTGAGTGCGTATATGTAAAAATCGGTTCTTGATAGTTTTTGAATAAGTTTGTTCTAATTTTCTAAATCATCTTATTCCTGAGGATGGATGAAAGAATATTGACGAAAGAAATATATATCGCGAGTGTGAACAGTTGGGAGGGGCAGGCCACGGCGAACTTTCATAGGTCAAGTTGGAGATATTCTCGAAAAGGCCAGGTCAGGAGCACCCTAAACCGACGTGCATGTATGAAAAACTTTATGAGTGAAGGAGGCCAAAGAGGTATGCAAGTATGCCTACCCCTATGGAAAATAGGCGTGATTCTATGTATGTATGTATATTATTCCTCACGTAACATACACCTTTTCAAAAGGCAGTAGGAACATTCCACTCCCAAACGCATTCCTTTAAATTTCTCTTTCAGATCTTTACTAATTATATTCCTAACAGATTGAAATCATCCCTCAGCACAAAGTCAAGTTAATCCATTATTTAACAGCAATACAAACGAGTGTACACGATAACCAACTCCTAATACTATCTCCCTCCGTACCTTCATTGTTCATTTCAAACCATTGCTTGTTAAAGACGTTCCTTGAGTCTTGACTCGTCTCTAACTGATTTGTTTCGATCGCCGCCGCATATTGTATGGGCCATTTAATTTTTTCCACTATTTAAACTCAACAAGGGATTTTAAACTTTACTTACAATTGTTAGAGTTGGTTTTGTTTTGTCAAGATCGTTATCGCAAGGATTCCCATGCTCCGTCCACGAATTATCAAATGTATGTGGTTGATTGAAAAATTCCAAAAGTAGGGGATTAAAGTATTGTTGGTGACGTGTCCCTGGGGGTTGTGGGCCCCGCGATTTATGTCATAATCTGGCGCCGTGCTATTTCTGTTTAACTGCGTTCTGAAGTAAGATGTAGTTTTGTTCACTATTTGTAACTATTTTGGATAATAGTGTAGTGACGAGGGTAGTTTGGGGTGCACATTGGAAAGTTAATTGAAAATTCTTGTTGTTAATTAGTAAGGGGTGGTCACAAAATTGTACTTAGTGGTATAAGGGAGGATTTTTATATACATTAACCCTCAAATTTTGTGTGGAGATGCCACTTTGACCTTAAAAGTACTCTGTCTTGGGAATGAATTTAGCAATTTTTGTGTTATATTACATACATAAACTTACTGCTGTTACCCATAGCGGTAGGCAAAGACAACAAATTTCCACTTGCTACGATCCTTGCACCCTATTATGATTTCTTTACTCTCATTACATTCTTCACACATTTTATTAGCTTTAGAAAACATAATTATAATTGTAACTACATTTTCATCAAAAGATATTTTCCTTCCAAACAAACACACTTAATACACAACTAACCGAAAAAACTTTTAAATTCAAGCTACTTAATTTTGACCCTCGACAAATAAGAGGAGTGTTATAAGTTTAGACAGAAATAAGCTCGCCGAAATGTGGGTGTACTTGTACTACACCTTTGCCTACCCCTTCGGGGAGTACAGACGTGAGCGCGTATGTATGTAAATCTATAATATTACTCGAGATAATGCAAGGATTCTAGCGAGACATCTAAATCAGTTCAAGCGTTTCGAAGATATGGTAGGATATAAAAACTCACACACACATATAATGAACCCTGAAAATATAACATTCCTTTTGTGGTCTTGTAATAAAGCCATCAATTCCGACCGAAAAGATTCAACGTTTGGAATTAATCGTTTGAAAACATAATTTGCTGACACTGGCCATGATGGCTCCTCAAATAAGAGCGATGGGGCGGCAACTGCAACAAACACTGGCAATTTGACAAATTAGTTTTTGTTCGCGATGTTTTTTTTATGGAATTGTTAGGTAAAATAAATAAATAAATAAATACACCCAACAGTCACACACATAGTCCTGACCCCACACTAGGTTAAACCTGTATCGTGGGTATCAAGAACTACGAGGGACTTGCGGTCCCACAACACCCAGACCCGAGACAAATATTTGTGGATCAGACAAACATTTGTCAGGTGCGGGAATCGAACCCACGGCCTCACGCTTCGCAACCGGCTACTCGCCCGCTGCGCCACGGAGGCTGTCTGTCGGAGGTAAGTGTTATTTGAATTTATGTTTTGAGGATTCTTATTAATTGAGATTGTAATTATGTGATTTAAGTGAACTATAAAGTATGAACGTTTGTAAGCGATGACAAATCTTAATGTTATAAATGCGTAACATCCAAAATGTTTCAGAGTTTGTTAAATTGAGATATTTGCTATCTTGCCTTAAGAGCTGAACGGATTAGGACGAAATTTAGTACAGAGGTAGACCATGACTTAGATTAGGCCAAAAATACTTTTATCCCGGAAAATATATTCAATCGGGCGGAGCTGCGAGCGAAAGCTAACAATATAGATTAAAGGTTGTCTGGTTGAGATCGCTATTTGTGATAAGAACGCCGTACAGTGTTCCTTATTTTAAAAGGGTTTTTTACATTTTTAAATATTACATTTCTCAAAATAAAACATTTAAAAATTTAAAAAGTATCACCTCCGATGGCGAGGCTTAATACCCAAGACCGCCTATTGTTACAATTCTTAGTTAATTATTCTTTTTTTACTGTAATATTTTGCATGGTGTATAATAAATTGTTATCTATTTATCGTAACAGGTTCACAGGCAATATTACATTCTTCGTTCTTACATACTATTACGTACTATATCTATCTATCTATAGTTTAAATATAAGTATGTAATATTGCTACTTCTGTACATGTTACGATAGATAGATAACACTTTATTGTACAAAAATATTACAGATGGTTGAAACTGATAGTTGGCATTATTAAAGAGATTTAATACTTGAAAAATATCTAACTACAAATGGGAGGGATGGCAATACACGAATACCCAACGTTATGCATAATTTAGACTTAAGTTATTCCAGTAAAATCCGCAACTGAACTAGAAATATCAGATTAATTTCAATCTTCACTGTATCTATGAAAAGTAAATTGGAAACTAAAATCCAAATATACAACAAAATGTTATCAAGAATCGATACACAACAACAAATCAATAACCGAACAAAACCAACAAGGCAAATGTAAACAAATTACACAGCCGCGTCATGACACAATGATAATCATAAACTATACAATGAAAAAAACAATGATTCCCACATTGGGATCTGGATCACGACGTTGGTGGTCCGTTCTAAGAACCATCCCTTAATAGCTGTTGGGACAAAGCGGCCATAGGGGTGAATGGCGATTTAGGGATGACCCGGTGTTCTGATTTACTTCAAATCGTGCCAGATATTATCTGTGCCCATTCAGTGTTTTGTTACGATGTGCCCTTTTGCACCCTCTGCCCTACTATTTGTTTTTTGTTGGCGCTGATTGATTGGAATTCTTATTGTGGTCGAGTTTGATTCTCGCGTTCTTTATTTGAATGTATCGCGATGTGATCTTTAACGTTAGAATGATGGCCAGTAATGTTGAGATCGTTTGAAAACTGTTAAAGAACTCCATGAAATATAATATTATTTATACAAATATTGATTGTCTGTAGCTGTAAGGTGCGCTAAAAATAGCCAGTTTCCAGCTAAAGCTTTGTGCAGGATTTCCATTTTCTACGAGAACTGTACAAAATTATAACATAATATGAACTTAATAGTACTTACTCATTATTGTTTACTACTGTTACAAGTAATGTACTGGCTGTATTAAATAGTCCCAGAATTATATAGCTTTATATCCCCGGCTAATACTTATGATACTGATAATCTCTGATTTGTTTTAATATTCAATTCTTATAATTCATCTAAACAATAATATTTTAGCATGGTCGAATATGTTTAATAATTTTACAATTACTAAAACATGTGTAAAAAAGTATAGGTAAATACGGTGGAATAATTATTATTGTAAGTCTTCAGTCGGTACCAGCCGACCAACGTGTTTTTAGACGGAACATGAAACGTAACTCAGCCCAAATATACAAAGAAGATTGTATACATTGGGTTTCAATTCACCCACTGCAGTACACTACATTTAACTTTGACCACCGGTCGGTCAGTCCAGTACCAAAATTTCATGTACATAGGTATCTCTCAAGCAGCTTAACGTTTTTAGATTGAAAAATAACCTCAGTCATGCTTCCAATATATTTTTATTGCAATCTCGATAGGTAATTGGAATCCAATTACAAATCGAAATACAATAGTAACCTTTGTCACAGTTTACACAACACATTGGATAGTGTTACGTTGACAAGAAAAAAGGTATCGCAACACGAATGGTGTGGTTTTTAAAAAAGGAATGCGATTGACGGCTCTGGCTCTTGTGATATGGCGCTGAAAAAAGTCAAGGCTCGTGGCTCGTGGTGCGTATTGCGTTACTCTTGTAAGAATTGCAATAAGGTGAGTCAAGGGCTTGTCCAATAAAGCTTGGTATGCGCTGACGTCGTTTTCGACGTGGTTTATGCAAGGCGCTTGTCGAGTCGTGGCTTGGTTGGTGATGTAGGTTCGATACACGATAGCAGGTGTCAACTTCGGCTGCAATTTTGAATCGAGGAGCCTTTGCTTTTTCTTCAGATTTAACTTAAACTAGCAGTGATAGCTCAGTGGGGAGTGGTATAGACTATCGAGACGAAAGTCGCAGGTTCGAAACCAGCCCCAAGAGCATACACCTCTAACTTTTCTAAGTTACGTGTATATTAATTGTTAATTATCACTTGCATTAACGGTGAAGGAAACATCGTGAGGAAATTGCCCTGCATTATATACGTCCCACTGCTGGGCACGGGCCTCCTCTACTGAATGAGAAGGGTTAGGCCTTAGTCCACCACGCTGGCCTAATGCGGGTTGGCAGACTTCACATACCATCGAAATTCTTATGAACAACTTCTCAGGTATGCAGGTTTCCTCACGATGTTTCCTTCACCGTTATCACCGTTTCCAGATATCATTACCATCGCAAAATATTCCTGTCTAAAAACTTGCATTGAATAGGGTAGTTTCCTATATTGAATTTTATACATTATTTTATAAGCAACAGAAAATAATACGCAAAAGAAACCCTTTTATTAAAACACAATCAAAATTGGTTCAGAAATGTGCCCGCAGTTATGATTTTAAATGTTGGTATCAGGAAAAGTGGGTGCGTAGTAGGGATATCTCACTATCTCGCTTGCACGCGTGCACTATAATGAACATTTTACACAGTGACGTCAAAGGTTGCATCGTCTGTCATTTGACAATTACCCCTTCTACAGGATTTGAATGGCTTCTATCTTATTTATTTTTGGTCCGATTTATAAAATTCTTTCTGCAATAGATTTTGAGTAACATAACTTATTGATTTAAATAATAAAAAAAATCTAGTCAACTACCCTTCCTTTATTACGAGTAGTACCTGATATTATCTTGGTTTAGTACCAGGCTCTGTCTCACTGTTTAGATGCTTTCTATTCGCTTAGTCTTGAGATTCCTCTGAAGTGACACCATTGGCTATCATTTTAAACCATCAAGCCAGCTTTTTGGGCCGTTTTTTTGAGTAACGTAATAATAAAAATAATGGAGTCAAATGGGTACCCTATTCGGGTTATTTTGCCCTTTACTAGGTAAATATAATATTTTTACTAATACAACTTAAGGTTTCTATTTTTTTAAGTTTTCGTATTGGCGACAAAAACTTTAATGTATACTACTAGACAAAATGCGACGTATATAGAAATTGTGCCACTAGCTTGCGGTCAATTGACCGAAACTCAATATTACCATCTCGCTTACTCTCAACTAGAACCCCCTATAGCGCTCCTTGTTTATGAGCTGTCAAACTCCCGCGTTATGTAACGCATTTTTACCTTTAATCAGCCCGTCTAGTAGTATACAATAAAGTCTTTGAATGGCGACAAGTAATTGTTTTTATTTATTTATTTTGAACCAAGTTACCCACTTAAGATCAAAGTAGTGTGTTAACTTATGACACCTACAGTGTTTTTTTCACCCGAGGCTGGCAAACAAGTGCATCCCCTGGTGTTAACCAGTGATTTCCAACATTTATGAACACCCACCAAAACAAAATAATCATAGATGCGTTCCTGTAAGGAGAAAATGGGGACTAGGAAGGGTATGAGGTATTTGAGCCTCCAGAAATCTCACTCACCGTACGAAATGCAACAGCAAGCTCGACGCCACTCTTCTGGGCTGTGGTACCATTCGGGTCAAGATGACCCATTCAGCTGTAGACAATAATGACTATATCGTTATACATCTACTATATCGACCTATTGTACCTGGGTTTTACCACCGCTTTGTCTATTTCTTCCGCCAACAGCAGAGTGTAAGCACTGTTGTTTCGGTTTGAAGAACATTGAAGCCAGTGAAATTACTGGGCATTATGAGACTTAACATCTTACGTCTCTGGGTGTCGAGCGCAGTCTAATGCCTTGCAGTGCTTTGTAATATCAAGTTCTGTTTAGTGTTGCTTCTGGCTATGGGCAGTCGTTGCGCTTACCATCAGGCGAGGGACCTGCTCGTTTACGTCACTCAAGCTAATAAAAATAAACTAGAAATTTATTACAAGCTATAACATATGCATAATGTATGTAAGAAGACAATAATAAAATTTGTTCATTGATACCACGTTCATTTGACTCATAGAACATACCAATACTCTGACTTGCAAATCTTTTGCGACACTACCATACTTTTAAATACACACGTGACCTCCAAAAAAGGTGATCATGCCAAACCATTCTCTATTTTTAATTACTCAATTTTAATCCGTTTTAGAATCTATGAATGGACGGCGCCTAAAATCGAAATTATTCATGACGCAAGGAACCCTGGTTAGGAGTTGGGTTAGCCCGAAGGCCTTGGCGTGCGTGTGCTGGGTTCAATGCCATGGAACAATGATGCCATTGAAACTGGACCACAAACTGCCTGGATGACGCCATGAAAAATCTCAGTTAAATTTTGAGCCATTGCACCGTTTTGTAATCAAATTAGTCTTAACTAGACTATAGGTAGTTAGGCTGTAGTAACCGCTGAGGTCCTAGATTCTAATCCCAGGTCTGACAATCACAACATGTATTTTTTAAATCGGTCTACCATTATAAATAATTAAATAATTACACCCTACTTTATTATTATTTTTAAATTTATGGCTCTGTCCTTATGGACAATTCCGCCAACATCAAGTGAGGCAGATACACGATAAGAATTGAAGAGTAAAACCACTCAGACGCGAGATGCCCGTTTAATGCAGTTGATATACCTAAGACAAAGATTAAAATGCTACAAACAAAACAAAAAACAATTATACAATTCTATTATAAATTACTACAAGTTAATCTAAAACTTACAGACGAACGAATATTACAGTTAGTGAACAAGATACCGCTATTTAGCTTTAGTTTAATATTAATGACAAGAATAAAGTTGGCCAAAATATCAAAAAACGAGGTAAAAACATAAGAAAGTAAACAGTTAAAGTTGGAGATACGGGGAATAAAAGAAGGGATGACATCATATAATAGTAAGCTAGATTTGGGCAATTGAAAAAAATATGATCAGAGAACCGTCCTCCAAACCGATCGAATCCCAATTTGTCGATCACACAAACATTTGTTTCGGTGTGGCAATCGAACCCACGGCCTCCCGCTTCGCAGCCGGCTAATCGCCCGCTGCGCCGCGGAGGCTGTCAAATTATTCGATTCGAAAAATCACGCAAGAAGATTTCGCGATTAGAATTTGTGCCCGGCATGACGATAAGCTCGCCATCTATCACATCATTGGACTGAAAAAAGCTCTGTAAACTGTGAGTGCACTAGTTATACCTCTACCGTACCCTTCAGCGATGCAGGCGTAAGTTTATGTATGTTATGTTTTTATGGCTGATGGATGAGAGCCTGCAAGGTCACTGTGGCTATTATTAATGGAAGGTAATTGCCGTAAGCGTATGACGTAAGGCGGAGGACCGTCCTGGAAAAATCTAGGCAAAGCATATCATACAGTTGATGGAGCGATGGATGCGAGCAATACAAAGAAAGACAAGGCTGAACTTTCAGAAAACTGGCACAGTACAATCGGTTTGAGTGGTAGAGCCACGTTGTAGACACTTATCTACAGCATTTATAGGCCGGCTCGTCCGGGACATTACCACTGCCTCACAGAAAACCGGCGTAAAGTAGCAGCTTGCTGCTGCGTTTCGTACGGTGAGTGAGATATCCGGAGGCCCAAACCCCCTCCCCTTCCCAATCCCTTAATTATCTCTTACCTTTAAGGTCGGCAACGCACCCATGATTCTTTTGGTATTGTTTGGATTCTCAAGCAGTTACACTGAAGGTTTTGTCGTGCGTGCGTTGAGATCATAGGCCATACTATGAAACAATGGCAAATAAATAAATTAATCTAGACCACAAACTTCCGAATTCGGGACTAGAGGCCGAAGTGTTGACGTGACCGTTATCAGATAAATATGAATCATTGGGTTTTGTGTTCAAGGAAAAGAATAGTATATAGTCACACCTGTTCCAATTAGGGGTGTGCAAAACAACAAAGAGCGTTTTCAATCTAGAATCTTATTGTCTTGAAAGATATCTTTAAGCTATTGGCTTGTTTACTAGATATATAATCCCGTGCAAAACTGTTTAACACCAATTATCCGAAACACCATGCCCGACCTAAGCCGGTTCATAGCTTAAAACTACAGGTAGACTATAACTTAATCTATACTAATATTATAAAGAGGAAAGATTTGATTGGTTGTTTGCATTGAATAGGTCCCAAAACTACTGAACCGATTTGAAAAATTCTTTCACTGTTGGGAAGCTATCCCCGGGTGACATAGGCTACTTTTTTATCCCGGAAAAGGCCGTTCACGCGGGCGGAGCCGCGAGCAAAGGCTAGTCGTTAATAACCCTCGAGTTCAATTTGAAAATGATCTATTACTTCTGAATTGTTGAATAGATTCTCTTCAAACATAGCTAAGAGTCATCTCGATTTAATCAGCTTTGAATTTAGAATCCGCATTTAAATAAGTTTACTATATTAGGCGCTATGATGCCACAGATAGACCGACAGACAGGCAGACAGATAAAGGGGTCAAACTTATAACATCTTTGTTTAAATATTTTTTACTGACTCCAAAGAGACCTATAGAATTTGTTATTTTTGACTTTTCAGTGTTTTTATTTTGAAGTCGTTTTCTAGGTTTTGTTAAGACTTATTTTATTTATATCCAATAGTGTAAAATCTTCTCGTCTCGTCGTATATCGTCTTTAATAAACACTATTAATGTTAAATGAAAGAATATTTCAACTGACTGTAAGTAGCATTTATAAAAAATACACAACCATGAGCCATGAGCATTACAATTTATTTCGCATGTTTTTAAATTCAAATGATTCATAGATACAAGGCTGTATATCATGATTATCATTGCCTGCGTTACGCGGTGCTACAATGGGACAATGAAAAAACTAACATTTGTATGTACATTTGCTATGGTTTAGGAAATCCTGTCGAAAAAAACGATCACCTTCACTTGACCATGAATCATCGATGGAGGGTTTTGAATCGACTGTGCAGTAATATTGCTGTTGAAGTGTACTTCATAATATTTATTTTGTTTAGATTTTAGGGGTAAAGGTGTTGTACATGTGATTTGTAATAAACTACAATAGATTTATGCTCTAGTATTGTATAGGAATTGACTTGATATGGAAGTCGAAGATATTTTTTTTAATTTATGTTTTTATATAGTCCAAATATCACACGCTTAGTCCTAACCCCAAATGTTTGTGGATTACACAAACATCTGTCTCAATGAGGGGATCAAACCTGCGGCCTCAGCCGGCTACTCGCCCACTGCGCCACAGAGGCTGTCTACATACCAAGTTACATAGATAGATAGGGAGAATAATCTTTATTGTACACCAAAAAAAGTAACAGAAAACAAGGATCATACATAAGCTATGAAATGAAATAAAATAGTTTTATTCATCATGTAGGCAATTAAAATAGCGCTTATGACGTCAGTACAAAATAAAGAAACTTATGTATAGAAATCAGATCAATTAATGTATACATAACATCGTCAAAATACACTGGGCAACTATAAATTTTACAATATTTTTACAATAATCCAGAATTGTTTTTTTTTTTATGGGTAACTTAGATAATTTAAGCATAGAGCGTAAAGGAAAAAAAACAATATGTCAAGCTCAGTCTAAGCGTAATGTTACTGCCTCCATTGTTATCCCTGGGACGATCAATTTGCAAGCAGTGTAACATGAACTAGGTTAGCCGACCACAACGCGCCGCGCCACGTGAATTATGCATTAACTGACGAATTATTTTATACTAGCTTTTGCTCGCGGCTCCGTCCGCGTGAATAGACTTTTCCGAAATAAAACGTAGCCTATAACCGTCTCCAGAGTCCCATCTATCTGTACATCAAAATTCATCAAAATCGGTTCAGTGATTTAGGCGTGAAAGCGTAACAAACAAATAGATATTTTTTTTGTCATAAAAAGTATTCTATGTTACTTCTTATACCTCCAAGAATATGTGTACAAAGTTTCATGATGATCGGTTAAGTAGTTTTCGCGTGAAAGCGCAACAAACAAACTTACATTCACATTTATAATATTAGTATGAAGTATGATGAACACTTTCCTGTGGCGTTTAACAATAGGCTGTGGGCCTTAGTTGAGATCATTGGGTTTGAGGATAGTGAAGGACAAGAATGCAAAATATTAAGCTCAGTCTAATTTCAATGCTACTGCGTTCATTTTTATTTCTGGATAATTAATTTGCATTAGATTGCCTCGGTGGCGCAGTTGTAATGCGTACCTACGCGTTACGATTGAGGTCTCGGGTTCGGTCCCCGGTTCGGGTAAAGTGGTATTGGGTTTTTCTATTACAAAATGCTCAGTATCAGCATGGAATTTGTGCCCGGTATGGCGATAGGCTCGCCCCCTATCACATAAGGGACGGAAATACGCTCGGCGAAATGTGGCTGTACTGGATACACCTCTGCCTACCCCTTTGGGGATTACAGGCGTGAGTGCGTAAGTAAGTAATTAATTTGTAGGCGGTGACAGGAACTAGTTTAGCGAACTACAAAACGACGCGTCGGCCCGTGTGAATGCATAATGACGAATTATTTCATATCGAAACACTTTACCATATCGCCTTTTGTTTCTAGGAATAGCTTAGATTATATAGTGTACGCGAAGAGAAGAAAAGCCGCTTAAGGTGGTAAGGTCACGTTCAGAAGAAATCAACCCAAAAAGTGTTGACTTTACGTAAGCATTAGAGGGAGAAAATACAATCTCCGTGGCGCAGTGGGCGAGTAGCCGGCTGCGAAGCGTGAGGCCGTGGGTTCGATTCCCGCACCGAGACAAATGTTTGAGTGACCCACAAATATGTATTTCGGGTCTGGGTGTTGTGGGACCGCAAGTTCCTCGTAGTTCCTGATACCCACGATACAGGTTAACTTAGTGTGGGGTCAGGACTATGTGTGTGACTTTTGGGCGTGTTTATTTACATCAGAGCCAATGGTGTTACTATGGATGTTGCTCAAGATCGAGCGAAGTGGAGGCATCTTAGTAAGGAAGCGTACCCTGGTACTAGGCTGGGATAACTCTAGGCAGAAAGAAAAGATTAAAAAAAGAAAGTGCGCGAAGGAAAGAAAATAAATTGACATACATACGAGTATATTACTGGATTGTGGGACACTGCTCCAGGCTGATACTGAGTATTTCGTAATAGAAAATCCCAATATCAGTTTCACCCGAGCCGGGGATCGAACCCGAGACCTCATCGTCAGCCTCAGTTGTAACGCGTACGCATTACAACTGCGCCAGTCAATTACAAAATTTAATAAACTGAATACTTGAATTGAGATTCCTTCAGGCATAGAACACCAAATGCCATTCTAATAGAATTTATATTGATTGTTTTAAATGTAATGATCGTAGAACACTGTGATTCAATTTCAATGATGACAATATGACATATCTAAATATTCATAGATCAAAAGCAATAAACAAATCAATTCAATAACCAACACTACCGGAATCAATTCAGTCGTGAGTGATTGCGAATGTCAATTGATAGGTATTGACGTTATGTCCATTGTCCATGAACTCTATGAGTTGGACGCCGCTTTATGACCATTCCCATTTTTTTTACTAGGCCTATATTATACGTGCCCCACTGCTGGGCACGGGCCTCCTCTACTGAATGAGAGGGGTGAGGCCTTAGTCCACCACGCTGGCCTAATGCGGGTTGGCAGACTTCACATACCATCGAAATTCTTATGATGATCTTCTCAGATATGCAGGTTTCCTCACGATGTTTCCTTCACCGTTAAAGCAAGCGATAATTAACAATTAATACACACATAACTTGGAAAAGTCAGAGGTGTGTGCTTGGGACAGGTTTCGAACCTGCGACTTGCGTCTCGACAATCTGTACCACTCACCGCTGAGCTATCGCTGCTATATTGATTTGCTTACTGGCAGTAAAATGTTGCCACATTTTGTATGGGAGATCTGTCAAACCACTATTGATAGTAAGCAAATCTATCTTTAGATAGAATATACCTAATAGCCATCACTGTGGACCCTCACTTGCACGATGTTCCTAAATCGAGATTTATCACTAAACGTTTTTATTTATGTCAAATTTTTATACGATTTGACGTCTCTAAACAAGTTTAGTGGGTAAAACTCAATTTAGGATTGTCACCATGGGCCTAGGGCAATTGTTTCGCATATATACTAACTAAATTATAAATGCGTAAGTGGATTTGTTTGTTACGCTTTCACGGCTAAATAGCTGAATCGATTTTGATGAATTTTGGTAGATACATGGGACCCTCGGTTATAGACTACTTTTTATCGCGGAAAAGGCTGTTCATGCGGGTGAAGCCGCAAGCAAAAGCTAGTTTTACTATAAAGTTGGAATTAAATAACAACAAGGGACGGACATACGCGAAATGTGGGTGTACTGGTTACACCTCTGCGTGAGTGCGTATGTATGTATGTAAATAACAACTGGGGAAATAATCTTACAGTGCGAGGACATTATGCGCTTCTGCAATATTCGGAATTGGTGAATTAGTACGAATATGCAATGAATATCCGTCCATCGGGATCCTATCAGTTACTCCAGAGAAAAAGTAAGGTATTCAAAAACCGTACTATGAAATTAAAGTGATACATTGTTAGTTTCCTCTCATAAAAGGAGGACCGGAGGCTCAAATCTCCCCTCCTCTTCCCAATACCCATCCTTTTAACGGCAACGCATCCACGATTCATGTGGTAGGTATTATGGTTGTTCATGGGCGGCGGCGATCACCATCAGGTGACCCACTTGCACGTCTGCCGACCACTGCTATAATAAATTTCAAAGTTCCATCACCAATCTTCACATGTCCACGCTTTAATCTAAAAACAAGCACCACATTAAATCAAGCGAAAAAAGGCGTAGACATATGAACGTGCATGCAATCAACGCCTTAGGTGCCATTGAAAAAAAAAACCACCTTGTGCATACCGACCCTTTAGAGACGGGCGACAATTACTCTTCGGGCCTTATTAACAGCTACCCACCACGGGAACTCATTAAATCGTTTAACACGTGTTTAGTTCGAAATGGAGCCTTTACGAGTTATTAACAGGGTTGGTACCTCGAACAAGTCTATAAAGTTTATGGGTTATGTGTTTCAGACGGCTTTGTATTTTTCACGATTTGAAATGTTCCTGGAAGTTTGTGTCACTAAATATATAAAAAAAAAATTGTACACGGTGAATAAGCGTTTAATTTTATACTGGCTGAAAGCTTAACTGACAAATTAGAGAGAAAATTATTTTTCAATTGAAACCATATTAGGTATATTGATTCGTAAAAAGCGGCGATGGCCTAGCGAAGAGTGGCACAACTGTCAAGATGGAAGTCGCGGACCGGTCGCGGAAATCGGTGGTTCGAAGCCAGTCCTAGGGCATACACTTCTGAGCAAAGAATTTAATGTATAGGTACTACTAGACGGGCTGTTTAGAAGTAAAATTACGTCATATATCGCTGGAGTTTGACAGCTCACAAACAGGGAGCGCGATAGGAGTTCTAATTGAGAGTAAGCGAGATGGTAATATTGAGTTGCGGTCAATTGACCGCAACTTAGTGGTACAATTTTTATGTACCGCGCAGCTTGTCTAGTACATTAAGTCTTTGCCCCTGAGCTCTCGAAGTAATATATGTATATAGGTATTCATTATTAATTAATTATTTATCTAAAAATTCTGCATAAGAATTTCGAAGGTGTATGAAGTCTTCCACACCGCATTAGGCCAGCGTGGTAGTTAAAGGCCTAATCCCTATTCTCTGTCGTTAGTAGAGAAGGTACATGCCCAGCAATGAGACGTATATAATACAGGACTAGTATTATTAGTAATATTACTGCCTCGGTGGTGCACTTGTAATGCGTACGCGCTAGGACTGAGGCTGACGCTGAGGTCTCGGGTTCGATCCCCGGGTCAGGTAAAAGTTATATTGGGTTTTTCTATTACGAAAAGCTCAGTATCTGCCCGGAGTCTGGAATTTGTGCCTGGTATGGTGATAGGCTCGCCCCCTATCACATCATGGGTTGTAGATAAGCTCGGCGAAATGTGGGTGTACTGGTTACACCTCTGCCTACCCCTTCGGGGATTACAGGCGTGAGTGCGTATGTATGTAAAAATAAAACATTAAAAAATATTTCCTCCAATGGCGAGGCCAAGGAATACAGAAATACAGGGCTGATATTATTACTATAATATGTTTTAATCATTAACATGCCATTGATCTACTGATTGCGTAAAAACACAGAACTAATTCTATTTTTTCTCAGTATGTATGTAGGTCAGATTTGTCAATACACGTGAGTATCACTTTGTGTAAAGTAGTTTATACTTTAGAAACCATTACGACGCTTTTATAACACTTACTTAAACTATGAAATAAAATAGATAACTTGTCGTTACATTAATGTAGACATAAGTTTGAAATATCTATCTAGGTGAGTAGAGGGCAAAGGATAGATAAATCGAGTGAATAAGCGATCCGTGATATAAATCGATTATTCCGATAACACTAAAACTTAGGGATCGTTTACGATGACTTACGAAAATTGCACAGTTTGTTGAAGACTCTTATCCACATTTAAGAGAAAATGTTGGTCGCCTTTTTTGGTGAGTTAATTTTAAAATTGGGAAAGGATTTTTGAAAATGGGATTGAATTTTAAAATAACAAGAGACGGAAGTTATCACCTAATTTTTTATATACGTAGAAGAATTAAACATTTTAGTGCTCATCGTACATTTTAGTGTTGGTGCTAGCAAGTGACAACCCTATGCAGCTCTAGTATCTATTCTCATGTCGCGTCCCCGAAATTAATCGATGACCATTTGTATCAAAGCCAGACTTGGGAATTTTATGTTAGGAGTATCTTATTATCGTAAAGTGGTTGCTCGTGTGATTGTCGCAATGCGGGTGGTTTTATCGGGAGCCTTTTATGTGACACCATAAAAAAAATTACTTAATACTCCTAGTTATAATGGAGACTGAATTATCATGCACAGACTAATGATCGCTATAAATCCACTCCGCCGCACAAGAAACCGTGTAAAATACTATACATGTTTTGCAATTTCCGATTAGATAAATATTTACACATTTATTTTCCTTCATTTATGTTGCCTGTCCGCGTTTTAGAACGTTAATTAAGTTTTCAGTTTACGTTTCCGAACGAGCGCGCAAACGTCAAAGTTGGCGATGTGCTATTTATAAACAATCTACTGCGGCTGCGTGAGTAATGAAATATCATGACATAAGCGTACCTTATTGCTGTTTCCAGTTCACAAACATAAACGATACAATCAAATAATGTTAAGCAGTGAACAAAACATTGCATAAATATAGCGCTATGAGGAAAAAACACCACTTACCTTTGCCTTCAAAGCGTAGACGGTCTTCTTTATTCCACACTTATTTAAGCCATAATATAACACACTGCCACCAATAATGCACGCACATGTTGTCAAAACTGTCGGGAAAGATTTATAACACCTCACATTACTAATATTACGCGGAAAAAGTGGTGTAAATTGAATATTTTTGAATAATTTGCCCGAAGTACGACTTAGCGTGGCCATGTTGGCAGTACAGCTGATTGTCAATGTCATGTGCAAGCGAGAGGGGTATTACGAAATGAGAAAGATGACGAAATATCAAATGGCTATACTGCGCATGTGCGAATTTTGATTTTTTTATGGAAAACACGTGTTTCGTAGTTCCTTCATAGTTCATATACTCACTGTATAGCACAATACATAGCTGTACATAATACACATTATGTACGGTTTCGTTATAGTGCTAATATAATGAATGAATAAATTATGCGATAAAGTTTTTAATCGTAATCGCATATGCATTGGCAAGTCGTTTTATAAACGCTGTTTTATTTGTGCATAATTTTATAGTTAAATAAATTAATGTTTCTTGAAATTTTAAGTATTTTTTAACCAACGTAAAAATCGGAGGAGGTTCTCATTACTAATATATTTAACATGGTTTATTTACTAGAGTCATGACACGACATTTAGTAGGTAGGTAGGTACGCATTTAGTAGATGGGTACATCAATTCTGGTTCCTGTTTAAGTAAATAAATTATCATACCTATGTGCAATTTGTTATCGCTTTGTAGATCTAGTGACAGCGTAAAGCGAAACCGGTGAGTTCCTGGGTTCGACTCCCGGATCGGGAAATTCACTCTTATCGGAAGTTCACTGCTTTCACTCTAACTTCTCATATTAATTAGTAATGGACGGAAATAATATGCTGTGTTTCGTACAGTGAGTGAGATGTCCGGTCGGCAACGCGCCCATGATTCTTTTGGTATTGTGGGTGTACATGGGCGGTGGAGATAACTTACCATCAGGTGACCCACTTGCTAGTTTGCCGGCCTATGCTATAAAAAAAGTTCTGTGAACTTGCGGTTTATTATCACCAATTCTGACTATTTCTCCGATCATAGACAGGACCATAGACAGGACGGCCCTCGTGGCGCAGTGGGCGATAAGCCGGCGGTGAAACGAGAGACCGCAGGTTCGATTCCCGGACCGAGCCAAATGTTTGTGTTATGCTCAAATATTTCTTTTCAAGTCTCTCGTAGTTCCTGATACCCACGATAGCCTAGTGGGGTCATGTGTGTGACTGTTGGGTGTGTTTATTTTATGGAGACGTGACATAATAAAGTTAACATTGTTACATTTAACAAATATTTCCGCCACACACTGACTAAGTTTATACAATATTTAAAGTATTTAGCAGGACAATTAACCAGCATCCCGGTAGCGAGTTGAACAGTCGGCCTAAATATTTGCTCATTTGTACATTTGCGCGCCATTTCCATTAGCAGCCATTGAGACCATGAACTGCGCCCGTTTTGATTTACTAATAGCGCTATTCCTCTAATTATTGGACCGCCTGCAGCTGTTCTTTGCGTAACTTCCTTAATTGTGCCTACAAGTGTAAGGCCCGTATTATAGAATAACACTCAAATAAGCCGTTTGCTAGGTGTCGATTTCTGTACACGTGATTGGTCCGTTTTTGTTTGGCGCTAAAAAAAGACCAATCATGTGTATTGAAATCGACACTTAGCAAAGGGTTTACTTGAGTGTTGTTCCTACGGGCCTTAGAGTTTATTTACAAGTGTTTTAAGTGTTAAAGCCACGATGTAGATCGATTTGTTTACAGCATGGGCCATCTCGACCGGTTTGTTACCACTGTCTTATGGCCGTTCCCAATATTCTGTCTACGGACAGATTTGCTTATTGGCAGTAAAATTTTGACACATTTTGTATGGAAGATCTGTCAAAATACTATTGATAGTAAGCAAATCTGTCGATAGACAGAATATAGGGAACGGCCATTACAGATAACCAACGTAAAGTAGCGGTTTGCTGCTGCGTTTCGAACGGTGAGCGAGATATTCGGAAGCCCAAAACAATCCCCTCTCCAATTGCGTTCCTTTAAGGTCGGCAACGCGTCCAGGATACTTCTGGTATTCTGGGCGTTCATGGGCGGTGGTGATTACTTACCATCAGGTAACTCACTTTTTCGTAACTTAGTGCGCAATTACTATGCACCGCACGGACGTTCTACTAGTAGACATTAGTCTTTGCCTGTTACTAATCTGTGACTACAAGCTTTGCGGCCTCCGTCAACAGTTAATCAGTGGTTCGTCAATCCCAACCAATTGACTGAGATCATCTATTGATCCATTTAGATGCTAGACGAGATAGACTGGTCTGTCGGCAACTTTGACATCGTGTGTTTGACTTTATCATTTACTTAATTAACGGGAACACGAGATATGGTGACGGAACCGTCGAGGCATGTTATGTCTGATGTTTTATAACCACAGTGATGCAATGGGCGAGTAGTTGGGTGTGGTACGAGATACGTTCCTCCACTGAGACATGTTTGTGGCATCCAGAATACTCCTGTTTTATACTACACGGCAAGTGGCACACTGCATTAAATGATAAGTATATGTATTTAGTTATTGCAGTCGAAAATATCACACACACACACCTGTGTGCCTGTCTCACAGAAAACTCACGTAAAGTAGCGGCTTGTTGCTGCGTTTCGTATGGTGAGCGAGACACCCGGAGACCCAAATCTCCCTCCCCATCTCAATCCCTTAAATCTTCTCAAATCCAGGATCGGCCACTGATTGTACACCATTGCACGGATAATTGCAAAGGAAAATAAAATAAAAAAATCTGTTACAATAGGCGGTCTTATCTCTAATAGCGATCTCTGAGGGACCTTAAGATTTGGTATTATGTGGGGGATCCGCCGTCTGACCCCCCACAAACCGCAACGGGAACTAAGTTTTTTTATTTGCTTGAGTGAAAGCAACGAGCGGGTCGCTCGCCTGATGGTAAACACCACGCTTGCCCATAAAAAGAAGCAACACCACACAGAACTTTGAATTAAAAAGCACTGCATGACATTGGACTGCGCTCGTCACCACGAGACATAAGATGTTAAGTCTCATAATGCCCAATAATTTCACTGGCTTCACTGTCCTTCAAACTAGAACACAAATGTACTTACACACTGCTGCTTGGCGGCAGAAATAGAGAAAGCGATGGTACCAACCTAGACGGCCTCTTGCATACGATGGACCTACCACCCAGTTTCGCCATTGCCTTGTCCGTTAATCAGCAGAGAACACCACGTGCTGGTGAGGTTGCATTGGCGGATCTAGGATTTTGGTTTTGGGCTTGACCCAAAATTAGAATAAAAAAAATGAGAATATACTATACCTACTTAAAATGGCTTAAGTAAGGATAAGCGATAAGTACGATCAAATATCAAGATTAATTTGAGGTTTGTCAGTGGACCCAAATGCTTTTGGGGGGAGGGGTTGAGCCCCTTAGCCCCCCCTGGATCCGCTAGTGTGAGTTTGGTTTTGAGACTACGACCACTAAGACCATCAAAATCTAAATTTGAAATAAACAACGGCATCTCTTTTCTGCGTCTACTCCGAAATTTATGATATAAAAAAATGCTAGTTTTCTATTTTCGTATACTAAAACTGTCTGCAAATGACAGCCGCAATTGTTATTGGATTATTTACATGCAATTCTAACACTTTAGTTTTAGTTTAATGTTATTTCCAAGCTGTTATTAGTACAACGACATGGTTTACTCCTATTTTTAAATGGAGGACACATTAGCCACGTGGTATGCGTAGGAGTTGTCACATCTCACGTATGCACTACCCTAATTTTTGAAGAGTGACTAGATAATTGAATTGAACAAAGAAACTTCTGTAGTCTTATATGGCGTCGAAGCATGGATGTTAACGTAAGCCTTAAGTAAAAAGCTAGAATCTAGGTCTTAGTGGCGGTGAGTGAGATATCCGGAGGCCCAAATCCCTCTCCCCTCCCCAATTCCTTAATTATCCCTTTCCTTTAAGGTCGGCAACGCGCCCATAATTCATTTGATATTATCGGCGTACATGGGCGGTGCAGATCACTTACCATCAGGTGACCCACTTGCTCGTTTGCCGGCCTATGGCATAAAAAAAAGAATCATAAAAGATGTTCGTTCCGACGTTTTTTTTATTATTATTTTGAGTGAACAAACGGGCAGGTCGCTCGCCTGATGGTAAGCGTCACACCTGCCAAGAAGCAACACCACACAGAGCTTTGAATTACAAAGCATTGCATGACATTGGATTGCGCTCGTCACCCCGCCCGAGATAAAAGATGTAAGTCTCATAATGCTCAGTAATTTCACTGGCTTCAATGTCCTTCAAACCTGAACACAACAGTGGTTACATAGGTACTGCTGATTGGCGGCAGAAATAGACAAAGCGATGGTAACTAGCCAGACGACCGCTCGCATACGAGAGACCTACCAGTTACCACCTAGTGCTAGATGTATTTAAACATTTATGGCACACGGTTTTACTAGGCATAAGACGTACCTTAGTTACATACATTATACGTCACACAATGCATGTTATAAAAAATCCGATACGCCTGTACATTGTTACCTAGAGTTTAGACTTATCAATGGAAATGTACACCGTAACTCAAGCTATATATGTATATAAACGTGTTACAGAAAGGTGTGGTCGAATTTAAGCAACGTATACATACGCATCACGCCTGTAATCCCCGAAGGGGTAGGCAGAGGTGTAACCAGTACACCGACATTTCGCCAAGCGTATCTCCGTCCCATGATATGATAGGGGGCGAGCCTATCGCCATACCCGACACAAATTCCAGACTCCGGGCTGATACTGAGCATTTCGTAATAGAAAAACAATATCCTTTTACCCGACCCGGGGATCGAACCCGAGACCTCAGCGTCAACCTCAATCGTAATACGTACGCATTACAACTGCGCCACCGAGGCAGTCGAGGCAGGCAGAGTTAAGTAACGTATAGTGTACGAAATGTATTTTACCCCCGTAGTACTAAAACCAATGGCATTGTAAGGACAAATTATTTTCTCCTTCGTCGAATGAGTAACATGTCGATATTCGGCTTGTAATTTTGCACAACACTAAAATAAATTATGAAATAAAATAATTTATTATTGTATGTATTTATGTACCTATATATGAATATTATATGTATCGTGTATGTAGCTTCTCTTTCTGTAAATTTATTTATCCTTATATTGTTTTATTTTAATGTATTAGTACCTATATTGAATATTGTTGTCTTTTTCTCTAACTTGGATCATTATTTTTGCACCTACCTTCTTCTATCTCTGCACCACCTTAGGTTGACTGGCAGAGAATGCCTCCGGCATTAAGACCGCCTTTACATGACTTGTATGAAGTGTAAATAAATAAATATAAGATTTATCGATCGTAATATGAGTGATTAAGACTACCGTGAAATTTTTGGATGTCTTGATTTTGATAGGATCCCGTACATAAACACTATGTTAGGTATACGTAACGACTCTTACAATATGACACCTTTCTGTAACACGTTGTATATATATTATATACCTACTGTGTATGTTCTGGGGTACAATAAAGATTTAAATAAATATATTGAGAACTTAGCGTAAACTACTTCACCCGAAATACAACTTAATCTCAAACAGTTATGGTCCATTGTTGTTGCAAGACGTATAGTCCAAAAGGCCCTAGTAATTAATTGGCGATTTTGAGCAAAACCTATTGGGCTGTCCTATAATAAACCCAAAAATCTGATAATAGCAAGCTTTATTCATGAGGGAAAATATTAAGAAATGCGATTCAAATAAGAGTTGGGTCAACTGTTGGTTTATGGCATTTTATTTTTCTGCATTATTTATCTGAATATTTAGTAGTTTAACTTTAGTAAAAGTACATTTAAGCTGTTTTAATTATTTTTAAAATTCTAATATGTCACAATATGGCAGAAAAGTTAATTCTGTTCAATTGGGTCGCAATGTAAATAAAACTACAAAATATTCATATTATTTGGTAATTTAATTATAAGATTATAACATTTGTATCTAGCTTCCTAACCTTAATATTTAAAAATGCATACAAGAACTATTCCAAAACCCATATCCTACTCAGTTTGTATTTCCACAGCTTCTGCTTCAATGTGTTGAGAGTCAATATCCTTCTGGTCCACTACCTCTTCATTTTCTACATGTATTTGAGTCGTGAATTCTACTGTACTCGGTTCAGGCTCTGGAGTATTTACAGAGGACATCAAAACCCGCTTCACAGAGTCTGCATGGTCATACATCCCGTACTCCGCTTGCCATAAAATCGTTGTAATCAATTGCTGCAAATTCCCACGGGTGCGTGGGGTCTTGAATTTCCTCAATTTATTTGCTACATATTCACCGAATATGGAATATTCGTCACTGTGGGTCTTGTCTTCATAGACAACAGTTTGTTCTGGTTTCGGGGCAACATAGAAGCCTGGTAGACCGTTGGGTGACTCAACTTCTCTTTTGACACGTTTGTACTTCATCTTCTTGCGCTTGTTTGTTACAGGCTCATAGGTCTCAATATGAGTGATCTGGTACGGATCCTCTTCGAGCCACTCTTCATCTGAATTCCTGTTGGTGTGCATCTGTTTCACCAGATTGATCGTGGCATCATTATCTTCATCTCTGTAGTCAGGGTCCGAATTCTCCAAGACGTCCACCTATAAATATAAAAATATGTTAGCACAATATTCATACATTGATATAAGGATATTGAGGGATAGAAATTTTTAGAAAATTAATATTTATGATTGTTTTATACATTATACACACTCATGCCTGTAATTCCCGAAGGGGTAGGCAGAGCTGTAACCAGTACACCATTTCGCTAAGCATGTCACCGTCCCATGATGTGATAGGGGCGAGCCTATCGCCATACCGGGCACAATTTCAGACTCCGAGCTGATACTGAGAATAGAATTCGTAATAGAAAAACCCAATATTACTTTTACCCGACACAGGGATCGAACCCGAGACCTCAGCGTCAGCCTTAGTCGTAACGCGCCACCGAGGCAGCCATATTTATGATTGTTTTTTATTACCTCTTTTTTTATTGCGAATGAAAATGCTTTTTTTATTGGGTGTTGTGGGATCGCAAGTCCCTCATAGTTCCTGATACCCACAATACAGGTTAACCTAGTGTGGGGTCAGGACTATGTGTGTGACTGTTGGGTGTATTTATTTATTATTAATTTAATATTACAATATTATCCTCATCATTTTTCTGCTGGGCACGGGCCTCCTCTACTGCTACATATGCTGGCAACTCGCAGGTTGATAAAATTCATATTTAATAACAAATACACACTATTTAGAACATAACCTCACTAGTCTAGTGACAGAGTAAGACTGAGAATCGTGAGATCCTGGGTTCAATTTCTAGGTTAAGCAATCACAATTTGTGTTGTTTTCTATTTAAAACATCAGACATGAATATTGCCCTGGATTGAAATAAGTGCCCGGTATCGCGATAGGCTTGCCCCCTATCACATCATGGGACGGAAATAAGCTCGGCGTAATGTGGGTGCAGCACTAATTGCACCTCTGCTTATCCTACAGGGATAAAGGCGTTAGCTTAAGTACCTAATCAGAGGTGTCCTGCGGTTGGTTTCGAACCCACGACTTCTATCTTGGCAGTTGATAGCATTCCCTACTAGGCTACCGCTGCTTGAAATACTGGTACCTACTATGATCAAATTTATATATTTAAGTATCTACCTACCACACTAATTTGTTGAAACAAATTGGAAAATTTGACGTAACGTTAAAATAAACCACCTTGTTTATATGGTACATAACCTTAAATGCTCTCGCTTACTTACAAATGTTATGATAAAATCAAGCGTATTTAAATTCTGGGAAAACTTATGACCTTGATGATCATTAGTAATTAAAACAGTTCTATATCAACAATCAAAACAAAACAGATAACGTTATCGGATCGATTATCGATGATTTTCGCACCACCACTCTGGTACGGCACTCCTATAGTTATTATGCAATGACGATTGACGCAAACCAAATCGATACGGTATTTCGGTACAATGATAAACATAACCTAAATGTTATAACATATTAATATGCAATTAGGTAAGTACCCGCTGGATTTCAATCTTAGGCATAGTTCCCTCCAATTCTTCATTATTATCAACTGATATTGAATAACGTACATTTTTTTTGCCCCGCGGCGTATATTTTCTCCTTTTTGGCGTTGGCGTGCTTTGGTTGGAGTCATTCTCTTCGATCCGGAACAACGTCTCGTCCAGGCTACCATTTTGGCCCAGTTCCCATTGTATAGGATGTTTCGTCGTCAGGTGCACCCTCAGATTTGTTGTGTTTCCGAAATACTTGTATTGGTTTTCACATAATTTACACACTATTGCAACGCATCTATTATTTTCCTCAATGCGTTCGAAAAATCGCCACACAGCAGATGAACATCTCTTCATTTTGATATCGATATATAATTTATAGTCAATTTGCCGCCGAAATACCGATGATTATTGAAACTATAACGATTATAAACCTCTATCGAATAGAAAGTAACACGACTTGGTTAACTTCAACAAAATGGCGATCGAGTATGACATCGAGCGCGCCTTCATTCGATAACAACGACGCCACTAGTGCGCTGAGCCCCATCCGATTATTTTGACAAACTTTTGACGTTTACGTGATACTCAAAAATGAACTCTTTTCCTCTGATTTAAAGCATGCAGTGTACGCAAGATAAATTACCTAAGTAGTAATCTTCACATGCGCAAGATTTTGCATCTCGTTTTCTCTAATACAATAATCACATAGGCTATCTCGTTTGCATTTGACAGTGCGTCATCGTGCAGTACTGCCAACATAATATTCTCTGCGGAGTGTGGAGCGCAGAGTTCGAGCGACCATAGATAATATAGAGCCGATTTAATTTATATATATTTTCATAGACCTAATTGTCCATTCTTCCATTTTATGCGAATGGTTGGAGGGATATTTGAAATTTAGACGGTAAACGTTTACTTATTATTTCTGTGGGAACTAGCGAGAAGGTTTATTTTTGGTCATGACTTGTTTAAAAATAAATCTTGATGGAATCAAATCGATTACATTATGTTTTTCGTTCAAGTTTTTTTGTTAACCAACGAAAAAACGAAGGAGGTTCTCAATTACATGCGTATAATATATATTTATTTGAAATGATGTTTGTCAGTCCTCAGAATGGTCGGTTCATTGGTCTAGTGATATTATATACTTAGGTTAAGAACCGGTGAGGTCCCTTGTTCAATTCAGAGGTCGAACAATCACAACTTTTGTTTGACTTTTTCAATCCGAAAAAATCACAAGCAAGTTACCACGATAGGTAATTGTGCTCGGTATGACGATACGCTTGCCCCTATCACATCTTGGGACGGAAGTAATAACTATTATACTTCTGCCTACCCTTTCGTGGAGGCAAGCGTGAACTTATGTGTTATATTCCCATTTCCCACTATAATGCAGTCGGGTTTTGCTCTTTTATGAATAAATGTACTGCCCAAGTTTCTACGCCACTCTGTTACTAATCCCACGAAATGAATAAATGTAGGGAAAGTGGTCACCCTTCGTACATGGGGCACTTACGTACAGTGAATATTACAAAATAACCAAACGGAGTACAAGCAAACGTTTCCTCGTGTGCATAAACTTAGCGACTGCCATGATGTTTGCCGAATATTACACCAGTCGGTCCACTCTGGGTGAATTGACAAGACAATAAGTGTTTTCGCGCACGTTGAGTATTTTTTTTTGTTATAGTTTACGATCTTATTGTTGGTTCAGTTTTTACGTTTTTTATAAGTTAGTAATGTTTAATTCATGTTAAAATTGACTATTTTGACTTCTTGTTTATAATATGTCTCACACTAAATTCTAATAAATATGGGATTATATTTTAATGTTGTGTAAGGGTTGGGGCACATTCGGACGGTACTACGTGGGGCACATTAGTACGCGTACAAATGCTCCTTTTAGTAAAGTTTTTTTTTTATTGCAGAATCAATGAATTGTACAATAATAAAACATCAACGTTGAAAATTTAAGTAAAGAAATTTAAAGCTGGTGTTAGCAATAAGCATTATTTCCCTGCAAATTAAACCCCACTCACTTTTCCCTCCAAATTCACGAACATTTAACTTTTTACATTGGAAATATATATAACGAGTTGTTATAAGATGCTTTATGTTCTCACAATGGTTCAAATTCCCAAACTTAAAGTATTGCATGGTATTGCATTTGAAGTGTCCAACGTACGAAAGTACCCCACGCGTGGGGCACATTCGTACAAATATCTTATCCTAGAAAAATCACAATTACTCATTAACCTTTTAGCGTAACAGATTCACATTATTTTATAACTATCTGCGATATATTTATGATACTTACATAATTACACCAGAGATCTTAGTCGATTAATTTTGAAGTAAAAAAATAAAACGTAAAAAGCGTACGAAGGATGACCACCTTCCCCATTTGTGTATATAATGACAATTTGATTAGGTACTTTCCTGCAATGCAATTACGATGCTCATTTTATCAGTGTTCTATTCTTAGCTAATAATAATATTTTAACGTAATCTTTTATTTTACATAAGCACTCACGTCTGTAATCCCTGAAGGGTAGGCAGAGGCAAGGCAGAGGTAGGTAATTAGCACATCCACATGTCGCCGAATTTATTTCCATCCCATGATGCGATAGGTAGCGATCTTGTCGCCTTACCGGGCCCAATTCAAAACTCCGAGCGGGTACTGAGCATTTCGAAATAGAAAAACCCAATACTATTTTTAACCGACCCTGGGATCCAACGCGAGACCTCAGCACAACAGTCGTATCGCGTACGCATTACAGCTGCGCTACCCAGGCAGTCATTCTTTTAATCTATAATCTAAAAACACATGTTTTGTGCAGACTTTATTGTATAATAGACGGGCTGTTTAAAAGTAAAATTGCGTCACATAACGTGGGAGTTTGACAGCTCACAAACAGGGAGCGCTATAGGGGTTCTAGTTGAGAGTAAGCGAGATGGTAATATTGAGTTACGGTCAATTAACCGCAACTTAGTGGTACAATTTCAATGTACCACGCAGCTTGTCTAGTAGTATACATTAAAGTATTTGTGTAACATTTTCTTCTAAAGTGCTGATTTTGACTCACTTATATAGTAGTGATTTGTTATGTTTACGCGAATATTACACATTGAAATAAAACTAGTTTATACGGATTATATCACGGTTTAATTTTATTTTAGTCCCGAAAAAAAAAGCTTTTCAGCCTTTATTATTATTTTTAAAATTATGGCTCCACTCGTGGTCACTGGAGAGACTGAGGTGTAGGTCGTCTCAAAAAGTTAATATTACATTGCCTACCGTCATTTTTTTTATTATTATTACAAAAGTTAGTTTACACTAGTCCGATCTACGCCTCCCGTAACCACGAAGGCTGAACAGTTTTCGAAACGACGGGACTAAAATGAAATTAAACCGCGATAAAATACGTATATAAACTAGTTTTATTTCAACACTTATATAGTAATAAAATTCTATAGAAATGTTTCATAAATTGCCAAATACATTAGTTTTATTACAATGACATTTTCTTTAGATGATAAGACGGAAATAAAATATTTTTGCTAATGTTCTAGACATCTTCATTATTTTTTTAATGTTTTTTTTTTAGTCATGTTCAACGTATTATTTTAAAGTGAGTAGCCAATAAAAGCTAAATAGCCGTTACATAAAATGTTATTGACGAGTAGTCCTACGCCTTTTTTATTTATAATTTTATTATACTATCTCACACATCGAAATAAGATGACAAGAAACGTAATTCATAAAAAAAATGATCTCACCAAAACTCTGTGCAAGGGGGTGGGGCTATAAAAGTGTATGCATAATAATCTCTAGTTGACACTTGATACGTCTAATTTTTTGCGCGGTGCAGAACGTCGGATCTCGATCTAGAAATTAAATATTTAGAAATTAACTTTTATGAAATAAAGTTGATTTTGAACGTTCTATATTTTTTGTTGCGTGTATGAGTGTTACGTGTGATTTTACTTTTGCACGTGTAAGTAACGTACTTTTTGGCAAATTCATATGAGAGTTATCGTTCTAGTTATCTTATTTCGGTGATCTCACAGCTGGACACGGACCTTCTTTACCATTAAGAGGTTAGGGTTAGGGTGGTCAACTACACTGCCTTAAGGTGGGTTGATAAACTTCATATACCTTCGAAATTCTCAAGCAAGCGATGATTAACAACAATAAACGACAATACACAACTTAAAAAGCTGAGGTACATGCTTTTTTTGGCTCGTTTCGAACCTGCGACTTTCGTTTCGACAGTCGTACGAACTACACGCTGAATTAACGCTGTTTCAAGTTATTATTTCTTACTTGCTTTTGCTCGCGGATTTGTCCGTGTAACATCAACCTTAAAAGTAAAGTTCACCTTTAAATACATGCATATTATGCCATCGCAGACATTTCTGTAGGCCTTTATAAGACCTACAATTCTTCAGTAGATTACTTTGATGTATCGGATACGGTTTAGCCAGTGTAAGCTGTGTACCTAAGTGTCCGAAAATTGTTTCTTTTGACGACTTGATTACACAACATTTACTTTTCTCTTCTTTTTATTTATTTAATTAGAATGGATGAAATTCTCTAAATGACAGTGCAAACGGCATCAAAATCCGTTGCGTAGTTTAGAAGAATTAAGCGGACAAACAGACGGACACGGAAAGCGACTTTGTTTTATTACTACACAAGCTAGCTTTTGCTCGCGGCTCCGCCCGCGTGTCCTTTCTTTTTCAGGTTTAAAAAGTAGTACATAGACTACTTTTAACATCACCTAATCCATGGTCTACCTGTGTGCCAAATTTCATACAAAACCGTTCTGCCATTAAGGCGTGATCGACTAACAAACATCCAAACTTTCACATTTATAATAGTACCAATTATGGGTTCGTACGCCCTCTAATGGCCATTCCCTATATTCTGTCTATCGACAGATTTGCTTACTATCGATAGTGTTTTGACATATCTTCCATACAAAATGTGTCAAAATTTTACTGCCGGTAAGCAAATCTGTTGAGAGACGGAATATTGGGAATGGCCATAAGTTTCCGCCAGAGCTCGTTCCCACTTGTTGGGTGTCGGATCCGTATATTAATCGGATGTTCCAGTGGCAGAGCAATCTATATGAAGCTATTATCGGAAACCGATTTTGTGTCGGCGCCGCAAGAAATGTCGTGTGTTTTGCCAGCCCGGTCGTCTGGATTGTTACTACTGCTTTGTCTATTTCTGCCGCCAAGCAGCAGTGTGTAAGCACTGTTGTATTCCGGTTTGATGGACACTGAAGCCAGTGCAATTACTGGGCATTATGAGACTTAACAGCCCTTAGCCCACTTAGGCCACATTAGGCCAGGGTAGTGGACTAAGGCCTATAATCCCTCTCATTCAGTAGAGGAAGCCTGTGTCCAGCTGTGGGACGTATATATTATTATGGGACTGATTATTATTATTCATACAAATAAAACGTGAAAAATTATAGAATCATTTTATTTATTTCTCGGTATAAGAGGCTGTATAAAGTTATTGTCTAAAAGTTTCGATCAATCTTTCCTTTGGTTATTATTACAAGTAGTAGGGTGAAAACAATGTGAATTTATAATATTTTCTAATTTTAAGTTATCTCGAGAACATATTTTTTCAGTTGTTTTTATGATACATTTTTAAATTGAACATAAATGCACAAAGCAAACACGATATTCCATAATAATTATTGTAAAGGTACTGAAATTAATTAAGTAATACTGTTTGATTCATATTGACGTTCTTATTTTAAGCAAAAAGAGTTACATAGGATATAGAAGTGGCACGAGTTGTAGAGAAAAAATATCCGCATCCAAACGTTTCACAAAATGTATTTTAAAGACTATTTTTGGACGCGGAAAAATTTACCGTAGACATTTTTTTCCAAGCTCGAGTCACTCTTCTCCTTTTCCTCAGTGAAGTGTTGAAATTGAGAAATTAAACTGCAACAATGTTATATGATTCGGTAGGTCAACCCGAGCGGGTTAATTATGGCACATGGGCATTATAATAATATTACATTCATATTTTTACACCTTCACTGCTACGATGCTATGCAAACTCACAATGTCATTATTAGTTAATTGTTTTCGTAATCATTAAAAAACCAGCGTCGAAGATTTCCTTTTTATATACGAAACCACAGACAATGCACTTATCATGCAAATACTTTTTTATAAAATGTCCTCTCTAATTATTCAGAAGTCTATTTTATGGCAGTGAAAAAGGTTGAGTTTGCTTTCATTGTATCTCCTGTCATTTAATATTGTCATCGCGTTACAGATGGATACAGATGAAAAACATCGCCATTTTTATTGAATTTTCTTACATTCGCTACATCAAATATAAAAACTACAAAACTAGATACTGTAACGGAGAACCATATTTTTTACAATACCGAAATACTGCTTTCTAAACTAAACGTTAAGATCGATTGGTATTTAATTTACAATACAATAACGAGTGAATTACAATTAATTATATAATCGATATAATAATTTATTGACTTATTACGAAAACGACAAAAAAATTGTAATATATTTTTTTATGTATCGAAGTTTATTATAAGACGAGTAAATGCTTCGTTCAAATACACAATTTCATGTCGCTTTCATGTGACACCTAGTAGCATACATACATATAAATAAAGTCGAATTATCATTCGTTTAACATACGTAGGTACAATCATAAAGCTTGCTGCAAATATTCTCCGACGCTCTTGGATATGATTCAAAAAATTTGATTAAAAGTATTCGAGCAAAGGATGTCCGATTTCTTTTTAATGAAAAAGGTAAAGGACACTAAAGCGATGTGGTTTGCCACCCCAACTTTTAAAGGCCATAAGAATTGGGGTGGTTAAATATAAATGTTTTTTTTTCATAATGAGTTAGCACTTATAATAATAGAAGAAAAAAGGCGCGTGTCGCCATTTGCACCTGTTTGCGAAAAGCATTTAGATTCTATGAAAAAATGCGTGTGAATTGATAACTGTGTGCGGTACGCACACTTTGCACATACTTTATTTGGTTAATACCTACGTTTAATCAAATGTGCATTATCACCACCATGATACATTCATCCATTGACTTATTGTATGCTGATTAAAAGCCCGATTCTCTCAAAACCTAGCTTATTAGTTTCGAGAAGCGCCACTTACGATAATATAATAATATTGTGCTGTTCACGTAACGTGTGAATCGAGCTGTGTCCAAGAGACGCCGGCTACATATCTCTACACAACTGTATGCGAGGGACATCTCACATCACCAAGAGAATGTTACCGTATGAAATCCATTCAATCACAATATTTGCAAATGCACCAATTACACGCTATACAAACCGCATACAAAGCACATATTGTTACTGAACAGACTTAAAAATATATAATACAATTAAAATTGGCTCACTAATAGTACAAGCGTATGAAATCCTACATATCTACATTCGGTTGGAACTAATAGGGACAAGAGAATAATAAAAAAAACATCAACTAAAACGTTAACAAAATACAACTTTCTCTATGGAAAATAAATAAATTTACAAATTAGATACACGTTTTTGGCCTACGGTCCATGACGAAAAAGGCGCGAATTTTATACAACAAACTGCGTAAACAGGAACGTTAAGAAAAAAAACTTGAGGCTGTTTGTCCACAGCGCCGTTGCCAGATATCCGCGCCTTCCTAGCCGTGGCCTTAGGCTCGCTACTACATACTAATAGTCACATCGTCCTCGTTAAAGTTTATCACTACTTTTTTGACAAGCCAAGGCGAGCGGTTCAGCCACTGATGTGCAATTATAATTTTATGGGGTCTGCTTAATCCAGCGCCGACTGGTGCCTTCTCGGACCCTTAAATGTATTTAGTTTTTGAACAATGGTAATTATGTTAATCTCCGACGTGAAAGTTTTTGTCCGCTCGTCTCAACGGTCGAATTTTTAACTTAGCATAGAAATACAGAAGCATGCCGTTCGCCGCACTACATTATCCTATCATAGCCTAGGCCGATACCAACATAAACTACGTTACTCAGTCCAATTTTCAGTCAATTTCTTAAGAAATTACACCTTCAACACACGTCATCTAAGTACGAAAACGTTTCGGAATCTCCTCTCGTTGTGATGTATTCATATATTAATTAAAATGGCGTCCACGTATTTTAATTTAAGAGGGACAAAATTTAGTGTGTGTCTCGCTTCCATCACTGGAATTAGAGCGATAATATCTCAATTTGAATAATACTTTGGTAAAGCGTTTTGTAAAAGTGGAAAATTTCTTAGTTACCGTTTAAGATATACCGAATAAGATAATAAAAGTATCTTGACGTAACCGAATTCAATGGATTTCAATCCATTAACGAATCATTCGACTCTAATTAAATAGATATTTTCAAGTTCGCCCACGAAAATGATGTAAATGATACAGAAATTATAAATATAATGCTGTAATATCCAATTAACGGGGAATGGACGATTGGAAAATTACGGTGTCAAGACAACGAGCGAGCCATTCCGAAACGGTAAGTATTTAGGCTAAATGTTAATTGACAGAAATCTTTGCCTTCCTCTAACACAGTTCCACCTTACCCAACGATAATCTCGACGAATTACATTTTTTTCATTAATTATTGAATAAAGTTAATCTAAGCTAATTTCATGATAAGTAACAGTTAACTAACAATTGGAATCTTGCCGATAAACCTACGTTAAAGCGAACTAGGAATATAAATTGAGATAGATAATTTCAGTAGCTTTGGTAGTTTAATATCATTCGTTTTATATTGTTAAAAATGTATCGATTCATTTTTACGTCGTAACGTATCACGCACACGATTGAGTATTTTATTTAGTAATTACTAGAATTAAAGGAAATCGTGAAAACGATTTAGACAATCTAAACAACAAGTCACTGGTATCAATTTTCAAATTGGGACCGTTGGAGAGAGCAATGCTACTGAGACGCGCCACGCGCCGCCGGCCGCCGCACGACATTGTAAAACACACTAAATAGGAATGATATAGACTTGTTTCAACTGTCCGTTTACTATTAACGAACTATCCTCATCTACACTTCGCAGCACAGATGCATCTACATGTTTACTGAAGTTATTTAGTCGCGTGTAACCGTTTGGAAACTATCTGACGAATACCCCTGCACCGACAGCATATACCAATACGAGCATTGGGTACTAGGTCGGTTCGCAGTGTCCGACTGTCCGGTTACAGTCGACCCGACTACCAGAGATTCAAGCACGTGTAAGTGTGGAACGGTGCTAGTGTGCGAGCGCTACGGCTGCCCCGACCGCGATTAGCGTGCGGCTCACGCGCGACCGACCGCCTCCAGCGCGGTCGCTGAACGAAAAAACTCCGCGTCGGTAGTGGTGGACATGGTGGACATCGTCGACTCGTCCCACGTCACCTCGGTGGTGGTTGTCGTGCCGTTCTCATGTTTTCTCCTCGACTTGGGGTGTCGTTTCTTCTTCGGATTGTTAGCCTTCTTGTGTTTCCTTTTGTGCCTCATGTTTTGTTTTTGGACTCTGGCCATGCAGTTCCTGTGCTTCGGCGGTGGCCGTTTTAGTTTCCCACGATGCCGTCGCGGCGGGCAGTGGGTTTGTTTTACCCCGGTCCAGGGCGTGGTGAGCGTGAGCACATAGGTGGATAGGTTCCCGAGGGGCCGCGTGGTCGGTATTTGGGTCCGCCGCGCCTTTCCCTTGTTGTCGAGCGCCAGAAACGTCTTCTTTCCGGAACGTATCCGCGAATATGTGTTGTAGTTATTCTCCTCTATATGTTCCTGGAACACGCAGTCATCCGAGAGATCCTTCTGAAACAAAAGAGAATGCGGCCATTAGTCATTAGCTAACATGATATCTTATTTTTTTTTGTGTTTCTGCACTTTATTTTATCAAATAACATTAAACATCTCTCTTCTTAAAGTTCTTTCGTTTAATCTAGGACTGGTTTAAACGAAAGAAATAAAAAACCATAACTGCTCCTTATTCAACTCCTACAGATTTTCCTATTCGCAACAATATATGTTGGAGCCAATACCCTCACGATGTGTAGTTCGGTATTGGACGCCAGTTGGCTATTGATATAAATTGGATCCAATGATCGTCTAATCCAAACGTCGACCAGCACCGAATCGGTTTTGATGCCACATCCAAGGCGAGGGGAATAGATGGGATAAACGAAGAACGAGAGCAAAAGGTGTAGGAGCGTTGGTGTGAATAACTTAAAGATCATTCTTTGGGGCAAAACTTGGACGCAATGCTTGCCCATGTGGACACGCCGTGCCGCATAAAATATTATTTTGCGCTTCAAACGTCGTTAAACATAGCTTTCACCATTACAATAAATTAATACCTTCCAACACAATTTATCCCACTATTATAAATCCCGCTATACCTCTAATAATTCCCAAAGCATCCGTATAAGGTACTGATCTAACTAAATCCAATGTTTAAATTGGGGTCCTGCCATTTAGGGAGCTATGGCCTCCAGTAACCATCGTCCGTTAGTTTAACAACTGGGTGCTGGTGTACCGATTGACTGTTTTACCCATAAATATGTATAAATGAATAGCTTGAGGGTATAATGCCTCTTAAATTGTCCAAAGAGCTGGAATATTACACATAAAATTCAATCTACGATAGTTTGTACGATGCGCGTCAGTTGGTGCAAAATTATTACACAATTGATTTATGGTATTAACAAATTGTACTATCGGAAGCTTGTTTTGTGGACTGCAATTGGTTGCAAAATGTTGGAACGTTTCATATCTGTGGAATAAAAATGTCTCCATTCATATTGAGTAGTCAAAAAGTTACATATAAGTTTTATAACAAAGGTTGGAAAGGGAATACGTAAATCTCCTAAAGCTAAGTTACACCTCAACCACCCACGTTTACCAAAGAATCCTGGATGCTTTGCCGAATTTTTTAAGTAGTAGAGTCATACTGTAGGCACAAATGTTTACAGCCTGATTCTACCATATACGATATCGACTTAATGACGTATGGTCTCTAATAAGTTTGTCTACTAACTGTTTGAAAGAAATATCGACCGAGTTGTTAACATTGTCTCACAGAAAACCGACATACAGTTGCGTTTCATACAGTGAATGAGATATCCGGAGGCCTAAATCCCGCTCGCGTTCTCAATGCTTCTTCTCAATTATCCTTTAACATAGGCAAGACGCCGAAGATTCTGATATTGTGGGTGTACATAGGCAGTGGAGATCACTTAGCGTCAGGTGTCGTCGTCAATCACTTACTCGTTTGCCGTAAGTTATAAAAATGTTATTATCTTTAAATCGTATTTGACTGCCTCGGTAGCGCAGTTGTAATGCATACGCGTTACCACTGAGGCTGACGTTGTGGTATCGGGTTCGATCCCGGGTCGGGTAAAAGTGATATTGGGTTTTTCTATTACGAAATACTCAGTATCAGCCCGGAGTCTGAAATTTGTGACCGGTATGGCGATAGGCTCGCCCTCTATCACATCAAGGGACGGATATACGCTCGGCGAAAAGTGGGTGTAGTGTTTACAGTGAGTGCGTACGTATATGTCTCATTAATATTCCAATCTTTATCAACGTCTTCAAGCAATATGCACGTAATAATTTTAAGCTTGTTAGAACTCCTTGATTATTCCAATCTCAATGTATTATACTACTCCCGCTTATAATTTCAGTGGTGCATTTCAAGTCGTCATAAAATTAATTTACTAGTACATTGAATTAATTGTGAACATTTCTGAATAATTATAAACCATGGCGCTGTATGAGGCGAAGGCAAATTATGCTTAGCACAAGCGGTAATGCCTTCAAACAAATGTATGTGCATTAAATACAACTACCCTTTAACCATGGGAATGTTAGGATTAAATGCATCGAGAGCTGGCCACATTATTATAAGCGCAAGATGTATTCTAGATGAATTTATCGGTATGAACTGATTTAGATTTGGTAGTATAATAGTAATGGTAGCATGTGCACCCACGTTTCGCCGAGCTTATTACCGTTCCATGATGTGATAGGGGATTCTATCGCCATACTACGCACAAAATCCAATCTCGGGAAATTCATGGGTGATTTTTTCGAATCGTAAACTCAAACACATATTGTGATTACTTGACCTAGGAATTGAACCCAGGACCAGGCTTAGTACGTTACCACCAGAACAATGATAATATAATTTAATATCAAGCATGTAATTAACTTTTTTTTTTAAACGATTAAACTTTAATGCACTTGATTGGACTCTACTATGACTTCGGTATGGATGTCAGACTTGGCCTGCTCTTAAGAATCATTATATAGAGATATGTGTCAGGAAGATGATGATGCTGCAACTTTACACTATTATATCGCCTAATATTTTGGTTACCTTTTGAAGAAATCGCAGGAGTAAGTCGCGTCTGTCGCAAACGCCTGTGCCAGATCGTACCAGAGATAATTCTTGGACGTATTGTTCTCCAAAAAACGCTGGCTTGACGTTTTACAGGAAGACATGAGAGCCAATGGTCTCACTGGAAAGGATACTCTTGAGCTGGCGAAGTAGAAGCATCTAAGCAGGAAGGTGAACCCTGGCACTAAGCCGCGATTATGCCAGACAGAAAGAAAGCAAGGACTCTACCATAGACAAGCTATTTTCTTACTGAAATTTAGACTCCAAATTTGAACTTTATCACGTATTAAGCTGCGGGCTTGCTATTAATGAAGCCAAATATGAAACACCGGTAGTAGATAGGTACATATTAGAATTGCAAAAAAAGAAATGAGTCTCTAAAGTACATCGTATAAAACTATCACTTCTAAATAAATATTACTTAATCTTTAACCTATATTCCTATAAATCGATTTGAACTTTTACTTCTTTAATCGCTACCAATAAATCTAACATAACCTCAAAATTGCCGCGCTTTATGCACCACACCTTTACATAGTCGGAAGCCCGTTAGCGAAATAACCTATTACCTCTTTCGCATTCTTAATATAATGTAGAATTTATATCGTACATGAAAGTAGCGATGGAGATTAAATAACACGGCTTGTTGCCACCCATGGCGCGCGCTGTTGGGTGTACTTGACGATGTTTGTGTGGGCTGGCGGTTCCACTGTAGTGTAAGTTGGCTTTATATCTGAATTGAAATGTTCGAAGTGTTGCGGATTATTGTGGGTGACTTTTAAAGAGATATGGTTCGGTTTTTTGCAACGAATATTTGTTTTTTTAATTTGTTTGTATTGTGAATAATTCTGTTTTTTATTTGGAATTTTTTTCTGAATTGTAATTGTAAAAGTTGCATGGCCTTTCGATTAGCAATAATATTAGGTAATTACGTTTTAATTACGTATTACATACTAGCTCTTTATGGCTTAGGTCAGCAAACGAGCAAGTGTGTCATCAGAAGGGAAGTGATATCAACACCAACACAACACCAGAACAATCATTAATCACACAATCACAGCATCATGCGTTACTGACCATAAATAAAAGGGAAGGGATAGAGAAGGGAAGGGGGGATTTGGGCCTCCGGACATGTTGCTCACTATACGAAATATCACATCAAGGTGCTACTTCACGTCGGTTTTCTACGATAGTGGCAATAATCCGGTCGAGCCAGCCCATTCATGATGTAGACAAAACCGCTAATAAAAATAACTAATTGATCAATTTTCGCCCTTCCGTTTACTATTCACAATTCGCTTTTGTAAAATCTTTTATGACGATAATAATGAAAGCAGTTTAGGTATCTAGATACTCCGGCTTTTATTATTAGCTAAATGACGAAACGAGCAGGTCGCTCGCATGATGGTAAGTGTCACGCCTGTCAATAAATTCTACCTGCGTTTATCACCCATAGAAATAAGTTGTTAGTCAGTAATTTCACTGGCTTTAATGTCCTTCAAACCGAAACACAACAGTGCGTTAATACTGCTGCTTGTCGGCAGAAATAGTTAAAGTGGTGATACCAAACCAGACGGCCTCTCGTATACGACGGACCTTTGATTATGCTTATTTGTATTTCTCACAGTGACTGTGTGTGTCCAAAATATCAAAACCACATTTTGTAAGCTCACGCACTCATAGCGAAATGTGCACAAATTACCTGACGTATCTATCTGAATTTTTAATAATGAGTAAATAAGTTAGTAAGAATCTAATACCAAAATCAACATTTTATTACTTTTTTAGGCATAGCTTAATTAAACAAAGACGTTAACGCTTCAATCATTATAAAAACATTTAAAAAAATTAAGTGATTAACTCTATTACAGCTGGTAATCTCATAATCCTATAATAAAGGTCACTACTTACCCCGGAGCGGTTAGTTTATGTTATTAATACTACACGAATAAACAGTTCAGTTTAAAGACAACTTAATCACTAGTGAAACGAACATCAAGATTGTATTTAGGAAATTGTAAGCATCATGTTCTTGTGATCTTTGCCTGTGGCGACGTGAGCTTTAAAACTCAAGGTTTTTTAAACTCATGCCGGTCATTGCCGGTATTTTGGAAGAGGTAGGCAGGATATCAATAAGTGCACTCTTATTTCGCCAATGGAGTTTCGTTTACTAATTGTGATATTAAATTAAAGTCAACGTTATGGTAATTTTTAGTCGAAGTATGCCAGGTGCTTTTTTGGGAGTAAATCAGTCGTCAATTTCTATACCTTTTACAGATTTACCAGCCAACTTTTACTTGGTATTCATTCGGTATTCTCTATGTGTGAGATTTCGTATGTATATATGGTTTAGCATCACTACACTATAATACCTCACCACTTTAACTATTTTAGTAACAGTGTGTAAGTACCCCTGTGTTCTGGTGTAAAGGCAATTGAAGCCAGTGAAATTACTTGGCATTATGAGACTTAACATCTTGTCTCGGGGTGACCAGGGCAGTACTGAACCATGCAGTAGTTTAACTAATCGTCTCATCATTTAAGCTAATAAAATCCAAGATGGCGCCGACAAAGAGCCGATTTGTTTCGTTCTGGTCGTTTCCTTCCACGTAATAGAATATGATAAGTTGAATAAGTATCCATAGACAATAATAGGCAAATTATTCAGTATTCCTAGGATATAATAGGTAGCATTACAATACACCAGCTCATCAGAATTTTAGATTTACACTCAGTGTTGGGCAAGTAGCGCAATCGAAGTTTATGGTGGCCATAGAGTATTTTATATATTTTTATTGTAGTCTATAGTTTATGAATTGGGTAGTTAGTGTGGGTTATGAATTTTGATGAGTGTCGTTAGATGATAAGATGAATTTCGGCTGTATGATTCCCGTCGTGTCAGTATATTTGACATTGGATATTTTTTTATTTGATGGAAATATGTGTATTGTTATTTTTTATTTCTCATCTTCAGGACAGCCTCCGTGGCGTAGTGGTCAAGTAAACGGCTGTGAAACGAGAGGCCGCGGGTTCGATTCTCGCACCGACATACATTTTTGTATGACCCACAAATATTTGTTCGGGTCTGGTTGTCCCCAGAGAGGTTGACGTTAGGCAGACGGCCGGTCGTAAAAACTACAAGCCAAATCGTTCTGTAACATGTGTTAAAAAGCATGTTTCGCCGACCCCATTGCCAGTGGGATAAGGGCAGGTGGAAAAAGAGAGAGTTTTTTTTTATAGAACCATGCAGTAAACGTTTAGATTTATTTGTAGTTGCAACAATGTTTTTTGTTTTTTCTGTGTGATTGAAAGTTACGTGTATATGCAATGTTAAGTTCTCCATAACAATTTCGAAGGTATGTGAAGTCTGCCAACCTACATTAAGGCAGCGTGGTGGACTAAGACCTAACCCCTTTCATTAAGTAAAAAAGGATCGTGCCCTCTTTATTATTATGTGAGTAACGAAGTAGATAATATCGCTTAATTTGTTCCGTTCAAAATTTATTGAATTAAATTGATTTCGTTTCAAGTTGTTTGGTCAGTTTATCAATTTGTTTACGTGCTCAGTACAATTTTAATGGATTTCCAAGTGACTTTCACTAGTAAATAGTTTTGACCTTTGCCTATGGTTATTAGGTATATCTGGTTTATTAGCATTTGATTTGAATGCAATGCCATAACTTATGTGAGCTCATTTATACAATAAATGCAGTTGAATCCGGTTGTTTAGCCTTTGGAGAAATCGATCGATAGCCGATTTACGAATAGGTATGAGTTTACTGCTGAATTAATTGTCATGGCGAGCGATCTGCTCATATCGCCATTCAAGTAAATAAAAAAATAGCCATCCACTTATTAATTCACTCACTTTTAATTCAAATAAGTACGTTATACTGAACTTTTCATTAGGAACAGTTACTAATGACATAGTCGATTTTGGGAGTAATTAAAAGTAAAATCAGAACGCTGTCAATAGTGAGATAGGGACGCCATTACAAATGGTACGATTAAGGCATTAGTGGATTGTACCGGAGGTGTATTATCAATTAACTTGCACCCACGTATGTTACGTGAAAATGGGTACGTAATGGACAGTATGGCAAGGCTTGTGAGTGGTAGAGCCACGCTGTAGACAGCTCTCTCTACAGCATAAATGGGCTGGCTCGACTGGGTTACCTCTATCTCACAGAAAACCGACGTAAAGTAGCGGCTTGCTGCTGCGTTTCGTACGGTGAGTGAGATATACGGGAGGCCCAAATTCCCTTACCAATCCCTTAATTTATCTCTTTCCCTTAAGGTCGGCAACGCGCCCATGATTCTTTTGGTATTGTAGGCGTACATGGGCGGTGGTAATTACTTACTATCACGTGACGCACTTGCTCGTTTGTCGGTTTATGCAATAAAAAAAAGGGAGTAGATGGTGAATTGAATCTTTAACGACTCTAAAAACTAGGGTCATGAGTAAAAGCAAGCTTGTAATTCTTTGAAATCAACATCTAAGAAGGCTGTAGTCGAGAATTGGAACCTATAAGATTTGGCTTTACCTATTAATTTGTACAGAATAATTTATACACACTTTGAATTTACAAACAATATATTTAAACCCCAGAGATAGAGGGTTGTTTTAAGTTTGACTCCTTTGCATGCCTGTCTGTCCGTACGTCTGGCTGAGTGTGGCATCGCAGCATCTAAACAATTTGACCGAATAGAATGCGGTTTTTTTATTTGAAAACTGATTTAACAAAGATGTTATACTATATTTGAAGAAAATCTGTTCAGCTAAAAATAAAGTTTTATTTATATTATTTTTTGATTGATGTCGAGATTATTTATAACAATTAGGTTAGGTTATTCATATTATTAGTTTAGTATTAGGCTAAAGCCATGCTCGCAGTTCACAGATGCCTCTCTGTCTACTCCGTATATACTGCCAGACTCGTCATAATACCAAAAGCGGCTTATCTTATCAGCTAACTATTAGACCCCATTCTCAATAATAGCTCCAGGACCCTGTTTAGGGAAATTGGTTCAAGCGACAATGTGTGAGAATTAGGCAAAGATAACCCAGTTAGGGATTGATTGACGATAATTTGTCATATCGATAAAGGTTTGTGGAATTATCGATAATAGGTGTTAAAGCTATATTTGTGGAATTAATAAATCAATTTGCTTAGTTTCGAACCAATATTTAAGTTCTAAACTAATTTACTGAATAATTACTCTGGAATTTATAGAATTTGCATTCGATTGAGGAAATTTTGCTATTATTTATTTTAAATACAATAACAATGCGCTTAAGAGGCATAATTTAGCTAGGCTGGAGGGCGCATTCGATCGTTGATCAAATTTCAATTTCAGCAGATTATTCTATACATTTTCAATTTGATCTGTTTACCGTCTGTTAATTTATGTTTGTGGTTGCTATTACTCATTTTATTAAAGAAAAACTTTCTATGGTAGTCTTATTTCTACCTGGCGTTATCCAGGCTAGTGCCAGGGTCTGCCTTCCCTTTAAGACGCCTCAACTTCGCCTGAACTTGCTACATTAACCCATACAAATATTTTTAATGAATACACGACAGACCACCAAACCAGATTAAGTATGTGTAATGCGCAGTACCGTTAAGTAGTTACTTACGGTCAATAAAACTGCCAGAAAATGAACATGTGACACTAAGTATCATTGAATTTGCTATAAAATATTACACTGGGCAGTGTGATTCGTAAACGTGCGAAGATACGACTGGTTATGTAACAGTTGCTTAACGCATTCAAATCTATACCTGCATAATGCATTTCATATATTAATGGATTACATAAGCGCGTTTGTTATGTTGGAGTGTATCATATGTTTTTTTATTAGCCTGGATTACGAGGCGAGCGAGTCGCTCGTCTGATGGTAAGACGTATACAGAAGCAACTCCACACTTTGAATTACAAAGTACTACATGACATTGGACTTCGATCGTCACCCCGGGGTATATGTTAAATCTCATAATGCCCACTGGCTTCGTGGCTGTGTATAAGGGAGTCCTATGTTTGATTCTTGGGTCTTGTCAATGTATGTAAGAGTGTATTTGTTCGAAATATAAATTACTACTACCGGGGTTGGATTTATGATATGGTAAAAGTGGGTGCATAGGTTACATCTCAGCCCTACTCCCATATAAGTGTGAAGGTATGCTATAATAGAAGAAAATACAAGTGTATTAACATCTTTAGTTTTGTATAAGGCTATCTGGCTTACCGTCTATCGAATCAAAATTTGAAATTAATACCCAAGATAGGAAGAAGAAATTGATTTCCTATTATGTGATAAGAAACCTGCCTCGACTGCCTCGGTGGCGCAGTTTTAATGCGTACGCGTTACGACTGAGGCTAACGCTGAGGTCTCGGGTTCGATCCCCGGGTCGGGTAAAAGTGATATTGGGTTTTTCTATTACGAAATGCTCAGTATCAGCCCGGAGTCTGGAATTTGTGCCCAGTATGGCGATAGGCTCGCCCCCTATCACATCATGGGACGGAGATACGCTCGGCCAAATGTGTACTGGTTACACCTCTGCCTACCCCTTCGGGGAGTACAGGCGTGAGTCCATATGTATATGTATTTTTTGTAAAACTATTCACAGAATGATCCGATTTTGATGATTCTTTCTTTATTCGTTAAGGTATAGTTCAAAGTGGGTCTCATTTTAATTTCAAAGACAAAATCGACCACTGAGGCGTTAAAAGACGAAAATTTCGTTATTTATGCACAAATTTTGATGATTCTTCTATTATAATCATCATAACAATACAAAATTGGACACAGTGAGGCAGAGTTTGACAGCCCCCGTGGCGCAGCGGGCGAGTAGCCGGCTGCGCAGCGAAAGGTCGTGGATTCGATTCCCGTACCGAGACAAATGTTTGTATGATCCACAAATATGTGTATCGGGCCTGGGTGCTGTGGGACCGCAAGTTCCTCGTAGTTCCAGATACCCACGACACAGATTAACCTAGTGTGAGGCCAAATTAAAGTGTGTGACTGTTGGGTGTAAAAAATAATTCTATAAAAACATATAACCCATAGATTTGGCCCATAAAATTATTTATTAAAAAATTATGAAAACGAATAAGTATGGACTTAACAGCTTACTTATTACTTACTTACTGACTTATTCAGATATCACGGTTTCTAATGTATATGAATAAGACGTAAATATTGATTTTGTATATTAACATAAATTTTCCAATAAATCGTACCAACCTCGTGGGGTCAAACATTTTACTGTCGTGAATTATCGATGCCGATGATCAAACATCGATAAAGGCACGACACTAGTACACAGGGCTATCGCTTACCATCTTTATTGGACAAAAACAATAGTGAAAACATCCTTTTGGTAACTTGTAAAGGATTCAATATGACGGAATTAAGTTTTAGTGCCTTGTGACAATAGTCTCGTGGTTTTTTGTCGCGTTCCCGACACGACACCCACAATTGTTTTACGATATTAATGATATTGGTTTGAATACAAGGATATGGTTTCTGAATGTGTTGTTTTATTCTCTGTAGTAGCTGTCATTTGGCTGCATTAGCTTTTATATTCTGTATTTCATTTTGTGTGACTATTGACCTGTCTAGCATCATTCTTTAGGCTAAATGCAATTTATAATTAATTTTCTTGCCATTTGACAAGAATAGAATTTACGCGAGTGTGGGATGCAGGGATATTTTTAGAGAAATTTAAAAATAATTAAAATATTGACAAGCAATATTGCCAGCATAAAATTGAAAAAAACCCTTCTTGGAACACTAATACTTTGAAAATTTACATACCACTATAAAGTATTGCTAGCGCAAGCACAACCCTTTTCAGACACAATAACCACAAAACGACCACATTCACAAATTGGTTCCCGAAGCACGTAAAATAAGATTGTGCGCCAACACGCTTGTATGACATTATTTTTCACTGAACACGTAAATCGCGCTTCGTATAAATCTGTCCTGACTAGACCACCGTAATTGACAAATTTATTGCTTTATAAATAAGTCTGCTACGCGTAAATTAAGTTTCAAAGCTTTCTAATATGGCGTTTGCTGTGCGTTTTAATGTTGACCGATTTTAATCTGCGTTTGTTTTTTAGTTTACGTCATGTCTTAGTTAAGTTAGCATTGCGGTTAGTCATTGGGTTAAAATTATTTTGGCACACTTTGGTGAACGTGTAATATATTTTAGTATAGAGTTTGAATGAAGTTGATAAAACGATATCTTTATTTAATTTCAGCGGAAAGATTTCTTCTCTATAAATCTGTTAATTTGGCGGAAATTCTTATAACGTGGTAGAATACTAATGGCTACTTAGTTTTATTGTTTGAATTAAGATTGTGATTTAGATAATTATTATTACTAATTTAATATAGTGGTAAAATGCATATTAATTCATTAAAAATTAAGATTTGTGTTATATTCCATTCATACTGACCGATATCTACCGTTTAGTTTTATTTTCTAATCGACAGTAGCTGTTCGGTGGCATTAAGAGCATTATGGAGTATGTGGGCGAGGAACGAGGACGCTTCAGCTAAGATAAAAGTGAAAGCAACTATCTCGAGGGGATTTCTTAGAGAAAATTTGTGTAGAGATGGAAGAAAGGAACAATTGGACGCATTTTGACAGCCTTCGTGGCGCAGTGGGCGAGTAACCGAGAAGAGAGCTGCGAAGCGAGAGGCCGTCGGTTCGATTCCCACACCGAGACAAATGTTTGTGTGATCCGTAAAAAATTGTTTCAGGTCTGGGTGTTGTGGGACCGCAAGTCCCTCGTAGTTCCTGATACCCACGATACAGGTTTACCTAGTGTGGGTCAGGGCTATGTGTGTGACTGTTGGGTGTATTTATTTATTTGTGGAGTGAACCGCCGGTATTGTTTACAACGAGATGTATGTTTTTAAATTGAAGCGAATATAAATAGTTGCCTATAGTATGCCTTATTTTATAGGTAAACCACAAAATATTTCGAAAATGCAAAAGAATTTGTATTGCCCTTCCCATTATTTTTTTTCTATTTCTTTTCTTCTTAGAATTCGTGAGGGACATATCTCAGGAGACGTGTTCTAATTTTCATTCTTTATGGAATGAGATGACTGTATAAGATGAAATGTCCCGTATAATGCGATAATTCATCTGGCAAGCCGCCATGCGTTGCATAATTCCAAACAGTCCGTTTGACATTTGTGCGTTATAATTTCTTTGGACGCGTCGAGGAGTGCTAAATCAAACCAATAATAAATTAGTCAATAAACTTTGGTATGACGATTTGAGTATTGTTTATGGTATATGTTTGGCTTATTACATTATAATAATACTCTGTAACCCTGTTGTCGCATATTTTTATACTAGTGTAGATCAAAGAATTCGACACCTGACATTCGATGGGTGTACTGGTTACACACCTCTGCCTACCCCTTCGGGGATTACAGGCGTGAGTGCGTAAAATATATTCTATGAAAGCATAGCGGCGACAATACACTTCGATTTTATTAAATTTTCGGATGTTGTTTGTATTAATAAGTATGGGAAAATTATTGAAATAGGTGAAGAGTTTCGAATATATTGATAAAACTTAAAATAAGTAATTTTTTGCCGAAATAATTAGGTATCTTCCAATACGTTTGACCTCTTGATCTTTAGCCGATAGCTACGATAAATATAAACATTTAGCTGTTAAGGATATCTAATATATGACTCTATAAATTAGGCTTTAAGTTATAAACAAGGAGAAGCATAAAATTCGAACCATTTTATAATTGAGCAGAATGTTTTGTGCGACCTTCGTCTAAAAAAATCAACAAACGCGTGTTCCGGCAGTGTGAGAACCGGCCTAGTTTGTTCCTTCATCGTGTTCGATTTATAAAAAAACGAGCGACAAGCTGCGGCGCCCGAATGACACGTCGAGGGTTGCGACCAAAAATCGTTAAAACTTCCGAGAAAACCGATCGGCATCGATAAAAAAGATCGATGTTATCGGTTCGCGTCATTTCCTAGTAACCTGATGGGATTCCGTCAATATTTGGTGGAAGATGAAACATTTCGGCAGTTCTATCGCAGTATTAGCTGTCGTCTGCGAATCTGGTGCTAATTTATGCGACCGCGGCCTCTTTTAGTCTAATTTGAGTAATGATCTACTTTCCTGGGATTTTTCTCATTCATAATTGGACTAGCCAATTAAGGTAAATTAATAATAATCATTCCTTCGATGCCAGACGTTGGTTTGGATTTATCGTTGTATGTTTGGTCGCGGAAAAATTTATTTAAATATTTTTGGTGTTGTTTAAGTCTTTACGTAGAACAACACAGTTGTGGTATGATTCTGTGGTAAAGTTTGAAACGTACAACTGTTTCGCGGGTCAAACAAGTTCTAATTGCCTTAACGGAGAATCCATATCCCATTACTAGAGAATAATGAATTGTAGAGCCTGAGTAATTTGTTTTCAGTTTACCTACTACACAGTTTAACTATTATGACATCCAACTTCGTACTATCCTACTTCCTACTACTTACTATTATAAATGTGAAAGTTTGGATGTTTGTGAATTTGGATGTTTGTTAGTCAATCATACCTTAACTGCTGAGCGATTTTATATGAAATTTGGCATACAGTTAAATCATGAACTGGATTCGGACATAGGCTCTTTATCCCAACGTTGGATCCCTGAGAAAAATCACCTATCATGAATTATCAAGATAGTCACATAGGTACCATGGATGGATAAATGTTCGGCGAACCGTGAGTGTAATAGTTGCACCTTTGCCTATCAATTTAGGGATACATGCTTATGTTTTCCGAGTTAGTTTCAGGATATAATAAAAATACATACGCACTCACGCCTATAATCCCCGAAGGGTTAGGCAGAGGTGTAACCAGTACACCCACATTTCGCCGACCGTATCTCCGTCCCACAATGTGATAGGGGGCGAGCCTATCGCCATACCGGGCGCAAATTCCAGACTCCGGGCTGATACTGAGCATATCGTAATAATATCGCACGTATCACACCATGGGACGGAAATACGCTTGGCGATATGTGGGTGTACTGGTTTCACCTCTGACTATCCGTTCGGGGATTACAAGCGTGAGTGCGTATGTATGTATGATATGGGCCGGCTCGTCCGGGTCATTACCACTGTCTCACAGAAAACCGACGTAAAGTAGAAGCTTGCTGCTGCGTTTCGTACGGTGAGTGAGACATCCGGAGGCCCAAACCCCCTCCCCTTCCCATCCCTTAATTTTCCCTTTCCTTTAAGGTCGGCAATGGACCCATGATTCTTTTGGTAATGTGGGCGTACATGGGCGGTGGAGATCACTTACCATCAGGTAACCCACTTGCTCGTTTGCCGGCCTATATCATAACAAAAAGAAGTATTTCGTAACATCATGGTTTTAAAACCTACGCATACCTTTACCCCTTTCATATATTTATAAATATTTATTGACAGTATTTGCAATATGATTGGTATATATATTTTATTTTTATATGTTTTCATATAAAATATAAAATATTTGAGCCTCTGTCTGGGTAAATACCAACGTTTTGTCAATTTCTGCCATCAAGTATCAGGGTAAAGTAATGGTTGGAATTACATTGAATTTTGTGAAATTACTGAGCATTATAAAACTATAAAGACTATTTATCATGTATTGATTTATCTAACTTATATTATGAACACATAATATATTTCTTTATGCACAATTAGAAGATAAATAACTGCTGACATTTAACGCATTTCCTGATTCAAACGGACGAAAAAATTAACTTGCTAATAAAACGTTAATCCTTAAACATGTAATTATGCTATTCGGCCGTTAATGATAGGTTTTGTTTGGACATCAAACAATGTTTTTGCACTATGTCTCGACGTTTGGCCTTTGCATTATTCATTTATTCTGAATTACAAACGGTTGGCTTCACTTTATGATAATTCTCGTGGAAACATCGTGTAAGATAAAAGGTATCATAAATGTTAAGCGAGACCGTAAGTATACCCAATATTTCAAATCTGGTTGGGGGGTACCTATAGATGAATTTTGCGGAAATAGACAAACAAGTTATAGCTCAGTGAGGAGTGGTATGAATTGTCGAGACGAAAGTCGCAGGTACGAAACCAGCCCCGAGAGCATACACCTCTGACTTTTCTAAGTTACGTGTGTATTAATTGTTAATTATCACTTGCTTTAACGTTGAAGGAAACATCGTGAGGAAACCTGCATACCTGAGAAGTTCTGCATAAGAATTTCGAAGGTATGTGAAGTCTGCCAACCCGCATTAGGCCAGCGTGGTGGACTAAGGCCTAACCCCTCTCATTCAGTAGAGGAGGCCCGTGCTCAGCAGTGGGACGTATATAATACAGAGCCAGTAATCGTCGTAGACAAACAACAAAGATATTATAGTTTGCCAAGGAATGCAAAAATATATACTATGGTCTATTATTGAGTCGTATACAAGTAGCATAAGGGCAGGTGGAAGAGAGTGGCAAAGATAAACAAGCATCGGATTCTCCTCTCACTCATCACTCCAGTGACCATGGTAACTAAGATGGGCTTTATCATCATCCTCATCAGACTATATTCCTCCATTGTACTTGCACTTAGACCTCTCATTCTGCATTGAACTTGATCTTGAGCTTGTTGATTTAACTTATTAACCGATTTTTATCGTAGGTCTCCACTATAAATGGTTGGTTAAGTATTCATCGGAGAAGTACCACATCTTCTCTTTTTCCACCTGCCCTTATTCCACTCGCAGTGGTGTCGGCCCAACATGTTTAATATATATTACAGATAGATTTGGATAGTAGTTTTTACGACTGGCCGCCTGCCTGCCGTCAACCCCTCCTGTGAGCGAAGGATTACCATATAACTTATGAAAACATTAATTAAGGGATTGAGAAGAGGAGGCGGATAAAGGGCTCCGGATATCTCACTCACTGTACGATACGCTTCAGATTTCTGTGAGACAGAGGTAGCAACCCGGTCGAGCTAGAAATTCCTGCTGTGTGGAAACTTTTTTTACATTGGCAACATTGTTATCTATAATGACATTCGGCTGTTTATTTATGCGTTCAAATACCTAATGCAATCGTTTTTATAGTCGCACTCTGCTATAAAATCTATAGCGATAAATTATGATTGCTTTTGGATAGTAAATAAGCGGCTTTATTTGTTTTTTCAGAGGCCACATTTTGAAGACAGGCTATCAGAGCATGTTTGACGATTTTATTGTTCATTTTATGTTTTTTTTATCATGATTTTTATAGCGATCCAAGAGAATGCCAAGCAAATTATTTTAAGTGGCTTCATTGGACACATTAGGCACAAACAATAACCACAGTAAGAAATCTAATTAAGCAACATCCGAATTTTAGCGATTTGTTGAAAGATCTTGAAAGAAAGAATTTTGAGCTTGTAAATTTACATTGCCTGCCTTGCCTGGTGGCACAGTTGTAATGCGTACTTGTTACAACTGCTGCCCTGAGGTGTCGGGTTCGATCCTCGGGTCGGGTAAAAGTGATATTGGGTGTTCAATATCAACTGTATATTATCAATGTATTAGGGGATTACAGGTGTGAGTGCGTATGTACTATGCACATTAGAAGTTTGCTCACAAACACCAACTGAGCCAGCCGCTAGGTTAAACCCTTTAATAATCTATAAACCATTCTATATCTTTAAAGGCCATCAAATAGCTGTATAAAGAGGATACTTTTGTTTGTTTATATCTTAGTTAAAACAACAATTCACAGCCGACTCACTGCTTTACATGCTATTTTTGTACCGATATTTTTGCTTTTTGCCTAATGGCCAAAAGTTTTATCTAATAGACTCTTTTGGAATGAAAACAAAAATATAAAAAGGAAAATAAAAGGAGAATGAAGAGATAAAACGTTTACGATCCGATATGGTGTCATTGTGATCGCTAACCTCTACGGTTTATGGCTATTTAAAACTCACATATTAGGTTGCTTTAGTTTGGCTTTTAGGACAGGACAGCGAGTGTATCGGAGTGAATTCCATTGGTTTTAAAATAATTATCGTTCAACTATAAATTAAGTTATATTTAAAGAACATTTGTTTTCTATAAATATTGTGTTTATAGGGCTTGCAATTGCGGGTATGGTCTTTTCACAAAACCTGTTCAAGAAATGTAAACAAGTATAGTGATTTCTTAGGTTTACGCGAATATTACACATTGAAATAAAACTAGTTTCTCCCGTGACCACGAAGGCTGAAAAGCTTTCGAAACGTCGGGACTAAAATAAAAATTAAACCACGATAAAATCCGTATAAACTAGTTTTATTTCAATGTAAACAAGTATCTTCTTTACAAATAATTTCTTTGTTTCGACCTGTCAATACACCAAATATAATAGAGATCGTTGAAAAGTGGGTAGAGTTGTTTACATTTTTGGCACAGGTATAACAATTAGACTGTATATTTACATTAGAAGATAACTGGGATTTTTTTTAAATATATTTTTACTTAGTCATTATCCTACTCCTAAATGTAAAAGTTCGGATATTTGTAAGTTTGTGAATTTGTATGTTTGTTAGTCAATCACGCCTTAACAGCAGAACAGTTTTGGGTGAAATTTGTCACATAAGTAGATCATGACCTGGATTAGGACATAGGCTTCTTTTATCCCGGAAAAGGCTGTTCACGCGGGAGGAACCGTGAGCGAAAACTAGTGTGACATAAATAATGACGCTACTTATTATTGTAATTTTAAAATAATCATATAATTATTAAACGTGTAATGATTTCTTTTCTTATTCTCTTCATTACTACATCCCTTAAACTCGACACACAACAACCACTCCACAGCCCTACAAAAGTATTCGATATTAAAAAATCGATATCATTATTAATCATTATTAAATTTATATAGAATTATAATCTTCTAATCTAGATGGTGCGACACTCATAAACTCGCCTCTTACCTTTCGGAAGAAATTCCTTCCATAATAAAATCGTAATAAAATATTCGGTTGTCGATACTTTAAGATCGTGCTAGTGATGTGCTAGGCCATGATCTTTTACGGTTTTTAGAATGTAAGGTGAAATAGAAGACCAGTCGTAAAATTAGAGCTGTGTACACGTGATAAAATCGAGTACATGCAAGTTAATAAAACAGATTTAAGGTACTTTCTGACTTTTACTGTCATGTTCTGGGTGGACATACGTGTTTATAAAGATCGGAGGCGTAGTTTGTAATTCTGCGGTTTTTATTATCTTTGATTATCAGAAAAAAGAAAGAGTATACGAAAGTAACTAGCTTACATTTGGTGGTAGAAAATACGTACTCGATTGGATAGCAACGAATGTAAAAATTGTGAAAATGCCAGCCAATGGTATATCCAGGAATGTCAGGCCGGCATAATTCTGGCGAAATTTGGACTGCATCCGGTGTTGTACGACAGTGTGTAGCAACTTTACGGTGCAAGGACAAAAAAATAAATAAATCGATAATCAGACTGATAACCCAAACCCATTCGAGTGAAAACTATAAAACAACACCATAAATTAATGCATTCCCGAAAAAAGTTCGGATTCCAGAGACCAAAAATCAAAAACCCATAAATATAGAGTCATATTAAAACATAAAATAGGGTAAACAACCGTAAATAAAAATTACACCGGGCAGTACAATGGCATAGTTAATTCTAGCATAATATATGCATTCTGTGGCACGTTTTACACTTTTTTGTGCGTTTTTTTGGGGCACACGCGGCGCCCGTGGTTAGGAACCCTTTGGAATCAAAAGGATTTTTTGTTGGTGCTTTTGTTTGTCGGCTAGCTTTTGGTGTGATTTTGCTTATATTATAATATTGATATAATTTATTTTAAAATGAATCCATGATAAATACTGATTTATGGATTGATTTAAAAATAAAAATATTGCTTTAATTTAGTTAAGTATTGTAATTTTGTACCGTTTAGGTTCTTATAATTTTATTACTAGAAATTGTCGAATCTTATCTCATGAATGTATGCCGTATTTACTGAAGTAATTTACGTAAATAATACATAGGTAATTTTATTTTTCAATCTTTCTGTCTTTTATTCCTCAAACTACAAACAAAATGTAGACTTTTTATAAACATTCTGTGACATGTTTTATTTTAACTTTTTGTATCCTGCGACCTAATTCTCTATTGCCGCTCTTAACAGAGTTATTAATCCATTTCCTCTCATTATCTACGGACGCTTTGTTTGAAACTGTTTTGTCATGCCCCGTTAAGTAGGCGAGTCCTTTTGTAATGGATCGATAAATCCGACTGTTAATGATGATCGCGATTTATTCCCAAAGGATTTGATCGCTGGTTCTTAACTTTTTTCATGCATAGGCATTCTTTATGTTGTTCATTCACTACGACGACGTTATTTTGAATTTCGAATTCGATCCCCTTCGTAATTCAAAGAGAAGAGTGCTTAAACTATTGCAAAAATTACATAAATTCGGTCTTACATATACTTTAATAGTTTTGTGGTTATTCATAATAATTTAACTAAGAAAGTTTTTCTTTTTGAGAATATTTGGATTAAGTTGTGATGATTTCTTAAAACTTTTCAGGCTGACAATAGTTATACTGTTTTCTGTAAATTTAACGACTTACATCGGCTTTTAAATTTATTTAGTTATATTCGTTACTATAGTAATTAATTATATTAGATGAAACATACATATTAGCTCAGAAATATCATACATGTTGGTAACATTATAACTATCCAGTAAAATAAACACATTAACATACGTACATTTAATCCGCTTAACTTTTCATTACATTAATGGTATATTTTTAGATTAATCCCTTGCAAGATGGAGTGTAGTAGTGAGACAGTTCTTGCAAATAATAATCAAGAACATACAAATAGAAAAGTCTTGTATATCTGTAATAATATACTTATTTACCTGGTATGTAGGTTTATGAAAGCTATGATAAAGTCTCTTATTAATAATAAGAATCTGACGAAATCCTTGCTTCAACTTTTGAACTAATTCAAGGTGATATAATGTAAAAGGTTGAACCTAGCTTATGGAAACCACCGAAAATAGGTTTCAATACGCTAGGTTGTATAATTTTTGACATGGGATATTTTCGGTTACACATCTGTTCCATCTGTCCCTTCGACTATGAAGTCCAAAGAAAAATTTGTGAGCCTCCGTGGCGCAGTAGGCGATAGCCGATTATGAAATATGAGGCCGCGGGTTCGATCCCCGCACCAAGACAAATATTTGTCTAATCCAGAAATATTTGTTTGTGATACCCACAACACAAGATTCGTATCTTATATCTTCCATCTTATATCTTACTATTACTACGTATCTGGGGACTAAAATATGTGTGTGACTGTTAGGTGTTATTTATTTAAAGTTATTTGAAGTCTGCCAACCCGTATTAGAACAGTATGGTGTATATTGAAATAAAACTAGTTTATACGGATTTTATCGCGGTTTAATTTCGAAACGTCCGTCGGGACTAAAATAAAAATTAAACCGTGATAAAATGTGTAATATTCGCGTAAACCTAAGAAATCAGTATGGTGGATTACAAAAATCATATCTAGCCCTGATTTTACACTTCGCTTAAGTTTCCACCAACGAAGTCACAGGCAACACTTGCATTAAAATAAAACGGGAGCACTCACTCAGCCGGTGGTCGGTGTTGCCGTGCTCATAATCGCATTAATGTTGCCAGCTGTTAACATATTAACGAAGGAGCGTACTGAGGCTCTGGTTAGGGTAATCCTGGATTGATTGGACAGGCTCCCACGGTGGACCGTTATAAAGATAAGGTTTGTAGTGTATTGAGATGTCACACCTATTAAATGAACATTCATTCTTCTAATATTGTTTTTGAATGTTTGGATGTTTGTTAGTCAATCACGTTTTAATATCTGAACGGTGTTAGATGGAGTTTGGCACACATGTAGATGGTCTGAATTGGGGCAGGATTTTTTGTTACCGGTAGCGGGGTCGATTTTGACGCAGAGTTTTTTTTTCGGGAGATAAATCTGAATATATTTATTTATCGTGTCGGGCCCTATCTGCTAGGACAACGGTAAACGTAATGCTGCAAGAGGAGTTGTGGACAAAAGCAAATTTATCATATTAGTACTAAGCTTTCCGGTATTTTCCAACACAATCAGTTTGACGTGCCAGACTTTTAAAAAAAACTTGTGGCTTTGTTACGCTTATACAAGGTCACGGAGTCTCGGTGCGTCCAAATGACACAAAATTAATTATAGACAGACAGCGCATTATTCAAAATAATTGGACAGTAAATTGATAGAAGAAAGAAAAATATTAGATATTATAAGATAATAAGATAGGAAAGATAAGATAAAATAAATAATATAATATATATAGATTATTATTATTATAATACTACAACCTAATTCATAACTTCAAAATTACTGTAAAAAACACCTCGTTAGCAGGGGTCATTATAACATTAGAGACTACTTAAATGATAGGAAACCAAGGAGTAAGGGTGTTGCTAGCGCAATGTGGCACAATACATAGTTTATCTATAGTGTATATTGGTTATAATAAGATTATTAAATTGTAAATTATGACGTTTTAAGTGCCCTGTAAGGCCTGTGAAAATAAATTTATTTTGATTTTGACTATGAAAGCTATTAGAAACTTAAAGCATTTACGATATTTTTATATTTAATTAGAATATTTATAAATAATAATTGATCTCATTGTGCCACCAACCCGTGTCCCTAGTCATCGGTGGCAAGTGAAAAGCTGATATTTTTAAGAGGAAGCTCTGACAACACGGGGATTATGAATGATCGATGCACTTCGCTCATGTTCTATTATATCCACTCCTAAATGTGTCCCGGGATAACAATCCCGTACAACCGGGACTGTTAATGTACCGTATGATTTGCCGAAATGTGAACTGAATTATACAATTCGTTTTAAGTGTTTTTAATCCCGTACTAAGGACTGCCTCGGTGGCGCAATTGTAATGCGTACGCGTTCCGACTGAGGCTAACGCTGAGGTCTCGGGTTCGATCCCCGGGTCGGGTAAAAGTGATATTGGGTTTTTTCTATTACGAAATGCTCAGTATCAGCCCGGAGTCTGGAATTTGTGCCTGATATGGCGATAGGCTCGCCCCTTATCACATCAAGGGACGGAGATACGTTCGGCGACAAGTGGGTGTATTCGTTACACCTCTGCCTACCCCTTCGGGGATTACAGGCGTTATGTATGTATGTATGTACTAATTATAGACCGCCTAAACTTCCAAAGAGTTAATCCACAATCGTAAGCCGAAATAAACATGATTTTACGTCCTTTGAAATACCAAATAATAGAAGGGAGTGAAAGTGATATTAAGTTGGAAATAGCGGCGTCATTCCCCCGGGAACGCGACGTATTTTGCCTATTATCGGGTTTATCTTTCTTACATTTTACACCACTAGTGACTGGATTGGCAATGAATTTATTAGTTTTTTTTTTTTTATTAGCTTGAGTGTCGAAACGAGCAAGTCGCTCGCCTGATTGTAAGCGCCACGGCTGCCAATAAATAGAACCAACACCACCCAGAACTTTGAATTACAAAGCATTCGACTGCGCTCGTCACCCCGAGACGTAAGATGGCAAGTCTCATAATGCCCAGTAATCACTCACTAACAATAATTCACTGGCTCCACCGTCCTTCAAACCGGAACACAACACTGCTGCTTGGCGGCAGAAATAGACAAAGCGGTGGTACCAACCCAGACGGGCTCTCTCATACGAGGGACCTACCACCTTGTAAATTGTAATACAGGTGTATTACTTAATTAGTTAGAAACATATTTGCAATGTTAAACGTGTTTAACCCTCGACTAAATTTACCAAAAACTTAAAGTTAATTTCGAAGACAAGTTTACCTATCTATATTAGGCTATCTTGGCGGACTAACGCCTAACTCTTATTATTTGAGAAGGCCCGTGTCCAGGAGTGAGAAAATAGGTAGGTACGTATATATAATGCATACTTGATAGTATTATTTTAATAGAGGTGTATTAACTGCAGAAACATTTTTGATCAACTAACCAGCAACCAAATTCATAAACTCACAAACATCCCAACTTTCACATTAATAATAGTTATTCACATTAAAAGAAAACACATTAATGGCCGTTCCCAATATTCTGTCTATCGATAGATTTGCTTACTGGCAGTAAAATTTTGACACATTTTGTTTGGAAGATCTGTCAAAATACTATTGATAGTAAGCAAATCTATCTTTATATAGAATATAGGGATCGGCCATTACCAATCCAAAATTATCCTAATCCATACTTCGAAGACGGCATTACCCACTGTAGAGAGCGTAGTAAGTTGTTTTAAAACGCTCGTAAAACCAGTAGTACTCCGCATGCCGAACATTCCGCGATTAATATTACTGCGGGGCTTACTGCTTTTGCCCAAATATTACATCTTTACCTTAAATAATTAAACCTTGAATAGTTTACAGCGACTCAATGGAGATTGGTTTCAAAAAAGTTGTGGAATATTGACAAATAAAAAAAGAATACTTCTCTTTTATAGCAAAGGCAGGGAAATGAGCAAGTGAGTCATGATGGGAAGTGATATTCACCGCCCATGAACGCCTACAATACAAGAAGAACTATAGGCGCGTTGCTGGCCTTAGAGGAAAGGAATAGTTAAGACATTAGGAAGGTGGGGGGAATTTTGACGAAATTGCAACAGCAGCCTGATACTTTACGTCGGTTTTCTGTGACAGTGGTAATAACCCAGTCAAGCAATACAAAAGTGCCTACAGCGTGGATCTACCACTTAAAAAACACAAATCAAAAACTCGAAACATTGTGATTCCCCGACCTATGATTTGAACTTTGGACCGCAACGGTCTCGCAGCCGAAGCACGCTACCACTAGACCATTGAGACGAACACATTATCTAACCCCACATTCCCGGGCGCTCCACTTGACGCGCTCCCGAAATCAACCTGTCGCGTCCTCGCAACGCAATGACAAATGATTCACTCACGCGCCGATACAAAAAGAGACGAGTCAAGAGGCCACACCTTATGACAAATAGTGTTGTGCTCTAATGAATCGAACGGCCTGATTAATGGTGTCACTCGCTTGTTATCGGGAGCCTTGTTTGTGTAACGCCTAATGCGAGCGTCCTGACACGCGCAGGGTTGTTCGTACACCCTCTTGAATGAATGCTGGAGATTATTTTGTAAATTTATAAATGTATATATTTGTTTTCATAGGTATTATAAAGAGTTTATCATTGAAAGTTGATTTGTTATTCGAAAAGAATTCGACTTAACTATCTGCTGACCATCTATGTAGCACCTGCTAGCGTTCGGATTTGTATCTTATAATAATTATAATATCAGCTCTGTATTATACTGTCCCAAAGCTTGCCTCCTCTACAAATAAAAGATATAACCAAGGTTGACCAAGAATTTATATCGAAGAGTTTGAACCGTGAACAAGAAAGGTAATAGTCATGAACTGAAGAATTAAACAGCGAATATCCATAGTAAAAATTATTAATTAGGTTCTTGCTTCGGCGTTGGAATTAAACTCTTAGACGCTGACCACTTCCATGGCTATGATCATACCTGTGTTATCAAGTTAAAAACAATCTTTCTTTTACCTGGCCTAAATTAGTGACAGAAATCGCATTTTTACTCGCTACCACTTCACCCAGTCTTGTACATCCTCGATAGTGAGACCAAATGGAACAAATATTTAACATTTCCCTTTTACACAGCCATCGCGCAATTAGATCTTATACGTCAATAGAATACTGTCAACCCTGTTTCAAAACAAAAGAACCCCCTCCCCTCGATAATTCAATCATTCACACGATCCTTTTAAACCGGGGCGAAGTGACTGAACGATTGCCGCGTGTCGCATCCGATTGTGCGCGCACACACTATTTTTCAAATCGATACTTTTATTCAAATTTATAGTACTCTACTGAGACGTTTTAGTGATGTGATATAATTAAGGATTTTTTGAGATATACTTTGATAGCGGGTTCGAATACTATTTTTTTTTCTTCTACAAAGAATTACTATTAGAAGCTTGTGTTTTGTGCTGAGAATCGACCTCACACTCGTTTATTTCATTCATTAGTCATTCTGGTCAACCGGGTACGAAACCGAAAGTATTTTTTTTTAACTTGTAACTATATCACAGGAAAATAATAATGGGACTTCCTACGACATGCTGAGTTTTATTAGACTCATTTAATTCTGATAAATTAGAATCTTAGATAAATCGAATTAGAAACTTTCGCAATTTTTTTAATTAACCGCCGAAAAAAGAGAAAGCTTCTCAGTTTGTCTGTATTTTTTTTTTATTTATAATACTTTATTGTACAGACACTTAGTAAAAACTAAAAAGACAAAAAAAAACATTTAAACATAGTACAATTGGCAGCCTTATCGCTCAGAGCAATCTCTTACATGCACCATATGTTTGTATGATTTTTGTGCATGCCTCCGCGAAATTTGGACCGATTTAGATTATTTGTGTTTGGTAAAGCTTACTTTGGTGATGGCCCCGTTTAAGTTTAAAGAAAAAGTCCATCCTTGAGGGGGTGAAATCGGGGATAAAAGATTAAAACTTCGACAGTTATGCATCAGTTTTGACAATACTCTTCCTCTAAGTATAGTAACATATATTTTTTAACAAAAAATTAAACCTACTAAAAATTAAAAAGCTTGATAAACTTTAACAATTTTCAGTTGGTGGAATCAATCATTGGCCATTTAAATGCAATAGCACCGAATCCGAATTGTTTAAGTTTATTTTAAGCTTTGTAGTCTTTGAGTAGAGTTGTTATTTTTGTTAATTAATCTTATTTTCACCTTCCCCAGAAGGGTTGACGTCAGACAGGCGGCCAGTCGTAAAAACTACAAGCCAAATTTTTGTGTAACATATTGTGTTAAAAATCATGTTGCGCCGACCCCACTGCGAGTGGGATAAGGGCAAGTAGAAGAAGAAGAATCTTAATTTCGCGATGAATAGTGAAATACCAAATATAATTCACTAAATTTAAGAAGTTTTATAATTCACTATATTAAAGAAGTTTTCAAAATAACATTGTTAGACGAAACTAAATGAATAAAACAAACATATTTTCCGAAAAAACGCCGGAAAGAGGAAAACAAGATCATAAATAAAACACCCCTAGTGAAGGGTGTAAATGAATTGTCACACACGATGACAAATGATTTGATAATACTATTTATAAAAGATCCATCTATTGCAATTCCACTTGTCAATAGAAGGAATCATTCATCTTTAGTAGAAATGTCACAATAATTGTATGAAAAATGGAAATAATTGTGACAATTGTCACAAATACAGGGAATGTTAAAGTGATGTGTGAAGAAGTACTCTTAATTGATTGACATTATTCTGGTAACCTACGATACATTATCTGTCGTTACTCGACTCTATTCTTGGATAACATTGGGTGGACATGACGTGAACATACTAGCCCACGTATTTATAAATGTTACTATGAGACCTCATAATGAGCGCGATCCATCGAAATAAGATAACTAGAACGATAACTCTCATATGAATCTGCCAAAAATACGGCTCCACTTACTTACACATGCAAAGGTAAAATCACATGTAACACTCAACACTCAACAAAAAATAATTAACGTTCAAAATCAACTTTATTTCATAAAAGTTAATGTCTAAAAATTAAATTTCTAAATCGAGATACGACGTTCTGCACCGCGCAAAAAATACGACGTATTAAGTGTCAACTAGAGATCATGAATCATTTTTTATGAATTGATGAATGAATGAGCTGCACAAACTTTTATAGCCCCGCGCCCTTGCAATTGCAAAAAAAATTGGTGGGGTCATTTTTTTGCTTGAGTTACTTTTCTTGTTATCTTATTTCAATGGCGCGAACGCATAGGCGCATGGCGATTTCTGTATATATATCATTGGTTAGTTTTTGGCGCTAAATAAAAACCAGGCCAATCATGTACACAGAAATCATCACTGAGCAAAGAGCTTACTTAAGTGTTGTTTAAGAATACGGGCCTAAGGTATGTAGCGTAGTCACTTTGTAGTCAGGATAAAAAAAACAAATTGAAAAAGAAAACTAAGATTTCTTTGTATATATATACATCTGGCGTAATAAAGACTTCGGTCTTGCCAGGACAGTTCCCTTTCAACCTGAATGCAAGTGGCAACCAGGATATTCAAAGTATTTCTACTTAGTTTATTTGGTAGGATAAAATTATACCAGCCTGGGTAATATCTTAAGTTATTGTATTTCTTGTTAATGTTCTATTTTTGTGGTGTACAATAAAGTGTTATCTATCTATCTATCTATCTTGGACCACAACACTAACATAGGCATGAAAATATATTTTATTGCATCTTTGATTGGGGATTAGAGATGGGTTTTTTTGAGCGTAACAGATTAATAGGAGCGTAATAGATTTGAAGAAAGAAAGAAACGTTTATTATCATCACGAAAACATGCAATATAATATAGGTGATGTACAATTTTAATAATAAAATAACTAAATAATTAATCTAACAAATCGCATGTCCTCACGATGACAATAGGTGGCATGCTCAGCATAATGTTGTATTGTGGCGCGAACCACAACACAACGCTGGTTTTCAGCAGCCACCTAAAGTGACATCGGGAAGATAAACCAGCCTGTACCACAAAAGTAATAATAAGTAATTTGATGCTCCTTTGCGTTGGTTTTCAACGATAATTGTTCACTCCGATCAAGTCACCCCTTCGTGCTGTAGACAAAACTATCTACAACGTGGCTCTACCACATACAAACATAAATGTCTACAGCGTAACTCTACCACTAGCAACTGTGGAATTTCTTCGCCACCCATATAGTTAATTTATAGTAACGACTGCCATTTAACAAACCGTAGCTTCCATACAAAATATGCATTCTAAATCCGTCCATTAAAATATAGTGTTACACAATTCACCATTACATATCACAGAGATATATTTTCAAATAAAAGTGAGATTTAAAATGAATGTCTATTAAAAATGAATAATGCTTAAACTATATCACGATACAATGGACACACGCCTACAGTTAAAAGTGAATCCTCTAGCCACCCACTTATTGAATGGGATGCATCATTGGTGCGAAGTGAAATTTTCAAATCCCGAGAGCGTGGCAAAGGGTAAAATCTTATCAAATGGTCAAAATAATATGACTAAACTGAAAAGTTTATGTACAAATGTCGGCATGAAACGTATGACGTCACGGCTTTTATCTTTTACTCCTTTTTTATAGCATTGGCCGGCAAACGAGCAAGTGGGTCACCTGGTGGTAAGTGATCTCCACCGGCCATGTAAGTCCACAATACCAAAAAAAAATGGGCGCGTTGCCGACCTTAAAGGAAAGGGATAATTAAGGGATTGGGAAGCGGAGGGGAATTTGGACCTCCGGAGATCTCACTCATCTTACGAAACGCAGCAGCAAGCTGGTACTTTACGTCGGTTTTCTGTGAGATTAAATAGATAAATAAATTCCTATTTTGCCTATTCTCGGCAAAATAGGAATTTATCTCTAGCGGAGTTAGATAAAATATACTAAGTTTTTAACGTAATCATAAACTTTTAAATACATCATGTTTCATTAAAATCGGTCTAGTAGTTATCGCATAAACCTCGAACAAAAAGATAGATACAGTTTAATAATAGGAATACTCTACTATCTGAGTCTTCCAAAGACAATTATTATAAAATTCCTTTACTCCGCTGGACCTGATCAAACTACTACCATAAAATAAGCTCTTCACACCACAAGTAATAAATATGTTCATGAAAGGTTAACATTATCAAGGGATCAATTCGCGGCACGGATCTATCGATACTTGATCGATAGCCGTCCACGGAACTTTCACCGGCTATAATGGATCTTTGTTTTGATATTAGATCAGCGATTCTCAAGTGTTTACGCTGGCAACCTTGAGTAAGCATTACCATTACGACACTGAGTACCTAGCGATCTTTTTTGACCTTTTTGATCATATTATTTATATATACATACGCACTCACGCCTGTAATCTGTAGGCAGAGGTGTAACCAGTACACCCAAATTTCGCCGAGCGTAACTCCGTCCCACGATGTGATAGGGGGCGAGCCTATCGCCATACCGGGCACAAATTCCAGACTCCGGGCTGATACTGAGCATTTCGTAATACAAAAACCCAATACCACTTTACCCGACCCGGGGATCGAACCCGAGACTTCGGCGTTAGCCTCAATTGTAACGCGTACGCATTATAACTGCGCCACCGAGGCAGTCTAGTCGTATTATTTATGTAATTAATTTATGACACTGAATGGTAAGTGATTTCCACCATCTATGCATAGTGAACACCCACTATACCATAAGAATCTTGGATGTGTTGCCAACCTTAATGGAAAGAAATGGGAATAATACATATTATGTTAAAAAAATTAAAGGGCTTATTTGTCCCTTTATTAACTAATACTAGTTCGTGGCCCACATTGGAGTCGGGGTTTACGATTGAGAACCGCTGCTGTTATATCGATACAATCGATACTCGATAAAGTTATTAAATGCTTGTTGGATTAGAGTCTGTACATGATATCACATTGGTTATGTTTCAGTCGGTGTTGGCGCCTAGCGAGTCACGATTATTGCAATGTAATTTCTTTATTGAAATTGTATCGTTAAATATGTTGTAATTAAAAATGTGTTCGTAATTTATGTTTATATTACAGAAGTTAATTACGTATTCGAGAGCTCAGGATTATCGCAATAAAATGTAATTGATTTTAAAACACGATCGCTCCAACAAGTGCCTGTATCATCCGGGATACTGTAAGGATTCTAGCAATACCAAACAAATCTAAGTCAGTTCAGCCGATTATTTGTTTTTTTACGAGACTTACTAAACAAACCTAGAATTAGGTACCCACAGTACTTACTTTTATATACTAAACAGCGTATCTCACCTCAGAAGTTTTTATGGCGTGTAACGTACCATGTTTTGATGCCTTTTACCTTCCTTTTACAATGAAATTGGTAAAAAGCATATGTATTTTTGTTTATTCCGTTTGATAAAGCTACTATAAATAACTTAAAAAATGAATATTCAATGATGCAAAATACTCGAAATAATAAAGTTACAATGAATGTTTAAAAATATTCATATTCGATATTTATTATATTATTACTATTCGGTTGGTTACAAAAAATAGTTTTTATACACAACCGAATAGATTATAATAATATATTAAAGATCAATTTTTATTTGCATTTTATTATTTAAATAGGCAATAGGCCTCGCAAATTCCAATGATGTCATAAGGCAACAATATGCAAAGCTTGTTCTTTGCAGGTCCTCTGTCCAACTTTTGAAATAACTTCGAAAAGGAGAAGGTTTTTAATCACATATAGGTAGTTTTTTTCTATTTTAAATATGTTACCCAACATCTCGGCCAAATGCCGACAAATTTTATGTTTTTTTATATATGATAGGTTTCATCTCGAGAGTGGTAACATTTGGTTAAGAATTGATTACGAAGAACTGAGAAGTAAAAGGACAGTAAACGCACTTTAATTTTGGTTTTGAAGTATTCATAAAAAAGCACCGGTATCTTTCAAGTAATATCTGAAGTTATGATTTATTACTTAAAGCGATGTTTATTATCATTTTGATAGTAGTACCGCGGCACGCTCCCTACACGTTGCGTCACGGCGATGACGGTCGAAGCACAGACACAGAATGTTTGCTCTATCGTCTATCAACAACGCTGGATATTTCGATTAGCTTCCTGTGTACACTCAAGTAATTAATATCGTCATATTAGAGGAATAAAGTCGCGTCTGCAAAACATCAACTTTTCTTATTACATATGTTAAGTAAAGTTCACCTATACATGTTATTTTAAAGAAAGTTAAATTAAAATAACTTAAAAAATAAACCAATAAAAAAAATCGTTATGTTGCAAGTACATTAAAGTCTAAATTTTGACCTTTTATTTTATTTGTGTAATATAATAAGTACTTATGCCCGTATTTGAAGAAATTACGTCTGTTTGGAAAAATCGTGCGATAATTTTTATGTTAGTGTGAAGAAATTATGCTTGATGGAGTCTATTGGATATTTGTTTGTTCCGTCGTTACACCTAAATTTTAATTCGAAGCAATTCTATAATAAAACGATGTATGGATTAATATATAAGCATAGAACTATTGTATGTACATCTGCTAGTGCGTTGTTTAACGGCACACACATACAATGTTTCATATTATAATATATGATTGATTATTTGACACCCTTTTCTTGTTTTTTAATGTCTTTCCGGTTGTAAAAACGAAGAGGGAATACTAACGTATGTACTGTTGTCAAATCTATTAGAGGTAACAATCTTATTGATCTTATTTTAATATGAAAAACGAATGATATTTAAGGTTATTATCAAACTTTTCGTAATTAATGTTTAAGATAATTTTCACTTGAAGATTATGTTTATTTACTAACATTTGCTTATGCACAATACCTCTTTATATTTACAACGGATTATAAACATAGTCATATTCTGCGCAGATTTTTTCAGAGTATGTAATATTGCGCTTGACTGTACTCGTAGTAAACCTTGCGTCTTGACTTTGGATCACCGGATTCCGACCAAAGGGCGCTCCACACGTGTTCTTGTATTGCGTTACCAATTTTTATCCAAACAATACATTCCTTCATAAAACAAATGTTTACATAAAACTGATTAATAACCCAAAACCACCTGTTCATTTCCAACATTATTTTGTTTTGTTATTAAAAATTAGTGGTGCCATCTATATTAGAGAGGTGGGATATAAACAGGCAAAGGTCACAATTCATACAGCCTTGCTAACAAAGATTTTGCTACAACCTTTGGGCAGACTATTCTTTAATAGAATTTTGTCTAGTTTTTAATGTCGACGTGGAGTGCCGCCATGTTGATTTTTTTGTTTATAATATGAATTTTAAGAACATAAGAAGGAGGAGTGTGAAGAAGCAACTAAGCAGGCCGGCATAATTCTGCCGATCTGCGATAGATTCAGTGTCTATCGTTGGTCGACAGTATTCATGGATTGCGCTACACTTACCTTCAGGTGTAGCGTAGTCACTTTGCCAAGCCAGGATAAAAAAAAAATAGGAGTGGTGGCTGGCATGTTAATTTTTTAAATTGTGTATCAATATTAAACTGTATAATGTAGGTAATGAGATACGTTACTTACATTTGCGTACTGGAACCCGCAGGCATCCATACAGAGGTAGAGGCACGTGGAAACCCCCTGGATCGTGAGGTGGCCTGGTTTGTACGTCGCACGCTGAAGTATTGCTGAAACAAATATATATATTAGCTACAAAAGTATATACCAATCACGTTTACGGAATCAAGACTTAGCAACAGCCCGGATTATCCATAGACAATGTAGGCAACGGGCCCAACCCCGCTTAGGATTCCCGCCTACCTACGAGAAAAACAATTTAAAGTATCATAAACAGGGAAGGAAAAAAAGTAAAAAATTTGAAGTTTAGTAATTCTAATTTGGTGTGCTTATTTTTTTATACGTTATAGGCTCGCGTTTGGCCACTATCACGCCTGATGGTAAGCGATGATGCGGTCTAAGATGAAGCACGCTTGCCCAGCAAAAAACGATTCACTCGCGACTTGAAGACACCCAGATTATATTTATCGGGGAACAAAGACTCCGGCAACTTGGTTGTTGTTGTTAGTACTATATACCTACATACTAACATACCTATTACCTATAGATCTACCTACCTACGGCGAGAGGGTCTTAAGACTTTCATAGCCTAGGGGCCTCTATATGGTTTAATCCGGCCCTGCTTAGCAAAGAACATTATAAAGAGTTGATCTTGAATACATGCGTTAGTCTGTACAAGAATCATATAATACGTAGCTGTTTGGTTCGTTTTGGGATTAAATAATATGTATATATGTCACTATCGGTGTTCTTGCTTCCGATTTCTTGATAGTGTAAGTGAGCCACCAACATTTTAAGCCCAAAGCTAACTTCACCTACTGGAAGTACTGATAACGCACGAGGCAATGGTGAAACTTGATTCCGCTTGTGGTTTGTGGGGGTCAGACGGTGGGTCCTCCAACTTAATTCCAAATTCACCATCAAATCATGAGAAGGTGGACCCTGGCATAAAGTCGGTTACAAATGTCGTATTATTTGGAAACAACATTTATTTTTATCTGAATAATTTACGATTTAATCGATCTTATTCCCGTATTAAAATAATAATACCAGCCCTGTATTATACATGTCCCACTGCTGGGCACGGGCCTCCTCTACTGAATGAGAGGGGTTAGGCCGTAGTCCACCACGCTGGCCTAATGCGGATTGGCAGACTTCACATACCTTCGTAATTCTTATGGAGAACTTCTCAGGTATGTAGGTTTCCTCACGATGTTTCCTTCACCGTTAAAGCAAGTGATAATTAACAATTAATATACACGTAACTTAGAAAAGTTAGAGGTGTATGCTCTTGGGGCTGGTTTCGAACCTGCGACTTTCGTCTCGACAGTCCATACCACTCCCACCTGAGCTATCACTGCTATTCCCGTATTATTAAAAGAAAATAAATTATACCAATTAATTTATTTCCTGACATTTCGACCGTGTTTCATCCATGGTCACTGGTTGACTCGATCGAAACGTTGGAAAATAAATTAGTATACCTTACCTTCGAAAACTACCACGAACTTTTTCAAGTTACCTTTCTCCATGTTTCCAAAGGATGTTTTAACCAATACAAAGACCCATTCGAGCTTACAATTGAAGATTATACTTCCCTTTATGACGAAATACGGTCCAACAACATGGCAGATCATTGTAAACGGTTCAGAGCACTGTGTTGGCGATACAGAGGTATTTGCATGACATTCACGACTTGTACAGCTTTTGTAATAGAATAAACATTTGCTGACGGTTATGGCGGTGCAAAATGTAATATTTGCACAGTTAAGGGTGTGATTTGAATGTTAAGTTTGGTTTTCTGTGTTAGAAAGGAGGATGCTTTTATTTTTTGATGTTTCGCAAACAGTATTTTCAACTGCCCCGGTGGCGCAGTTGTAATGCGTACGCGTTACGATTGAGTCCAAAGCTGAGGTCTCGGGTTCGATCCCCGGGTCGGGTAAAGTGATAATTGGGTTTTTATTACGAAATGCTCAGTATCAGCCCGGAGTCTGAAATTTGTGTCTGGTATGGTGATAGGCTCGCCCCCTATCACATCGTGGGACGGAGATACGCTTGGCGAAATGTGGGTGTACTGGTTACACCTCTGCCTACCCCTTCGGGGATTACGGGCGTGAGTGCGTATGTATATTTTCAAGCTAAGGTTTAATATGTCTTGCCCATTAGACACTGCCATGGTCATATTGTGGATTAATTATTGTTTATAGGTAAACTAAGAATAATTGAAGATTGCTTGTAATATAGATGACGTAAAGTAGCAGCTTGCTGTTGCATTCCATATGGTGAGCGAGCTATCCGGAAGCCCAAATCCCGCTCCTCATCTCAATACCTTGATTATCCTTTTCCTTTAGATCGGCAACACGCCCATCATTATTCTGGTATTGTATGTGTGATGCTGTATCTGTTTATGGGCAGGCGTGGAACTTACCATCAGGCGAGCGACGTGCTCGTTTCGTCATTTAAGCTTATAAAATAAAACCACGGGCGGTGGAGATCATTTATCATTAGGTGACCCACTAGTTCGTTTGCCGGTGTATGCTATAAAAAAAATCGTAAATATGATTTATTTTATGCTATTTTCAGTCCATTCTTTGTAGTTTGTATGTTTTTGACATGATCGAGAGAGATATCAACATCATTCATATTTTCGTCAAGAAAAAGAATTTTATTTAAAAACTAGATTTCTAAGGTAGACTCCCCCTTAACCACACCTCATAAACTGTGTTAGACGAAACAGTTTTATAGCTCATTTCCATAGATGGCATTAGCGACAATGCGATATTAGCGCCTCTAGCGGCCATATGTGAAAACATTAACCCTAACTGCCCGTCTAGCTACCGGATGGTTAAAATTAACTAGTCGTCGTCTTTTATGGTGTATGTTAACAATGGCGCGTAGGAGACGGGATTTATAACAAAAGGCCCTTAGTGATATCAGGTTTTGTAATGTTATATTATTATACGTATAACTAAAGAGTATATTTTTTGAGTGGTAGAGCCACGCTGTAGACCGGCTCGTCCGGGTCATTACCACTGTCTCACAGAAAACCGGCGTAAAGTAGCAGCTTGCTGCTGCGTTTCGTACGGTCAGTGAGATATCCGGAGGCCCAAACCCCCTCCCCTTCCCAATTCCTTAATTATCCCTTTCCTTTAAGGTCGGCAACGCACCCATGATTCTTTTGTTGATGTGGGTCCCATGTACGGGCGGTGGAGATCACTTAACATCAGGTGAACCACTGCTCGTTTGCCGGCCTATACCATAAAAAAAAGATCCCCAACATCATGGACGGACCAGATCAAAGACTCATCAGCCGCCGGGTTCCATAAAGTTGTGAGAAATCCGATAAACAGAAGCCGATGGAGAGTTATCATCCGATCGAAATGCGGATGTCATCAATTACTTAACATCAAATACACGTTTAAATCATCAATTATTGATCATTAATAACAATATGTTCACGACGCTACAGGGCGGGGCCGATTGCAAGCTAATGAGCAGATTAACTGCACTCACGATCTTGGACTGTACAAATGGGTTCCATAATATACGCCTTAATGGATGCATTTTGCAACCTTGAAACTATAATTGGGAATAATAAATTATATTGAACATTGGTTTGGATAAAAAAAATAATAATAATACACCCAACAGTCACACACATAGTCCTGACCCCACACTAGGTAAACCTGTATCGTGCGTATCAGCAACTACGAGGGGCTTGCGGTCCCACAACACCCAGACCCGAAACAAATTTTTGTAGATCACACAAACATTTGTCTCAATGCGGGAATCGAACCTACGGCCTCTCGCTTCGCAGCCGGCTACTCGCCCGCTGCGCCACGGAGGCTGTAAAGTATAAATAAGTTATGTCCTTCGGCAGTCTTCGTCTATTTCAGCAATACGCGTGATGATGATGATGTCTCATACAGATCTGTTACAATACTAAATGATCTACTTATTTCATTAAAGTTTATTTAGTTATTACTTTAAAGTCAGTTTTACCGTTGCACATATTTATCCGACGATGTACCGAATCCCTCAATTTTAGAAAATCACGGCTAAAGTGAAGTAATACAGCAAATATAAAGCAATAATAAGAAACAAGCAATCACGAAAACAATCAAATATATATTTTTGTAGTTAAGTACGTAACCATTAAAACGAAAATAAAGAAAGGTAATTGGTTGCAAATTCGTTCTATTAAATAAAAAAACCAAAGATAGCCGAAGCGTGTAATTATAATCGTAACAAGTCTACAGAGCGATGTCCGCAAGGTCGTGACACTTCTATAAAGTTATGCAAGCACTGCAGAACAATATCTGACCAGGTCGCCACAGACCTATCAAGGGATGCAAAGTCCTGCAGAACAATGTCCCGCAAGGTAACGACAGATCTTTCAAGTAATGCACAGCCTGCAGAACAATATCTGACAAGGTCGCGACACATCTATCAAATAATGCACAGCCCTGCAACTCAATATCCGACAAGGCCGCAGCAGATCTATCAAGTGATGCAAAGCCCTGCAGAACAATGGCTGACAAGGTCACAGTCTATTTAAAGTGATGTAATACGGCTGCTATTACTTTCATCGGATCAAGTTTAAGATCATACGTAAGTGTCTGTTAGGGCTTTCGGCGCCTCCGGCGGTGCCGGATACGTGGTGTAAGGCATAAAAGAGTCTTCTTCCACTTGCCATTATACCACACATAGCGGGGTCGGCGCAACATGATTTTTTTACGCATGTTACAGAAGAATGGCTTGCAGATTTTGTGACCGGCCTGACGTCAGACTCTCTGGGGAGGAAACGCTCAGACACGAAACATATATCGCACCGGACTCTTTGTTAAACTTATTTTATCTTTACATTTTTAGTGGTAGTTACAGCAATATCATACATAAAAAAGCAAAAAAAACTTGCCGAATTGATAAACTTCTCCTTTTTTCAAGTCGGTTAATAACATGTTGTTAACGGCCGATAAGTGTTATCTGCTAGATAACATTTTAATTTAAGAAATTTCCCAAATTAATATTATTATTGGTATCTATAATAATTTGACATAGGCTTCTCCGTATATATTGACAGCCTGATAATATATTTTTATTTATCTTATATTTTTCCTGAAAAATAACATTTACTTTGAGATTGAAAATAAATTGTTAAAGAATATTTAAATTCAATACATATCAAAACTTATTCTTTGTCCCGCTCTCTCTTATCGTTTGTAACAAAGCTCGGTCACGATGCGCGGGCGCCGGCGCAATGACGATCTCTTTCCTGCAATTTGTCGGACATAAAACCTTATAAATCGACACTTTACGCTCAATGCGGTTATTGATAACGGCTATTATTTTATTTAAATAACCAATGCCCACGTATTCAACGTACTTTTGACAGCTAAAGACGATTTGACTATAGCACTGAGTAGCGTTATGTTCCGGTACATTGTAAGTTTAGTTATATTTTATTACCTCTGTATCATAAACGTCTCATTGCTGGGCACGGGCCTCCTCTACTGAATGAGAGGGGGTTAGGCGTTAGTTCACCACGCTGGCCTAATGCGGGTTGGTAGAGTTCACAAATCTTCGAAATTCTTATGACAGTCAGTTAAGTGGTTTCAGTATTCAGGCATTCGCATGGAAAGAGATATAATTGCATAAAGACTTCTTTAAAACTTTTACATAATTATCATTTTTATTATATTATTGACTGCCTTGGTGGCGCAGTTGTAATGTGAACGCGTTAGGATTGAGACCAACGCTGAGGTCTCGGGTTCGATCCCCAGGTCGGGTAAAGTGGTATTGGGTTTTTCTATTACGAAATGCTCAGTATCAGCCCGGAGTCTGGAATTGGTGCCCGGTATGGCGATAGGCTCGCCCTCTATCACATCGTGGGACGGAGATACGCTCGGCGAAATGTGGGTGTACTGGTTACACTTCTGCCTACCCCTTCGGGGATTACAGGCGTGAGTGCGTATGTTATATTATTTATTGATGCGATTAAGCACTAATTGCGTCGAGCATAATTATACACCATACTGCTAACAACTGTACTTACATATACATTGCCATTTTTACTTCGAATAAGTTCTTAAATTGGAATTTGGAATGTTTATCGCAAGGCGTGAAATTTTATTGATTTCCTCTTACTGCTGTCAAGGATTTTGTGAAAGTGTTGATGGTAAAAAATCCCATTACTTGTACATATTTTAACATGTAAAGCCTACTTAATATAATATTGGTTTACTAAAAAAAGTACTAAAAACGATTGCCTTGGTGGCGCAGTTGTAATGCGTACGTGTTACGATTGAGGCCAACGCTGAGGTCTCGGGTTCGATCCCCGGGTCGGGTAAATATGATATTGGGTTTTTCTATTACGAAAATCAGTATCGGCCCGGAGTCTGGAATTGTACCCGGTATAACGATAGGCTCGCCCCCTATGACATCATGGGATGGAGATACGCTCGGCGAAATGTCGATGTGCTGTTTACACCTTTGCCTACCCTTTCGAGGAAAATAGACGTGAGTGCGTATGTATGTAAAAAAGTTTGTAAAACACCTTAAGTTCCCTAAAACTAGGGAAAAACCCTAAGTAGCAATAACTGTTAACTATTCGGTGCTAGTTTCTCAAAATTCCGCATACCTAGTTTCAGTGTTATCTAATTCCAAATTCAAATTATCCCCGACGTCGTTATGAGACACGTAACCTACAGATAAGCGCAACCATGTCGTCAAAGAGCTGTGAGTGAGCCGCACCGTGCAATTTGCAGACACACGACGCTACTGCCCGCGGCTTTTAATAGGGACGATTGACAGCTAGGGGTGCCACATACCATTGATGTCGATGTGCGAAACTATATGGCACGGCGCTTTGTCACCATGGACCACAGATAACATTATTATTATTCATTTGAGTTGTAGAACTACGCTGTAGACACGTTTGTCTACATCATGAATGGGCCGGCTCGTCCGGGTCGTTACCACTGTCTCACAGAAAAACGACGTAATTTAGCGCTTGCTGCTGCGTTTCGTACGGTGAGTGATATATCCGGATGCCCAAATCCCCCTCCCCTTCGCAATCCCTTAATTATCCCTTTCCTTTAAAGTCGGCAACGCGCCCATGATACTTTTGGTGTTGTGGGCGTACATGAGCGGTGGAGATCACTTACCATCAGGTGACCCACTTGCTTCTTTGCTGACCTATCCCATAAAAAACTGGAAATTTCATTTTATTTTTAAATCGCATCAGGTGAAATAAGTTATTGCATATTTGATTTAAGAACACCTCAACAAATCCAGCTGGACATGTCTTTTGTAGCTGGTTCACACGATTCGATTTTAGTTAGAATAAACTTTCAATTGAATTGATCATCAAAAACTATACAGCTTATGTTTATTCAAGTCACTTGATCAACTAAAATGGAACTGTGCTATTAATGACTCGGTATCAGACGATTGACGATACCTTTAAAGCAAATACTGCCTACATCACTACTTTATACCAATGATTGTATGTCCAACTTTATTTTTAATTTCCTAACCACCGGTCAGAATACTGTTTGCAAATTACAACGACACTTGTCCAATTACATCTTAACCACTTGAATTATCGATAGTGTCCATCACTGACAGAATAAATCGCGTGCGAACCGGAAAATTGATACAAAACACCGCACCGTCGGCACAACACACTGTATTCAACATATCGAAGCTCAAATAACATGTATTAGCCCGCGTTAAGTGAAAACTAAAACGTTCTAATGTCGATTTAACTCTACGCAATCTGGTACAACTCTAGTTATGTCGCTGCAAGGGATATTCAGTCCTATCTGAGTGTGATTAAACTCCTTTTTACAACGATAATGATGGGGCATTAGTAGAAACAAACGCACGTGAGTGACGTTCAATGGATTTGTTATCTAATTTATTGAGATAAGTTCCGTACAATATATCAAATTAAAACTATTTGTTTGATTCCGCATGAGTTATTAGGGATTAAATGGGAAACAAAGTGATGCACGGTGTGTTTGGTATTTGTAATTGTTATTATCACAAATTTTTGTATTGGAATGTCTATTAGATAGAGAGTTCGGAAAATGTTTGGACGGAATTTTTATTGGAATGTAGAGAGGCTATTAAAGCAATTATTAATTTATAAACGGCATTTGACTTATTTTGTTTGTAATTAGGACTATATTAAAGCGTGTTCTGTTTGTGCTACTGTCTCATGCATAGCCACATTGTTATTCATTCAAAATAACTTTCTAAAGTTATTGCTTCGTTCATTTTTACTCTTTTTATTAAGATTTTTTATAAAATAATCACATATCAGAACATCAACAAATATTATTACACCGTTACTCTAAACTACAATTTAATTCATATGACAGTTAAATTTCGAACTACGTTCATAGATCACAAATCCAATATGGCGTCAGCGTTGCAAGTGTAATTGGGCGCAGTCACGCGACGACCACACGCGCTGACGGACGTGTCAGGAGCAAATGATCACTGTTATTTTATCTAATTAACTGTCAAGATACTTTGAGAGCGGCTTTTTTCATTCCAGTAAGTCTTAACTAGGTAATGGGAAACGTTTTAAATTGTTTAAGATGTAATTTTTTATTCAATGTTTTTGTGTTGGGTAATGGAGATACTTTTTTAAGGAGGTTGTCAAATTATGTTGTGATGTGTGGCTATTAAGAATTAGCGGTATGATTAAACAAAGCATACGATTTAACGTCTTCATTTTAGACTGATTGATGGTAGAAGTCTAAGTAGATATAATTAACACATTTATAATGATAACCTTGCTTACAATTTCAGAAAATTCTTCAATTATTTATAAACACTTTAAATGATAATTAAGTATGTGATATAGTAGTGTAAACATTTAACGTTTGCAGCCAGTTATCACAGTAAAATTCCAAAAATGCAGCAGTTTCGGCATCTGTGTAATAAGATAATAATAATCATAAAGAGTTTGACACATAAAAATAATAATTCACATTCTTAGATAACATTTAATTTTACAAAACTTGTAAGAAAGATAACAGGATGACTGGGGTCAAAAAAACTTATAGAGGAAAACGACGTCGTAGGTAGGTCATCTGTTACTTGGTTCTAACTGACTTTTATACTTTCCTTCATTAGTAAATTTTAATCGCTCATAACACAGCTTATCTCCAAGATAAAGAATAAACTTTTCAGTATAGTTATGGAAGTTCAGGTTGATTCCAAATGTGACACTTTTTCTCCCCATATTTTTGTTATCAGTTAGTGTAGACATTCTATTATCTTACGTGACGTAACGTTGCATTCGTTCCATTTCTTGGGTGTTTATCTACCGAATATTTTTACTTCCTTGTTTTCGATTGTTATTGCACCTTGTGCGTAATGCAAGAACATTTTTATTAGTGTAAAGGAGAGACAAATCAACTTGCATTTCTACTACAACTGAAATTTCATTGTAGTCCTAAGTTGGGGATTAAGGAATTAAAGATTATTATTAGTCAGATTTGACATTAAAAGGGTAGATTAGATTTAGAGAGATTAGAACACAACAGTGCTTACTCACTGCTATTAGAAATAGACAAAGCGGTTGTAGCAACCCAGAGCACATCTAGTATTTTATTAACAAGCGTAATAAACGTGCACCTAAAACAATAATATAAAAATGTAAATGTACCTAGGTACGTACAAAGAAAAAGAAAGTATTCCATCGCATATACCTAGTATTTTATAAACAAGCGTAATAGACGTGATTTATACTCATAATCACAATTACTTTCACCAGATATCGTTTTAACCTTGTCCCTTCAATCCAATCAAAATCTTACGCAAATGACTCCACTAACACGCTTCTTATTAGACCATAATTCGATTCATAATTAAGTTTCAGAAAGCTCATCAACGTGTAATTACTTGGTAGTCGATATCACCGGGAATGCGGTCTTCCTGTACACTAAACTTACAAAAATAATACCATAGATTGTCAACGTAATGAAATTATAAGATAAAACCAGATCCGTAGCGTTCGATATAAATAATAATTACGGTGAAAGTCGGTGGCTGTCAGAATTCGGTCCGTTCGGCCGCATCTCCCCAGATTAGATTAGGTGGAAATATTTGGACAGTTCATTAACTACTTTGTCATTGTTGGGATGCTTAGTTATTTATTACGGATTGGTTGTATTATGTTCGGTGTAAGCGATGACAAATAATTTTAACAATTGTTTAATAAACTGATTGAATGTTGAGTTGAATATCTTCAATAGCTTTGTGATATCTATCTAACAAAGATATTGATTCCGCATTGGGCTTGTGTTGTCGGTAGTAGAAATTGTAAAAAACTTTTGTCACTCACGTACCCTTGCTCCAATATAAAAGGACTAGCTTTTGCTCGCGGCTCCGCCCGCGTAAACGGCCTATTCCGGGAAAAAAGTCTTATATAGCCTATAGCCTTCCTCAATAAATGGGCTATCTAACACTGAAAGAATTTATTTTATATTTTTAGCGCAGTTGTAATGTATACACGGTGCGACTGCTGTGCTGAGGTATCGGGTTCGTTCCTGGGGTATGGTAAAAGTGATATTGGGTTTTTCTATTTCGGAGTGCTCTGTATAAGCCCGGAGTTTGGAATTGGGCCCGGAATGGCGATACGCTCGCCCCCTATCACATCATGGGACGGAAATAAGCTCGACGAAATGTGAGTACTGGTTACACCTCTGCCCACCCTTTCGGGGATTACAGACGTGAGTGCGTATGTATGTATAAAAATCATTATTTTAGTTAGGTCGCTCGTGGCGCTACGCTGTCATTTGCAAGCATATTTAATACGTTTCAATTTACGTTTACTGAATAATAACAACACAATTTAGTACAACTTAGTCACGAGCTATTAAAATTATTTATATGCAATGCGTGATGGGAACCATAAAATAAGATTATGATTCATATAAATCCATCAGAGTATTCAATCAACATAAACCCGAGAAATCTTAACTTAGCGATGCTGATATAAAGAGCAAGAAACACAGATTTAACCGACGTCAAAAAAAGGAACAGATTCTCAACTCGGCTAGTTATTTTTATTTTTAAATTTGCTTTTTTATGTATTTCCTGCGATTTTTACGCCAAATAAGGACCAATTTTGGAAAAAAAATTGATAGAGTTTACCTGCAATGTGGTCCCATATAAATTTGGTTAAGATCTGATGACGGAGTACGGAGTATAAAATGAAACTCCTCAACGGACAACAGTACACTCGACCTGGTCAAGCCGGCTAATATGTGTTTGTTGGTGACAAAAATGTCTACACCGTGGCTCTACCACTCACTTTGAGTTTTTGTGACTCTGAGTTTAAATCCTACTTCCTACTACTATTTTAAATGTGAAAGTTTGTGAGTTAGTGAATTTCGATGTTTGTTAATCAATCACGCCTTAATAGCTGAACGGTTTTGGTTGAAATTTAGCATACAGGTAGACCATGACTTACATTAGGACATAAGCGGCTTTTTATCCCGGAAAAGGCCATTCAAATGGGCGGAGCCGCGAGCAAAACCTAGTTACATATAAATTACCCGGGATTGGAATTTAAGCCAGATATGGTTATAGGCTCGCCATCTCCCACGTCATCAATACGCTCGGTGAACTATTTCTACCTTTGACTAGGCGTGAGCTGATGTGAGTCAGTGCTAATCTAGGAATTCTATTTTAGATCTCAATTCGTAACGGTTTTACGAATTTTATTAAAAAAGTTTTAAGGAAGTGGTTAAAACAACACAATTCAAGGTGCGGCGCGGTCGATGCACTTGCGTTCACGTGCTACAACTATTCTAATCGAATGGTTCAAAAAACGTTGTGCACACATAAAACATGTGTTTACAAAACTGTGTTTCATATGTGAAGATAACAAACCGGAGTTACTGAGGGATTTTTTATATTGTTTGAAATCTGGGGCGTTAGAACAATGATGGTGTTTGATTAGAACAAATTGTAAACTAATGATGAAATATTGTAGAAGATTATAAAGAACCAAGATAGAATTACTTTTTTAATACGCAAATTGTTTAAAATTTTATAAAAGAAAAATTGTTTGTGTGGTCGGCGTAGGGAGATGGATTGCAAAATTAAATGAAGCTAAATGTTTATGTAGGAAATGGGAGATTTATAGCGAACTCGGTTTTGCTCGCGGCTCCGCCCGCTGATCAGCCATATCCGGTATAAAAATAGCCTATAACCGCCTTCGAGGTCCCATCTAAGTCTGTATCTGTACCAAAATTCATCAAAATCGGTTCAGTTATTAAGGCGTGAAAGCATAACAAACAAAGAAACGAACTCACCTTCGCATTTGTAATATTAGTTTACGAATGTAGCCTGATTGAATCAGCACGATCAGTTGATTTTAGAGTGGTAGAGCCACGCTGTAGACACTTGTGTCTACAACACGAATGGGCCGGCTCGTCCGGGTCGTTACCACTGTCTCACAGAAAACCGGCGTAAAGTAGTAGCTTGCTGTTGCGTTTCGTACGGTGAGTGAGATATCCGGAGGCCCAAACCCCCTCCCCTTCCCAATCCCTTAATTATCCCTTTCCTTTTAGGTCGGCAACGCACCCATAATTCTTTTAGTATTGTGGGTGTACATGGGCGGTGGAGATCACTTACCATCAGGTGACCCACTTGCTCGATTGCCGGCCTTTGCTATAAAAAAAAACTACTGTTCTATTTTAGTATTCGTATGAAGTAGCATTATCAAGAGTTCTTACTCTATTTGTGATGTCCGTAAAATTTACTGTTAAAATATTATATTCCTTCAAGTTCATGCATTTCACCGGAGCTGTTTTTGCAATGATTTTACAGATGATTCATGAAGGTAAATAGCTTTGTTATCCTTTAATACCGTATTTAAATAAATAAAATAAATACACCCAACAGTCACACACATAGTCCTGACCCCACACTAGGTAAGCCTGTATCGTGGGTATCAGCAACTACGAGGGACTTGCGGTCCCACAACACCCAGACCCGAACCAAATTTCACAAATATTTGTTTCGGTGCGGGAATCGAACCCACGGCCTCTCGCTTCGCAGCCGGCTACTCGCCCGCTACGCCGCGGAGGCTGTCGAGGCTTATTAGTGCTATTACTATAGTCTCAGATACATACGCATACATACGCCCTCACGCCTGTAATCCCCGAAGGGGTAGGCAGAGGTGTAACCAGTACACCCACATTTCGCCGAGCGTATCTCCGTCACACGATGTGATAGGGGGCGTGCCTATCGCCATACCTGGCACAAATTCCAGACTCGGGCTGATACTGAGCATTTCATAATAGAAAAACCCAATACCATTTTACCCGACCCGGGGATCGAACCCGAGACCTCATCGTTGGACTCAATCGTAACGCGTACGCATTACAACTGCGCCACCGAGGCAGTCTCAGATATGAGATCTTATGCATTATATTTATGAACTAGTAGGTTCTGTTGTGTTGAAATTGTTGAGCATTATAAGACTCAACATATTATGTATTGGGGTGACGTGCGCAGTGCAGTACTTTGTAATTTAAATTTCTGAGTGATAAGGCTACTGTTTATGTGCAAGCTATGCATTTACCATCAGGCGAGCAACCTTCTCGTATCTTCATTAAATATTAAATTAATTTCACCATTAAATTATGTAAGTTCCTATGTGATGTATGTTTCATCTAATCTAATATATAAAATTCTCGTGTCATAATGTTCGTTCCCATACTCCTCCGAAACGGCTCGACCGATTTGTATGAAATTTTGTGTGCATATCGGGTAGGTCTGAGAATCGGCCAACATCTATTTTTTTCATCCCCCTTTTTTAGGGGTGATCCACCCCTAAATTTATTTTTTTATTTTTTAGACGTAAAATTTTGTTTTCATTTTTTTATCATACAGCATTAGAAAATACATACAACCCTAAATTTTCAAGCCACTACAATCAACCCCTATTTTTTAATAGCGACATTAGTATTTTTGTCAAGCGCGTTTCTCACCGGGACTCGCTTGATGCGCCCACTAGGCTACTCTAATCCTGGAAATAGGCATTCACCCGGGCGGAGCCGCGGGCAACAGCTAGTTACCTTCTTAAATAATCTTCCGTGTGGTCCTGCCTTACTATTGTCTGCACCATATCCTAGTCATCGGAAACGGTTCTTCAAGTCCGATACATGATATTTACGACCGTGTCGCGTACGAATGATTTACGCTGATTGTCCTCCGACCGTTCGCAGAATTGTAACTGATGCGTGGGCTTCTAATAGAATAATAGTTGGGGAATTTTTACTAAGTGTCATTGATTGAATAAAATTGATAGGATGGTTGTGATTTAATACAGTCTTCAGTCAGGTTATTCCGTCAGGTTTATATACCAAATATTATCAAAAAAAAAAATGGGGGTTTTTCAGCATAACTAATACTAAATACTTACTAAAGCTAAGGGCTATTCTGTCATTATAACAATGTTATGCAACCGAGACGACTTTCGATTTTGATGTCATCTCTCGGTGTCAGGTATATACATATATTATGTGAAAATATATGTGAATGCCGTTTTACACAACTCGGGCCAAAACGTCACTACTCAGCACCATCAATGAATATTGCTCATGACATTGTGCATACTTAATCGATGATTATAACACTTTGGCAGTAATCTATGAGATTAGTAACAATGGGACGAGACGCCCACAAGCACGTGACGGTATATCTCACGCCAAACGTGAGAGGTCGTCGGTCGGCCTTGTTCGGAGATTTTCGCTAGTTCTCGTGTGACGTCACCGCGGCAGACGTGCGCGTGCGCACGTATTGAATGCGGCTAGTGACGCGCGCTTACGTATCGATAAATAGGAAATGTACTTGTGTCGTCACGAGGTAACTGTATGTTTATCGAGATTGTTTGCTTGTATATTTAGGTGATTGTTATCTTAGCCTTTATAGTATCATATATAAAGTAATTGTTAGAGGCATTAAGAGTTGTAACATGCATTGTGAGAGACCCTAAGGTCTTTAAAATAGATTTAGGCTTGGAATTGAACTGGCAAAGTAACATAGGTTCCAATATGCAGAGGAAATATCGTTTAGTGAATAAAAACGATCGTGCTTCAGAGAGCACGATGTGACAGCCTGGGCATAAAATTCTGAAATTAGACTACCCATTATGTACTCGACAATAAAAAAGATATATTTCATGTCTAATAAACCATTTTTTTTATATATAACGCTTCAGGCAGTCTACGGTAATAATGCATAATAAATCAATTTTCACACAAGGTCAATGTCGTAATGATTGAATATTATGTCATAGTGATTGACGGTACATTAGATTTATGGTATTATTTGCATGTCGCGTGGGCAGTGTTTTATATCGATACGTCTAATTTATCGACGTTTTATCACCACTATTAGCGAATATGTCTTTTAGATTTAAATGTAGTTTTAACAGCTGTATCGCTTAATATTTATTTACATTTGAAATAAATTCGGTACAAATGTAAAACTAGGTACATCTTTGTTCGGCCATTTTGAATAAGGTTTTACACAATTTATACATTTGTATCCTTTATTTAGTTAATTTAAGTTACAAGGAAATGCCAACATATATTTTGATGGTCACAGGTTTGATTCCGGATAGAGAACAACTAACTACAGTGTTAAACAATATCAAATTAAAGGGTTTGAGTGTTATCCTTACTAATTGTGAAGTGGCAGCTTGCTGTTGCGTTTCGTACTGTGATTGAGATAATTTTAATTTTATTAACATGAATGACGAAACGAGCAAGTCGCTCGCCTGATGGTAAACGCCACGTTTACCCATGAACAGAAGCAACACCATGCAATAACCTTGAATTCAAAGCATTGTATAGCATTGGACTGCGCTCGTCATCCCGAGACAGATGACTAAATGTCTTTCAAGCCAAAAAACAACAATGCTTACACGCTGCTGCTTGGCGGCAGAAATAGACAAAGCGGTGGTACCAATCTAGACGATCTCTGGCATACGAGAGACCTACCGCCTTGTGCTCTGCACTTTACATTTATTATTATTTCAGAATCTATCGACCAGCCATAGGTTTGAACATCGATGGATCCCTATTACGCCAATTTGTTACCACGTCATGGAACAAACATTTGTCGATCATACAAACATTTGTTCCAATCTATGACCCTACAAGTTCCACACCGCTAATCCTTTTTCTAAAGATTTAACATAAATTTTCTACCGCGAACCTATTGGCTGATTGACAAATAACCTTCCAACGTAAACCTATGCAACTCAGGTTTACTACAGTCGTAAAGCAGAGTCGAATTTAGAAAACTATTGTGTGGTCACGTCGCGTCGCTTTAATAGCAAAGGTCTGGAGAGGTCTTTTTAATGTTTTAAAATTATTTTTAATAATTAAAGCATAATTAAGAATTTTTATAGAGGTATCGTCAAATAATTGAACTAAAATTCACTGTAGATATACAGTACGGCGGTTAAAGTTATGCGCTTTGGCAATCTTTGTTTAGGGTTCCGTGGCGTAATGACAAAATCAGAACCCATAAATTTCGTCATGGCCGGTCCGTTTGTCACACCCAGTTTATTTTACTATAAGCACGAAAAAGTTCGTACGAAAAAAGTTAAAGGATTTTTTCCGTCTTTTTTTTATTTCTATTAATCAAAGTAACCACTCGTGCTATCGATGCATCTTTGCCAGCGCAGTGGCAATTTATTGATAGCCTTCTTGAAGACATCTGCTGGACGGAAGGCAACAAACTCTTCAAAGGCATTTTGTAATGCTTTTCAGGTAAGCAAGGTAAGGTAAGGAAAAATTTTCCCGCGAAAAAGTTGACCAAAGTATGAAACCAAAGAAATATTTACAATAATTGTTTTGGCCCTCCTTAACAACTTATTCCGTGTCTGAACTCTGTACAATAAATTATTTTAGATTTATTATTGCTTTACAATGTTACACACTAAACAATATGAATTTATGATAATAAGTTCTGCAGCGATGGAGCCACGTACGGGTTTTGAAGTAAATTGTTTACAATTTCGGTACTTTGAACGATGTTTACATTCCAAACATATACTTTGTAAGACATAACAACAATATTTTGCGTTTGGTGAAAAATACATTTTATAAAAAGAATAATGTGTAATTGGGATTTCTTGTCAAAGACAGGCTGTTTAGAGGTAAAATTGCGTCACATAACGTGGGAGTTTGACAGCTCTCAAACAGGGAGCGCGATAGGGGTACTAGTTGAGAGTAAGCGAGATGTTAATATCGAGTTACCGTCAATTGACCACTACTTAGTGGTACAATATCTATGTACCGCGCAGCTTGTCTAGTGTATTATACATTAAAATTCTTTGTTTCTTGTCGATTATTTTCGGAACGTAATCTTTCTTTCTGTCTGACGTTATCCCGGGTTAATGCCAGGCTCCGCCTTCTCGTATCATAGATTAGACAGTGTTTTTTTTTATTAGCTTGAATGACGAGACGAGCAGGTCGCTGATGGTAAGCGCCACGCCTGCTCTTAAACAGAAGCAACGCCACACAAAACTTTAAATAACAAAGCATTGCATGACACTGGACTGCGCTCGTCACCCTGAGACATAAGATGTTAAGTCTGATAATGCGCAATAGTTTGGCTTCAATGTCCTTCAAACCGGAACACAACAGTGCTTACACACTGTTGCTTGGCGGCAGAAATAGACAAAGCGGTGGTACCAACCCAACCGGCGTCTCGCATACGAGGGACCTACCACCTTGTTTAGTATTAACGGTAGGCAGCGGCTTGGCTGTGTCCTGGCATTGCTGAGTTCCATGGATGGTGTTGTCCGCTTACCATCAGGCGGGCCACACGCTCAGAGGAGTTAGACAGACGTCTAACTTAGCAGAAAAAATCGACCCGCCGTCTGACCCTCAACCCGCGACGGAAACACGTAATATTTTTTTTATAGCAGTGATAAGTTACCTTTGTATCCTTTGTAATTATCGCTTGCTTTAACGGTGAACAAAACATCGTGAGGAAACCTGTATACTTTAGAATTATTTGTATTGGAAATGAACATTACAAATGTATGTGAATTCTACCAATCCGTATTAGGCCAGCGTGGTGGACTAAGGCCTAAATCCCCTCATTCAGTAGAGGAGGCTCGTGTACATCAGGGGGACGTGTATAATACAGGGCTAGTATTATAGAAGAGATCAGAAAACGAGTAAGTGGGTCATCTGATGGTAAGTGAAGAGTCGTGACGAGTGACAAGCGCAATCCAGTGCCATGAAAGATTTTGGAATTCAAAGTTCTGTATGGTATTGCTTCGGTTTATGGGCAGACGTGCCGCTTACTTGCTCGTCTAGTCTTTAAAGCAAATAAAAAAACCTTTGCTTTGATATACTTTGAATTCGTATAGAAGGGATTTAGAACATAGTATACTTCTTATTCCAGAAAAACATTCGCGCGGGCGGAGCCGCGGGTAACAGCTAGTTTATTTATAATTTTACCTGGTCAATGACTTCTACTTACACCACGCAATAAAACAGAATAAGTATTAGGTAAGCGGTACAAAAAATTATGCTATAAACAAATCTCAAATTAGTAACAGTTTTTTCACCGCGCGATGCCTAGATTTCCCACGACACCTAGACCTGAAGTTCACGTGATTTCCCATGGGCACCTGTTTCTAGAGCGGTTCTAATTCAAGCACAATCAGTTGTTCCGAAATCCAGCGTGACGCATCGACGTCAAATCGCAATTTCTTGGGAAACTACCGGTTGCTTGTTGCTAGTTGATGCATTCGGCACGTCATTGTTCGTTGAATTTTTTTGAATTATATTTACAGTAGAACCAATGATAACGCAACGGGGAGTGGTATGGACTCCAGAGACAAAAGTAGCAGGTTCGAAACCAGCCCCAAAAACATACACCTCCGACGTTTCTAAGTTGAGGAAAGGAAGAAAACATCGTGGGGAAATCTGCATACAGAAGTTCTCCATAAGAATTTCGAAGGTATTTGAAGTCTGCCAACCCGCATTAGGCCAGCGTGGTGGACTACGGCCTAACCCCTCTCATTCAGTAGAGGGCCGTGCCCAGCAGTAGGACGTATAGAATACAGAGCTAATTATTTATATTTACAATGCGATAAAAGGTGATCAAGTTACGGTCACAATTTTATTCATGAATGTGCAACGGCTGTGCCGAAAAGTATTCATATTCATGGATAATCAGTTATTTTGTGGGTTTTTCCTTGCATAAGCTGGTGGTATTTCCCAAGTGGTACTAAGAAGTAAATAAATTCCTTTATAAATCATTAGGAATTAGTGGTATTGCGCGAGAAAACGGAGTGGGTAATAATGGCCCTCATGGGTGTAAGAATGTTTTTTTAAATAATATTTTTATGCATCTGAATTATAAAATTATTAGGTTGGTCGTCTGATGGCAAGCACTGAGCCTGCTCATAAACCGAAGCAATACTATTCAGAACCTTGAGCTACAAGTATTGTATGGCACTCTACTGCGCTGCTGACCTCGACAAATGAGATTCAGTCTCATAAGGCCCACTCATGACACTGGCTTCAACAACACAGTGATTATTGATGAACATACTGCTGCTTGGCTACAGAGAAAAGCGATGGTACCTATAAACGTAATCTCGGTTATGATGGACTTTTTAAGTAAATCTCTTGGAATTCTTCAATCATTTTTTACAACACCTTGGGAGAGATATGGAGGGAAGGTATTTTTTAAATTCATTGCTCAATGATTCAAAGCTACAAATAAAATACGAGCTGAACAAAATCAATCCACATAAAACCAACAAACAATTTGTTAATGCTAAAATAATCGGCAAAAGGAAAAGGTCGAGAAAAAATTACATCAATTTCAGTAAGGTAATTTCGCGTAGTAACAGAAATAAAACTGGTGAAAGCAAGGTTTTATTAAATTTACGCTTTATAAATTGAAGTTTTAGATGAATTAGATACAGTTTCCGTTGCTGGGCAGATATTAAGTTATAACTAGTTTTATTTCGAGGAAAGTCGTACTTCAAACGCACGAATTTGTTCAGGCTTGGTCACGTTAGATATGGTTAGGAACGTAATAGTTTTAGCGGTCTTAATTATGTACTAAAATCTTTTTTTTTTATAGTATAGGCCGGTAAACGAGCAAGTCGGTCACCTGATGGTAAGTGATCTCCACCACCGATGTACGCCCACAATACTAAAATAATCATGGGCGCGTTGTCGACCTTAAAGGAAAGGGATAAGTTATGGATTGGGAAGGGGAGGGGAATTTGGGCCTCCGGATATCTCACTCACCGTACGAAACGCAGCAGCAAGCTGTTACTTTACGCCGGTTTTCTGTGAGACAGTGGTAACGACCCGGACGAGCCGGCCCATTCATGCTGTAAACAGAACTGTCTACAGCGTGGCTCTACCACTCAAATTGGTAAATCAAATCTAGTGTTCTATTGCCGAATTTTCCATTGGTTATGGTAATTAGGGTTTTGTACCTAAAGAGTTGCTTACGGGTTGCTGAGACTAAGTACGCTGCCATCCGACTAATAAGGCCAATGATGATGAGTACATTTCGTGTCGCTTTTTTTTTTTTTTTTTTTTTAATTACTTTGAATGACGAGACGAGCAGGTCGCTCGCCTGATGGTAAGCGCCACGCCTGCTCATAAACAGAAGCAACGCCACACAGAACTTTAAATAACAAAGCACTGTATGACACTGGACTGCGCTCGTCACCCCGAGACATGAGGTGTTAGGTCTCATAATGCCCAGTAATTACACTGGCTTCAATGTCCTTCAAACCGGAACACAACAGTGCTTACACACTGTTGCTTGGCGGCAGAAATAGACAGAGCGGTGGTACCAACCCAGCCGGCCTCTCGCAAACGAGGGACCTACCACCTTGTGCTAAGCTTTCAACTTGAATTAGATTCTTATGTGGGCACATATTTTGCTGCCTTTGTTCAAACTGAAAACATGATTAACCTGTGATTGGATAAGTTTCCAATAATCCTACAGACATATACTACCTTATAAATTTTCCTATCAATACTACCATTTCTCAATATTTATGATATACATTTTTGAATCCTGGCACGACAAGTTACACTGGACCTAATGTTAAGTGCAATGTCCAAATACAACATGTAACAAAAACCCTGTTGCTCCTTTTAGCTGTGTGGTGAGAATCGATATTCAAACATAAGGAAATATCTCTAATGAGAAAAATCTAACATAAAAATGGGACAGATGGTGGGCCAGCAGCTCAGAAAGTGGTATTTTAAATGAAATACTAGGTACTAAAAACTATAATTTTACGCGTGTTTTAGTAAAACGGCGGCTCGCTGTAATAGTAAAAAGGTGCCGTACCGAGTAACTACCACTTTTGATAAACCACCGCCAATCGTTATTTTTATGGTAAATTTTCTTAATTGAGATATTTCTTTACATTTGTATAACGTTTCTGATAACGTGGTTAAAAGGAACAACAGGGTTTTTGTTGCATATTGTATAATGTCCACCGTGAAGGCATTGCTTCCCTCGACAATTTTTTACTGGATATCTGTACGAGCCACTATACAGTCATATACAATAATGATTATGTACTCACCAGTTACGGCCTATATATTATGTAATATATCGATAAACGAATCGCTACCGTAGTACAACACTATTATCAAATTGATATTACTTAAAACGCGGGGTCAAGGAGTAAAGTGATTACCGAATGATTTTTTAATGATTTCCGCAATAAGGGGACAATGACTGCTGTGTAATCGACAGATAACTCAGGGTCGTTTCAGATAAAGCGAATGAATGCGAGCTTAATTAGGCCTACATTCGTCCGTGACTTAGTTTGCAAATAATAAAATTTACATTTAGTTTATTTCTGTCTCACAAAAATCCGGTGTAAAGTAGCAGCTTGCTGCTGCGTTTCGTACGGTGAGTGAGATATCACAAATCACAAAGTTTATTTTATAACTTATGTTATACTGACTGCCTCGTTAGCGCAGTTGTGAGGCGTGCGCGGTGCGACTGCTGTGCTGGAGTCTCGGGTTGGATCCCCGGCTCGGGTGGGGTGGTGTTGGGTTTTTTTATCATGAAATGCTTAGTATCGATTGGCTCACCTCCTATCACATGCGTCGGAGAAGGACTCGGCGAAGTGTGGGTGTACTGGTTGCACCTCTGCCTACCCCTTCGGGGTGTGCAGGCGTAAGTGCGTTTGTGTGTGTGTATGAGACCAGCGTAATAGTTGCAATGCAGCAATGTTGCAGCATAATAGTTTCGACAGCCTCCGTGGCGCAGTAGCCAGCTGCGAAGCGAGAGGCCGTGGGTTCGATTCCCACACCGAGACAAATGTTTGTGTGACCCACAAATATTTGTTTCGGGTCTGGGTGTTGTGGGACCGCATGTCCCTCGTAGTTCCTGATACCCATGATACAGGTTAACCTAGTGTGGGGTCAGGACTATGTGTGTGACTGATGAGTGTAATATAAAACAGAAAAATGAATCGTTCGATACACCCGACGATTGTTCGATCGACGACGAATAGTGTAATCTTAGGGTTTTTTAATAACAGGTTCTTTAAAGGAAATAAATTCATTGAAAAGGGAAAGGCGACTTTAATATAAATAAATAGTGTCACCGCTAAATGGTTTCGGAAGTGAAATGCTTTGAACCTGACCGCCAATGCTGACTGGATATGTCAACATTTAGTCAAGACTGCCTCGGTGGCGCAGTTGTAATGTGTACGCGTTACGATTGAGGCCACCGTTGAGGTCTCGGGTTCGATCCCCGGGTCGGGTAGTGTTGGGGTTTTCTATTACGAAATACCCCAGTATCAGCCCGGAGTCTGGAATTTGTGCCCGGTATGGCGATAGGCTCGCCCCCTATCACATTATGGGACGGAGATGCGCTCGGCGAAATGTGGGTGTACTGATTGCACCTCTGCCTACCCCTTCGGGGATTACAGGCGTGAGTGCGTATGTATGTGTATAGTCAAGAACAATGTGTTACTGTAGTGTGACCACATTATAAACAACACTCTCTATATAACAGAGTTATCTTTTCATTCTAAACTGTCTAAAGGAAGTTGCGTCTTGGTTAAGTTTTGGCTAATAAGCAAAATAGTCGACGAATGTCTAAGCTATGATTTAGAGAAAGTTTTTTTTACAGTATAGACCGGCAAACGAGCAACTGGGTCACCTGATGATAAGTGATCTCCACCGCCCATGTACGCCAACAATACCAAAAGATTCATGGGCGCGTTGCCGACCTTAAAGGAAAGGGATAATTAAGGAATCGGGAAGGGGAGGGAATTTGGGCCTCCCGATATCTCACTCAACGTACGAAACGCAGCAGCAAGCTGCTACTTTACGTCAGTTTTCTGTGAGACAGTGGTAACAACCTGGACGAGTCGACCCATTCATGTTGTAGACAAAGCTGTCTACAGCGTGGCTCTACCACTTATAAGTTTCGTTCTAACTGATTTAGTATTACTTTGGTTATAGTTGTTCAAACATTGACCGATTTTAAAGGTTATTTGAGAGGGTTTTGGACACGATTAGACATATAAATAATTTACAAACTATCAATCTATCAACTTCTTTCAGGTTTATCAATTTGCTTACGTCACAATCGTCAGAAATAGCATGTTTCCTATCACCCAGGAAGGTAATTAATAGAAACATGGGCAAAATCGGGAACAAATAGTGATTGATAATACCAATGCAATTTAATTACTTTCAACTACTCAAGTGTTGACGGAAACGATTATTATTTGAATGATTTACTATCAAAATAAACGGCCTCTTATAAAATCAGGTGAAGTTAACATGTTCCGTTCGACTCGATTATTCCGGATAATCGACTGAAACATATTTTATTATGTCAACATGTTACCGATTTATCGATTTATTATTTGATTTGAAATGACGAGTTTCTATATCTTATCTATTCCCGTTTTTTGAAAGACTTCCTCTTCTTTATGATACTGATCCGGCACTTGTCTGTAGTTTTAAGTATTAATTAATACGTTGATAAGAATAAAGACCTGTTAACGATAAATTTTCTCTAAACACTCGATGAGAATTATGTTCAAATAAACAATTTTGATAAGTATGGAATCGATATGGAATAATTAACGGGACACTTTATCTCTAAGTGTGTTTATAAATTGTAATAAGCAACGGCAGCTTCGATCGTACAGCCTTGTTAAGATAAGTATTTTTTTTAATAATACAATTCAACAAAACAATTTGTTAGGTTTGAAAAACATTCCGAATTTTAATGCGCCCAATTTCGCATAAAATTGTTTATCATAATGTTGATAGTCCTAAACTCCTAACACCTTTGGCATAAAGTTTTTTTACATACCTAATTATTGTTTGGTATTACTGTTTCTAGGCATAATTTTTTCATTGTCAATGTCAATAAGTATCACTTGCCCTATTTTTTTTCGCATAACTTTAGTTGACATAAAATTTTAATAGGTTAGGTTGCGGCGGGGTGGCCCTTGGACCACATCAAGCCGCGAATATGTCAATAATTAAAATTATTTACAATAGGTATTCTGATAGTTTAGCTGTTTTGGATTTGCAGAATAATGCGTTAAAAGTTTATGACGAAAATGTTTAGGGCTACATATTGTTATGACAACAGACATCATGCGAAAAATAAATATGCAATATCGTTTATGACATTTGAGCGTTATGCGAAGTGATGATTAATGGCCGTTCCCTATATTCTGTCTGTCTCTAGTTTTGCTATACCGGCGATAGAAAATTTTATCTATTTTCCGTTTTACCGTCCCAATAAACTTACTAATGATAGGTAATCCTATTCTTCATCGCTGTCTACTGATGAGAGGACTGATAGCTGACTACAGATATACAACACTATGAAAATGACAGTTCAAGCGTCCCAATATTTTTTATGTGCTATCTGTCGATAAAGTTATTTAGTTTTTTCTTTATCGGTAGATTTTGACCGATAAACAGATATCCTCGGCTGTAAAAAAACGAAATAAATAACGCATTTTGAAGAAATAGCCATGAGTATACAAGGCTTACATGGCACTTGCACTGCAATACAAAAAACTAAATAAATTATGTAAAAATCTAAAAGAAATAATAAAAAAAATCTAAAATTCCCATAATTAAAAATAATGCACCGTTTTGATAATTAAATTAAGTGCAAGAGACATATAAATATTTGTTAATGCGAACAAAATAATTCCCCACTTCAGTAAAATCCCCCAAATTCGCTTGGGATTTTTGTTCAAAGGACTTGTATTCAGAGCCGTAATGTATTGACAGTAAAACGTTTCGTTATTACATTGTGTTTTGCAACATAATAAGTATTTCTCTTTATTATTATTTCATTTACAGTGGTAAAAAATAAGAATTATAGATAAATGTTAAATTAAAACTTATATTTCTAATCTAAATCATATCTTCATATTTTCTAACATAAATTAAACAATAGTTCCTCTTTCTCAGCTTGTATGAACATAACGCACAAGAGGGCCCAGATAGACTGCCTATCTATTGCTATCATAGTATCCGACGTGCATATCTAAAAAATAGGGACGATTCCAAGCAGTAGATAGAACAATACGGATGTTTGACGATAGCTATCTATCGTGAAATTGAAGATTAATATTGGGAACGGCCATAAGCCAAAAACAGTTATGTGATAGAAATTTATGACTAAAAATTTTATGCGTGCCAATAGGGACCCTCTGAATTTAAATATAACTTTTAATACCATCGCCCAATCACAACAAAACAAAATTAATAAAAGGGTGACAAAACTCTCGGCTCAAATGAAATGGAGAGTGAAAAAGGGGCAAAAGTCGTACCAATCAGATCAGTTAGGGCCTGATGCGTCCAATTATTATAACCGGGATGACACTGCGGTGACAGCGCGTCAGACGCTCGGATTACTGTGACGACCCCACACGTAGGACCCGGCCAGCCCGTGACAACTGTCTCGCTGACATCTCTTTACGCTTCTTAACTTTTTAATTGTTCGGATTTTTAATGATGTAATCGGTGGGTGAAAGCGGAAAATCGATGTTTATCTTTGTGCTCGTGTTTAAATTCCATTTGATTGTTCTTTGTATAGAAGTTAATGAAAATCAATTGAATTAATGGCGATATTATAGCCAGTATTTGAAATTGCTATGGGCTATTCATTTCAAGATCCTGTTTATTAATCAATAAGATATTGAATAATGAGATTTAAGAAATATTGTTACTATTAAACTTAAATCGGCTAGGATAGGCCGTGAAATCGGACCTAGAAAGTTTTGTAATGTACTATGTCGTAATAAATTGTTTTTAATTGGCTTTACTATTTATTTATTATTATAAGCTGTAAACCTTCTATGTGTTTTTTTTTACTGAATTCGCCTGTTTATTTATTGTTTTAATTTTACATACATACGCACTCACGCCTGTAATCCCCGAAAGGGTAGGCAGAGGTGTAACCAGTACACCCACATTTCGCCGAGCGTATCCCCTAGAAAACTACTTACTTCCTAGAAAAAAGTTTACGTTTCTCCGTCACGAATCGTATTCGCATTTTTTTTATAAAATACAAAAAGCAAAGGAAACGAATCATACGTTAATTACCTGTCTAAAACAATATTTTTTTATTAAGTTCCGAACGGACCGCGTTGTTGAAGCGAGTTTCCGTTCTATTTTTTCATGTCCGCGGGCATTTCGTTTAACATCTTAGTAACAGCTAATTAAATACACATTCGTAATTGAATTTCAAAGTAATATTTTTTTTTTTTTTATTGCCTTAGAAGTTATAGTACTATGATTTAAATTATTTTAAATGATGCATTACGGCAATCGGCGGATATTCCGAAAATATGGATGAATGAATTTATTGCATTCTTAAACATTTAGGTACAAGGTAGGTCTTGCGAGAGGCAGTCTGGGTTGGTACTGCTTTCTATATTTCTGCCGCCAAACAACAGTGTGTAAGCACTGTTGTGTTCCTAATAAATGTTTTTTATATTAGCTTGAATGACGAGACGAGCAGGTCGCTCGCCTGCTGGTAAACTGAAGCAACGTTACACAGAAGTTTGAATTACAAAGCACTGCATGGCACTGGACTGTTGTTAAGTTTTTATAATTTTTATTAGCTTAAATGACGAGACGAGCAGGTCACTCGCAGTCTCATAATGCCTAGTTATTTCACTGGCTTCAGTGTCCTTCAAACCGAAAAATAACAATACACACTGCTGCTCGGCGGCAGGAACAGACAAAGCGATGATATCCAAACGGTCTCTCACGTACATACGCCTGCATATTCATACTAATTCGGTAAAAAACGAACATTGCGGAAGAGCATAATTTTAAGAGTGTTGAGTTCTTATGCGCCACGAAAACATCAAAGAAAATAATAAATAATATTTGTTATATATTGCATGCAAATGTGTTTATATTTTTTATCCGCACCAAAGAAGGCCTGCTAAACAAAGTTAATCTCCAACATTTAAACGCTAATAAAACATTTCATAATATATTTTCATCTATACGCACTCACTCACGCCTGTAATCCCCGAAACGGTAGGCAGAGGTGTAACCAGTACACCCACACTCCGCCGAGCGCATCTCCGTCCCGTAATGTGATAGGGGGCGATCCCATCGCCATACCGGGCACAATTCCAGACTCCGGGCTTATACTGAGCAATTCGTTTATAGTAAAAGGCAATATCACTTATACCGGATCGGGAATCGAACCCGAGACCTCAGCGTCAGCCTCAGTCGTAACGCGTACGCATTACAACTGCGCCACCGAGGCAGTCATTATAATAAATATATTTTAATATTAATATTGGCAATACATCGCTTATCGCAAGGAATTTCGCATTCGTACAAACCTTTACGAGGTTAAATGCTACTGTTAAATCGAAAATAACATCAAAGAGTAGATCACCAGGCTGCGGCCTGCGCCACATGCTGGGTATCAAGGTATCGCATGCCCTTTATATGTTACGAGTGCAATGTAATAAAGCTATGGATGCATAATTACATTTTGTTCAAATTTCGAAGCTCTTTGTTCTCGATTTCACGTTTCAGCCAGTTTTATTTTTTACTGGCGGCACCGCCCGCGTTAATGGTCTTTTCCAAGATGACCTAGATTAAGAAAGTATGTCTTTATCTAGGTCATGGTGCTCATGGTTACCAGTGTGCCAAATGTATGTACTATTGTTAATTTAAATAATTCCTCATATGGCAGAAAAAATTTAAAATTAAAAATTCAAAACAACTTTTCCATAATAATATGATGTAAAAGCAGTTGTTTTAGGCTACATTTTAGTTAGGAAATGAGCGATAGGTAGTAAGCGCTTTGATCAAATTGTTAATGCATTTTAAATGCATAATTTTAATCAACATTTGTATTGATTTAAAACAAAAATCGATTAAAACCCGTGCGTATGCACCGACCGTAAGTCATAACTCAACCGACACAGATCGGTATAAATTGATTCTTTTATCGATTTTATATCTTACAAAACGCGTTTATATATCGCGAACTAATAAGAATACCTTTTGAATAATCGTTTTGATAATTTTATATGACATGTTTGCGGGTTTATTAACGCTAGTTGTATCCCGCGGTTTCACATTTTTAATATTTCATCTCGTTTATGAATTGGTTTAATTTATTTGTTTGGCACTTTACAAAGACCTCCATTGTTCGACGAAATATTTTATAATTTAAAAATTGCGATTTATGTTTTTAGTCGTTATTTATTCAAAATATTATTAAGTGATAAAATTCGACTTATCACGCATTATTTCGTGCCTTTTTTTAAATTTATTTTATGTACCTACTTATAATTAATTTTATAAGTTGATTTTTAGACTCACTTCCGTTTTGATTGCCTTTTGGACTTTCTTTCTTACTGCTAGGTGCTATCCTGGCCTAGTGCCAGGATTCGCCTTCTCATATCATAAATTTGATGGTATTATAATGGGGCGACCCGCTGTCTGACACCCACAACCCGCGACGGGAAGCTAGTTTCGCCATTACCGTTGTCAATTAGCAGAGTGTACCACGTGCATATGAGGTTGGCTTTTTCGACTCAAAATTGCTTATCACAATTTATTTCTCGCTTTTCCATTTCCTTTCAAAATAGTTTTTATTTTTGATTTTAATGTTATTATAGATGATGAAACATTTGACTTTTAAACAAACAGCAGGCTAATTCTCGTAATTTTAAATGTTCAAAATATCATTCCGATCTAGTCTCAGCGTCAAGAAAGTTGTAAATGGCATTCTCTTAAACCAATAATCAACGTCAAATGCACCTAGCATTAGCAGTAGCATTATACCGATATGGCTTTATTCAACTTTTATTCTACATTCAATTTCCTTACGATCTATGTTCACGTTTGACATTGATTATTGGTTTAAGAGAATGCCATTTGCTACTTTCTTGACGCTGAGACTAGATCGGAATGATATTATGAACATTTAAAATTACGAGAATTGGCCTTCTGGACATACAATTGATAGTCAATGTATACATATAAAAATGAGCGGTATTCGTATGGTTTTATTGTTTGATCGTATCATGATAGATGAGGTATCAATATTTCTGCATTGTCATTAACGAGGCTATTTTAGTAATGATTGACACGTTTTCCGATGGAATTAATTTATTGATTATAGATTGTTGATGGGTTTCATTAAATATTTATAAACTCAAGTACTGGTTTTATTACCTACTGCCTTATTTTTAATGGATCGTCGCAGGTAATGAAAGTGTATCACGGCATTAATGCAATTACAATTTAGCATTTTACGGTAATTTTCTACCTTGCATGTATTTCCCGGGATTCGAATCGACATTATTCTAGCGCAGAACGAAGTACTCGTACATGCGAAGTTGACCGAGATACCACGAGATCTAAGCCCTCATCTTACAACAAGCCCTAATAATTCTATAATTTCATTACATTTTAGCTCTTTCTTTCATTCTACCTGACGCTATTTGAGTGGTAGAGCCACGCTGTAGACAGTTTTGTCTACAGCATGAATGGGCCGGCTCGACTGGGTCGTTACCAATGTCTCACAAAAAACTGGCGTAAAGTAGCAACTTGCTGCTGCGTTTCGTACGGTGAGTGAGATATCCGGAAATGCAAATCCCCCTCCCCTTCCCAATCCCTTACTTATCCCTTTCCTTTAAGGTTGGCAACGCGCCCATGATTATTTTAATATCGTGGGCTGTGAAGATCACTTACCATCAGGTTACCCACTTGCTCGTTTGCCGGCCTATACAGTAAAAAAACCCACATTAATGCCCGGGTCCGCCTTCCCATCATGATTTGACGGTGGATTTGGTATTATATGGGGACACCACTTCCGTTTAACCACCACAACCCGCAACGGGAACCAAGTTTCACCATTACCTCGTCCGTTAATCAACAGAATGTATCACATGCAGGCGAGGTTGGCTTTGGGTCTAAGATTTTGGAATCTCACACTCCAAATCAGGTTTTAGCTGAATAAAAAAAGCATTGTGCTGATTCAAAATTTGTTTTTTATTTGGCACTGCAAAAAACAATGTGACTGTCGTGGAGGCATAATTGTAATGCATACGCGTTACGACTGAGTTTGACACTGAGGTCTCGGGTTCGATCCCCGGGTCGGGTAAAAGTGATGTTGGGTTTTTCTATTACGAAAAGCTCAGTATCAGCCCCTATCACATCATGGGACGGAGATACGCTCGGCGAAATGTGGGTGTACTAGTTACACCTCTGCATACCCCTTTGGGGATTACAGGCGTGAGTGCGTATGTATGTATGTAAAAACAATGTACCAATATACAAAAAAGGTTATTAATTTTAACACTGGCACAAAATGCCATTTCACGGTGCCAACATTCAAGAAATGAACCGCCAACAAGTCGTCGACAACAAACAATCGTCCGTACTTTACAGCCGACAAAGATATTAAGAGAAGGTAGCGATGTAAAAGCCTTTCGCTCAATAAATCCCCGTTTTACCTCTACGAGATATCGGCTGGTGTTGAGATAAATCGTTGGTAGTAAACTATTATTTCGTATTATTTTATTGTACTAGGGGCGTTGCCCATGTTTTCCACAAAACATTAAAAAAAAAAAACTTAAAGTCCGATGAATATGAGACATATCTTACTTTCTTCCCCACATTATTCTGCATCGATTGGTATCGGTCTTGACCCTATACCCCCAGCGGTTTCGGAGGAGATAGCGTGACAAGCTTTTGGCAGCGGCGGCGGCCGTGCCGGTTACTTTTTTTAGAATAGAGAGATTCGTTTTTTGTAAACAGGTCGAGAACTTTTAAGATTTTAGAACATAAACCCCGAAACATGACAAGTAAGAATGTAAATGGATGAATGGATGTGAATCATTAAAAAGGATGTAATCGGTCCACAATTGGCGGAGAAATCGATGTACATACATAAATGTAGGTTTACAAGGTGGTAGGTCCCTCGTTTGCGAGAGACCGGCTGGGTTGGTACCACCGCTTTGTCTATTTCTGCCGCCAAGCAACAGTGTGTAAGCACTGTTGTGTTCCGGTGTGAAGGACATTGAAGCCAGTGTAATTACTGGGCATTATGAGACTTAACACCTTATGTCTCGGGGTGACGAGCGCAGTCCAGTGTCATGCAGTGCTTTATTTAAAGTTCTGTGTGGCGTTGCTTCTGCTTATGAGCAGGCGTGGCGCTTACCATCAGGCGAGCGACCTGCTCGTCTCGTCATTCAATCTAATAATAAAAAAATAAAAAATAAATAAAAAAATACACGCTAAATTGAGAACCTCCTCCTTTTTTGAAGTCGTTTAAAAAGGGGATCAACTACAAGTGCCGACGTCATAACTCTTTAATATCACACGTTACGTCACAATAAATAAAGATTCTCCCCACAGATATGTAATATTGTTGTTATTTATGAAGGGAGGCGGCTTTGTGACGCCGACTTATCAGATGACCAATGGATATAATTTTAAATGAACTTGTCACCGAATGTCTAGGGGTTAGGGTTGCGATGAATTGAATTAGCACATTTTGGAATTGAATTATGAAATTATTTTCAAGGGGACAATTATACTTATTTGATTTGTGAAATTTGATTAAGCAATATTTTTGACTGCCTCGGTGGCGCAATTGTAATGCGTATGCGTTACGACTGAGGCTGACGCTGAGGTCCCGGGTTCGATCCCCAGGTCGGGTAAAAGTGATATTAGGTTTTTCTATTACAAAAATGCTCAGTATCAGCCCGGAATCTGGAATTTGTGCCCGGTATGGCGATAGGCTCGCCCCCTATCACATTGTGGGACGGAGATACGCTCGGCGAAATGTGGGTGTACTGGTTACACCTCTGCCTACCCCTTCGGGGATCACAGGCATAAATGCGTACGGTACTTCAGCGCTGATCGACAACTATGCTACTGCCTACTGTAAATAAGAAGTTACTGTAAGGAAGGGCAACCCTACTGCGTAGTAAATTAATCCCTACCGAATCATTGCCGCATTTTATTTATCCTTAAGGATACCTGTTTAAATGAATGTCACTAGATCCCAGTGTATCCTTGTATCACATTCGGTACACACCTCTTAAAGAATTCTGTAATTGTGTTGTTGATTGGGTTATAAAAGTAATTCAAACTGCTTTATAGATGACTAGTCTTTGCTCGCGGCTCCGCCAGCGTGAACGGCCTTTTCCGGGATAAAAAGTAGCCTATGTTACTCAGTGAAAATGTAGCTTTCTAACGGCAAAAGATTTTTTGAAATCGGTCCAGTAGTTTTTAAGTTTATTCGTTACATACAAAAATACAAATCTTTCCACTTTATAATATTAGTGTAGATGTAGATATATTCACGGCATTTTTAGTGTAATATCGTGAATTCCTTTATACTAACACAAACTTATAGCTATAACATCATACTAATATTATAAATGTGAATGCAAGTTTGTTTGTCACGCTTTCACACGAAAACTACTTAACCGATCATCATGAAACTTTGTACACATATTCTTGGAGGTATAAGAAGTAACATTAGATACTTTTTATGAAAAAAATATCAATTTATTGTTTGTTACGCTTTCACGCCTAAATCGCTGAACCGATTTTGATGTAGAGATAGATGGGACCCTGGAGACGGTTATAGGCTACGTTTTATTTCGGAAAAGTCTATTCACGCGGGCGGAGCTGCGAGTAAAAGCTAGTAGAGATAAGATACAATTTTACAAGTACTATCGATCATAAAGCTCGAATTAAATAATAAGTGAATGAATAATCCCTACTTGTTTTGGTATAATTTGATGATACTTGATGACGGCATAAGGAGCACTTGAGGCTTAACGAAATAATGTTGAGTGCGCTTATACAGAGATACACAATAAGTAGTATGGAAGCGGCTTTGTATTTATGGTTTTTGATTGATAAAATATATTTTCATGCACTTGTTAATTTGGACTGCCTCGGTAGCGCAGTTGTAATGTGTACGAGTTACGATTGAGGATATCGTTAAGGTCTCGGGTACGATCCCCGGGTCGAGTAAAGTGGTATTGGGCTTTTCAATTACGAAATGCTCCGTATCAGTCCCGAGTCTGGAATTTGTGCCCGGTATGGCGATAGGCTCGCCCCCTTTCACATTGTGGGAAGGAGATACGCTCGGCGAAATGTGGGTGTACTGGTTACTCATCTGCCTACCCCTTCGGGGATAACAGGTGTGAGTGCGTATGTATGTACCGTAGCTTATTAAAGTCGTTTATTATGCGGACATACCGATGACTTAAGTATCTCCAAGATCCCATTGACTTCCTTGACAGCTCCGTGGCGCAGCGGGCGAGTAGTCGGCTGCGAAGCGAGAGGCCGTGGGTTCGATTCCCACACCGAGACAAATGTTTGTGTGAACCACAAATATTGGTCTCGGGTCTGGGTGTTGTGGGACCGCAAGTCCCTCGTAGTTCCTGATACCCACGACACAGGTTTACCTAGTGTGGGGTCAGAGCTATGTGTGTGACTGTTGGGTGTATTATTATTATTATATATAGTACTCTTTATTTTAAAAGTTTTTTTTTACATTTTTAAATATTAAATGACTTAAAAAATTAAACATTTAAAAATATAAAAAGTATCACCCTCCAATGGCGAAGCCTAGGACCCAAGCCATATTATTATTATGAACTTGTACCTTACTTATCTCGGTCAAAAGCTATCAGCCATGTCCGACTGATACTAAAATCATAAACAAGATTTCAACGTCAGGATCGTGGTCAGGACACCGCGGTTATAGTGGCTTGTTAACAACACTAAAATAACAATATTAACATAGTAATCCACTATTAACCCTTAGCATTTATTGAGATAGTATAACTTAATGTAATAACCGTTAACGGAACGGTTGTCGGAACGCTATTTACATTTGTGTAACAATAATACACGGTTCTAGGTATTGCTAATAAAATAACGGTTACACGCTAACACCGTGGAGGTTGGAAGCGGAAGTAATCAGATATCGAGAGGTTTGTGATTTAGCACTATACGACATAAATGGTTATTGTAAAAAAAGATTCTTAGCTGGAATGACGAGACGAGCAGGTCGCTCGCACATGGTAAGCGCCACGCCTGCTCATAAACAGAACGCCACACAGAATTTTTAATTACAAAGCACTGTATGACACTGGACTGCGCTCGTCACCCTCGTCAAAACCCAGAGTTTTCCGTCCCGTAATGTGACAGGGGGACAGCCTATCACCATACACAGCACAATTGTGTAAAGAAAAACCCAATATAAATTTTACGAGAGAGATCGAACCCGAGACAGCACAGCTGTCGTACCGCACAGTTGCTCGTTTGCCGGACTATACTATAACAAAAACAAAATTTCATCAAACTACGACCACATTGACCCTTACACAAGATATATCATCAAGATAATTGGAACTTAGCAGGCCGGCATAATTCTGCCGATCTGCGATATATTCAGTGTCTATCGTTGGTCGACAGTATTCATGGATTGCGCTATACTTACCATCAGGTGTAGCGTAGTCACTTTGCCGAGCCAGGATAAAAAAAAAAAAACTTGTCGACTACGCCTATATTAGGATAATTCAAACTTCCGCTATCCTGTCCACCCCACAACAGTTATAAAACAACGACAACGTTAATCGCTGCGACGATTTGTTCGCTTCAGGACGGTGCGTTATTAATCGGTAGCAACCGGTAGCAACGCTTGTGTTTACCGTCTATAATTAATTTATGAATTATTTAATTTAGTCGGTTCCCTAGTTTATACTAGAGGCACGCGCTACTGCGCGGGCGCAATAGTACAGCCCGTGTGTCTTGATACTTTAACAATTATACATAAACCCTTTTTGTGGTACACTCCTGATTAACGGACGAGGCAATGGCGAAACTTGGTACAAGGTTGCGAATTATGAGGGTAACAAATGGTTATGTGGTTCGCTTCACATAATACCAAATCTACCATAAAATCATGGTGGGAAGGCAGACTATGGCATTAAGCCGGGATAACACCAGGCAGAAAGAAAGTTTTCAGATAATACAAATAACCTATCTGCTCAATGGCCATGTATTTGCCAAATAATGAAGAACTACATTTGATTTGAAATTCCTAAAAAAAAAAGTGTTTTATATCCATATTTAACACCGTGTTTAAAGGCAAAGATATTCTTCATTTTTATCCAATGTCTTTCCATATATATGTATGTCCATGTATAGTCCATAAATACAAATTAATATACACGCATCAAGACACCTCAATCGTAAGGGCGCAGAGGTGCTGAGTGGTCTCAAGTGGGCGAAACCACTTGGAAGATAATTTTAACCCGCAGCTGGACCGCGCCCTATTAGCTACGTATTAGCACCCGTGACGTCACTGGTATTATCGCTATACACTCGCATCATACTTTATTTCTGGTACAATTACTAGTTCACAGCATTATTTGAGGAAGTTGGGTTGGTCCTTTTTGCAAAGAGCCACAGCTATATTTATCTACCTAAGAAACAAGTGAGGAGAGGAGGTTAGGGAAAATGAAGGGCCCTAATTATTTAAAACAATGATGTAAGAAACCACTGCTTAATATTTATTTAAAGCTATTAATATCTATTTAGATTTTGAAATTATTTCTATTGAAACGGGTCTTAACCCTAATCAAAACATTCAAAGGTATGTTTTATACAAAGCATATTAAATATCCTTCGCATCTGATTCATTTAAATTGATTGATGATGAAAAATAAGAATTTAGAAATGGCGTATTTGAAATTATATACCATAAACAAGATGAAAAGCTAACCAATACAAAAACAATACCAGATCACGGTTAACAAATCCTAAATGGCCTTAAGCAAGTAACTACAAACGTCAAAGCAGTTAATAATACCACCATATTTGGCAGTCGCCGACAAACAAAACGACATAATCCATAGACATCACATAAAGTTAAATCTCATTTAACAGAGAGACAGTTTAACCGATTGGATAATATCTTAGCGGTTAATGCGACAGGGGACGCCTTGTCTAAGCTTTGCGGAAATGACTCTCTGCTATGAGATAGGCCGTGTTGAGTTTGGAGGCACCTATGGCATTTACAACCGACAGTCATCCTTTCGATGATCTTTGTCGTTTTATTCTGTATTGGATTTATTAATTTTAACCCTAGTCATCTTTTTAAGACTAGGAAATAACATAAGCCTTATGCAATTTAATCACTGATCACTCTCTAAGCCCCATTCATCAAAAGAAAAGGGGAAGTCATTGCCTTGCAGTATAAAGCTAATTAATATCGAATATAATAAAGTCCCTTAGCGATTAGAAACATTTCAGAAGTTCAAAAAACATCACGTCCTTGCAAACTTTCACTTCTATCTCTCTTTTGAAGTAATTAGGATCTGCTGCAATTTCATTTCCTATTCTACTCTCATTAACGTTTAATGTCTATATTAAAGTTTTATTCATAATGTTTTAATAATCCGTGTTCTTTACTAAATAAGACGTAGCAAATTAATTTGGTTAATATATCTTTATTATCAAACTAAATCCTAACAAATCATTAGTGTTGAAACTTGTGATTATTTTTTAACACCTCACTTAGCTTCGGGCTTTATCCTAATTCATATTAATGCTACGTTCATCTTCAAACATACATCTTACACGGATTCAATTACTGTACACTTTGTAGCACATAGTTAACACGCGATGCAAAGCCTCATAATTATTATATACTCAGAGTGATTTTAGCTCTAATTTTTATTAATGTTTGTAACGCGTCTATATATCGGATGTCAGATGGATAAACGGCATTATTTTTACTAACAATTTAACTGCTTATTTTTACCGACTTCAGGATCATTTTATTTGATACCATCAAAGTATTTTACATTGCCTTATCACCAAAGTTTGGTGAATATGGACATAAATCTTATAAAGTGTAGTGCCCATAACTCCTAGTCTTATACTCATATATTAAGCCATACAATGGGCAGAATTTCGTGTCGGAGCTTGGAGACTACATTAGGCGTAGTTTTCGTTGGCACCAGAAAAAAATCTCAATTTTATATTCTTACTTTAAACTTGCAATGATATTATTCTTAAGCGCAAATTGCATTATAAATTATGTTGTCACCATTCAATGAGAAACCAGACGTGGCAAATGCCATTCCATCGCGTGGCATAACTTTATCACCTTTAGTCTTGTATAATATTCGCTCAGATAACTTTTATGTGTTAAAGATTGGCGTCAAATCAGTTTCGTTGAGCATTTAATCTTCGGATAGGCACTGAAAGATAGCCACGAGACAGTTTCTATTACGTATTTATAAATTCTAATTCAAGTTCGTGTGCAGGTATTGGATATCTCAATTAGTTCTAACATGAAAGTAGACTAACGTTAATGTTGCCTTTATGACTTATTTGTTATATATAAAAAAAAAAAAATGTTCAGCCTGGCGTCATCGCTTTTTGTCAAAGTTCACCTTCTTACTTAAAGAACATCCTCTGCTTCCATGTCTTCTTTTGTCAAGTCAGCATTTTTTAGGGTCGATCTGGCACGGTATGAAAAGTACATTATATTTAAAAAAAAAAAAATAAGTCTTCCACGCACTTCCACGGAATATGGTTTGGCGACAATGATATTAACTTTTTATAATTTGATAGACTTTCAGAGCTATTAATTATATGAACATCCCGCACCCTACCAAGCTAGATAGCTCCCTCTGTTTCCGACCTAAACTCTATCGCAGTTACCCTCTAAGATTTTAGTTCTGTACGAGATATAACAAGCGCTTTTAAATAATGCATTACGCGATAAATCTAATACTTAATAAATGGGTAGTGACATCCGTACATCATTACGCAGAAAAACACACAGAATTTGAATAGTTTCACGTGTGGTAGCTGGTCGTAAAGCAAAAAACGGCAGGCGGCGCCGCGGGACGTACATTGGCTACCCATCCATAATGTTTGATAAGTTATGTGCAGCCGTAAGTTAGCAGCGGGGAGGCGGAAACCGTACTTCTTTATTGAAGTTATTGTAAAGAATTCATTGAAGGATTGATAGGCGATTTGAGGTACAATATCTATGGCTTATAAATGTTTTTTTATAGTAGAAGGTATGGAAAGCAGTAGGCGGGTCTACCACAAAATGCGTAGTATTAACCCGGAGTCTGGAATTGTGCCTGGTATAGTGGTTGACTCACCTCCTATCATATCATGGGATGGAAATAATATCGGCGAAATGTGCGTACTTGTTACACCTCTGGGGAACACAGTCAAGATTTTAGAGCCCTTGATAGACAGACAGACAGGTGCCGTAGTCTTACCAAGTGAGTTCGGTTGATACACTTTGATTACAAAGAATAGACTTACTACTAAATAGAGTAAATTCAAGTCACTTTTAATGCCCTAATAATTGTTACACCAATAAATAAACATTCGATGTTAAACGAGTAAATACGCACTCATACGCATACGCACTCACGCCTGTAATCCCCGAAGGGATAGGCAGAGGTGTAACTAGTACACCCACATTTCGCCGAGCGTATCTCCGTCCTTTATGTGATGGGGGGGGGGCAGTCTATCGCCATACCGGGCACAAATTCCAGACTCCGGGCTGATACTGAGCATTTCGTAATAGAAAAACCCAATACCACTTTACCCGACCCGGGGATCGAACCCGAGACCTCAGCGTTAGCTTAATCGTAACGCGTACGCATTACAACTGCGCCACCGAGGCATAGACTAACTACTAAATAGAGTAAATTCAAGTCACTTTTAATTCCCTAATAATTCTTACACCAATAAATAAATACTTACAAATATAAGGCAAGACACACCCGAGATGAGTGTACAATTTAATTGCAACCCGGGAGCAATGCTATCTAAGCACCATCTCTGCTAAGAGTCGGCCTATTAACTGCCTTCCCGATTGCATTACTTAACAATTACTAACTGTACTCGAATTTAATTACGGATTTGAAATGGAGATGGCAGTTAAGATCTAACTTGATCTAACTAAAGTTTATTTGGGAATATATTACTTTATTATATTATTACTGCCTCGGTGGCGCAGTTGTAATGCGCACGCGTTACGACTGAGGCTGACGCTGAGGTCTCGGGTTCGATCCCGGGATCGGGTAAAAGTAATATTGGGTTTTTCTATTGCGAAATGCTCAGTATCAGCCCGGAGTCTGGAATTTGTCTTCGGTATGGCGACAGGCTCGCTTATCACTTCAAGGGACGGAGATACGCTCGGCGAAAAGTGAGTGCACTGGTTACACCTCTGCCTACTCACTCGGGGATTACAGGCTTGAGTGCGTATGTATGTAATATGTAATGTATATTACTTTATACATCGTTCTATTTGATATCGAATTGCTAGTGACTAAATCTAGTGTCGAAGTTTTCAAGCCGCCCCAAGGCCTTCAACTTGGCTTAGCGACTGTTGTCAGTTGATAACAGCCGGGGCCGAATTTTTACATGCCCTAAGAAGAAGCACGGAGACGCTCTGTTGAAATATATAGACAAAACTGTCTACAGCATGACTCTATCACTTTAATTCTCATTTCGACCCGTATTTTTTTTGGATTAATGCAATCATCCTGTTATATCACGCTATCAATTGAGCTATAAAACCGTTAATATTATACAATTTTTTTAATTGCATTGATTTTAAGTTAAAACTCTGTCACTCCATCTACAACTATGGAAACGTTGCACAACTCGAAACATAAACAATCTCGATTAATTATCGAGAAGAAGTCACATGTTTCCGGATGTCAAGTGAACATTAATTTTATGTTAATTGAGATATTACCGATGGCACTCTCTAATGTCATGTACCATATGTCAGCCATGTTTATTTTAATTTCACGTTAGATTGTCATCGAAATTCGGAGTGAATTTTTCGGATATTAGCCGAATAATGACGGTGGATATGGGAGAGTAGATTAGTTGTATCAATTTGTTGTGAGGCTGCAATGAAAATAAACATTTTATTACTAAGTATTTGTTAATTGGATGGAATCTATGAGAATGTTTTTGGCTTATATAGTAGGTGTAATAATATATTAAGATGCTTTAATATAATAGCGGCTTCATTGTAGCTAGTTAGTACATTAAACTTACTGAAATAACAAATTGGCAATTTTTATTTATTGTTAGTTGGCATCATAATGACGATTACTTACATTACTTGCGGAAACATTTGTGCTGTCACACAGCAAGAACTTATAGTGCGACGTAAATATGGAATACTTTTAAAATATGCCATTTTATTAATAATTAAAGCAACTTTAAATGCTGTTGGGTAAATGTTTTCTTTTCCCCCAATTGCAATATTATTAACATTATATTTACTAATAAGATTTAATCACGATGTAAACTCGATTACAATCGGATTCGAACCGATCGAAAACATCTAGTAAATACAGAAATAAGGAAGGACAACATGATCTCATTAATGAGTAGTCGTAATTTACTATCAAGTCTTTCATCCCATTCAATATTATAATTGATAGCAAATTATACCCACTAATGTTAGATTTAAGGCCATTAAACTGAACCTAATGGCCTGTTTATAGGCTAGAGAAATGAAGGGAAGTGTCTTAGTGTTTTTGCGTATTAGATTATGTAGAATTGTAATTAATTTTAGAAAGATATCAAAGCTGACGATTATTGTACCTTAGAACTTATCCCGGTGTATGTTTTTAATGGTAGTGAGCGGCTTGGTTGTGCCTTGGATTTGCTAAAGTCCATGCGTAGCAGTTCTGCTACCATCAGGCGGGCCGCACGCTCGTCTGTCTACCTTAGCAATAAATAAAATAAACTTACAGTTTTCATTTTCAGTGGGAGCCAGTCGGCACCGCGGGTCCCACAATATACCAAATACTGCCAAATCTATGAGGGACTGCCTCGGTGGCGCAGTTGTAATGAGTACGCGTTACGACTGAGGCTGACGCTGAGGTCTCGGGTTCGATCCCCGGGTCGGATAAAAGTGATATTGGGTTTTTCTATTACGAATTGCTCAGTATCAGCCCGGAGTCTGGAATTGTGCCAGGTATGGCGATAGGCTCGCCCTCTATCACATCATCATGGGATTGAGATACGCTTGGCGAAATGTGGGTACTGGTTACACCTCTGCCTACCCCTTCGGGGATTACAGGCGTGAGTGCGTATGTGTATGTGAAGTTTACCAACCTTTATTACACCAGCGTGCAGCATCTGCCTAAACGACTACTAATGTTTATGGTAAAATCTGTCACAGAAACTAATTCTCATGAGACACATCCAAAAATCTTATTTATGCTGTTATGCGAGCTATTTACTGGCGAGTACTCCATTTCAGTGAAAGAATATTCTAATAAATCGCGCTAATCACGAATGAGAATCTAATCGTTTATTATATATTCATTAATGGATATTTGTGTTAATTTTAGAAACATAATGTAGGTACCTAACATTCCCATTAACCATTACGCGCGAAGGTATGCGAAGCCGGCACAATCTTGGACACATCAGACTTTCTCCCATTCTAAAGTCACATCTGCTATGTTTATTAAACTTCATATAATGTGATACTTGTTAATAATGTCTTAAGGTCTAATCACCACACTGTTACAGGAATGTACTCAAATATTGCCATTTTCCAATTATTTGTCATTTTACAAGGTGGTAGGTCCCTCGTTTGCGAGAGACCGGCTGGGTTGGTACCACCGCTTTGTCTAATTCTGCCGCCAAGCAACAGTGTGTAAGCACTGTTGTGTTCCGGTGTGAAGGACATTGAAGCCAGTGTAATTACTGGGCATTACGAGACTTAACACCTTATGGCTCGGGGTGACGCGCGCAGTCCAGTGTCATGCAGTGCTTTATTTAAAGTTCTGTGTGGCGTTGCTTCTGTTTATGAGCAGGCGTGGCGCTTACCATCAGGCGAGCGACCTGCTCGTCTCGTCATTCAATCTAATAAAAAAAAAAAAAAAAAAAAAAATAAGTACAGACAGATACAAGTAACAAATTAAGTACTTAAAAATAACATTCATCAGGTTCGTAAATGGTTTTTTATTAATGAAACCACAATAACTTTGTGTTTGGATGGTCAGTGACACGTTAGATGCAATTTATTTCATTTTCCAAGATAATTTGTTTGGGGGTCTGTGTGAACTAAGGCGGAGTAAAATAGGAAACGAGTCACACTGCTCAACAGTAAGTAAACATGTAGTTATACTGTAGTAAGTTGATACTACTTCCCAGCCAGTATAACACCGTTGAGTTTTTTTATTCGTTTTAGATGACAAGACCAGAAGGCCAAATCTCGTAATTGTAAATGTTCAAAATATCATTCCGATCTAGTCTCAGCGTCAAGAACGTTGCAAATGGCATTCTCTTAAACCAATAATCAACGTCAAATGCACCTAGCATTAGCAGTAGCATTATACCGTTTTGGCTTCAGTTAACTTTTATTCTACATTCAATCTCATTACGATCTATGTTCACATTTGACGATGATATTTTGAACGTTTAAAATTACGAGAATTGGCCTTCTGGTAGCTTACCTGATGGTAATCGTTACGCCTGTCCATAAACAGAATCAACACCAATCAGAACTTAGAATTATGAAGTACTGCATAACACTGAACTGCACTCGTCACCCTAAGTAAGTATTTATAATTTTTGGGATTAAGCGATATTTACATGCATACTTGAATAAAATAATGACTTCCATGCACTTGCAGACTCTGGAATGAACTTCCTTCCTTCCACGGTATTTCAGCGCTATAACATATCCTTCTTCAAATGAGACTAACAAAAATATTTTACGGTAGGCTTAGCTCCGCTCTCCACCACTACTGAAGAGCTCGTCTGCTGTGTCTCATAAAAAGATGGCTGTATGTCAAAATGACCTTAGTCTTATCTTTTCATAAACCACGATATGCATAAAATTAACTTTCACACCAACCATAAATGGCATATTAACCATAAGTGGTCCACAAATGCTTCCATTTAAATGTTAAACGGACAGTAATCTCAGATATCTGAGTAAAAGTACACGAGCTACCAGGCCGGGTGTTCGCTCAGTCTAGATCTGATACTACGGACACCACTTGGAAATGTTAATGACATATTAACATAATGAAACATCGGTTTTAATTAGATCTAACTACTGCGGGAAATTAGATAAATTGAAATGTTGCAGGAAGTGTAGATTCGTGTTAAACTTGGTTGATCTTTGAATGTAATGGTTTGTTAATGTACCTAACATTGTATTAATAGGCCTATATTATAGAACAACACTCAAGTGGGCTCTTTACTAACTGTCGATATCAGTACACGTGATTGGTCCATTTTTGCCACCAAATAAGAACGGACCAATCACGTGTATAGAAATCGACACTTAGCAAAGAGTGTTGTTCTAGAATACGGGCCTTAGTGTGAGGATAAAGATCCCTTAACATCGAGAGAGTTTCGAATGACCGAGGCAAGAATATAACAAAAAATGCTGGTGGAAGGGTAGCTAATATTATTGTATCCAACTGGATAGCGACCACGATACACATGATAAAAACCCCGCCATATTGGCTCGTTCAGGCGAGTCGCAGTCTGGGTTCAGTTCAAAGTCTTTAATAGATATGAGTATACTAATAGACAGGCTATTTAGAAGTAAAATTGCGTCACATAACGTGGGAGTTTGACAGCTCACAGACAGGGAGCGCGATAGGGGTTCTAGTTTGAGAGTAAGCGAGATGGTAATATTGAGTTACGGTCAATTGACCATAACTAAGAGGCCCAATATCTATGTACCGTGCAGCTTGTCTAGTAGTATACATTAAAGTCTTTGGTTCAAACAGTGTATATCCAAAAACTTTAAGTCGGCATAATTCTGCTGATGGTTGAGAGACGCAATGTCTTTTCACGGTCGACGTTATATTTGGACTGCATAGTCACATTGCCTTGCCAGGATAAACAATAAGAATGTTAAACTCGTCCTCTTAAATAACGGTTTTCTGAAATATTCTCGCCTGTATCATACGAAAAAACCTATGTCTGTTCAGACAAACGAATAACATAAAATGAATAAAAAACAACATAAAAATAATAAAATACTCTACCATAAAAAGAATTAAGCATCTTGTGAAAAGTTACTGCTACTATTTGCAAAAACAATTTTTTTTTATTGTATAGGCCGACAAACGAGCAAGTGGGCCACCTGATGGTAAGTGAACACCACCGCCCAAGTACGCCCACCATACCAAAAGAATCATGGGCGCGTTGCCGACCTTAAAGAAAAGGGATAATTAAGGAATTGGGAAGGGGAGGGGATTTGGGCCTCCGGATATCTCACTCACCGTACGAAACGCAGCAGCAAGCTGCTACTTTACGTCGGTTTTCTGTGAGACAGTGGTAACGACCCGTACGAGCCGGCCCATTCATGCTGTACACAAAATTGTCTACAGCGTGGCTCTACCACTCGTAAATTAAAATAAAATCGTATTATTTTTAGTTTCCAATATTTTTATTATGAAGAACTATTAAAAAAAAGGGGTAGTAATCCAATCCTTATGCGACATAACTCGTTTCCATTAAACAAACGAACAGCGTGTAACAATGAATTTCTCCTAACATTAGCGTTTCGCAAATAAATTAGACAAGATGAAATCTAATTCCATAGTGCCCGACACCGAGATTTGCAAAATTGCTTTCCAATATTTCCTTGGTTGTAAATAACGTAGCTTTGTTGCGGATGTTTATTAGCACCGTTAAATTAAACGGTTTTTAGTCAACTGTGACTCTCAAACTTTCGTCTAATAGAATTAAAAATATTTAATATAGGTAATTACATTCTATTTGGTAGTGCCTCACTGTATCCAGTTCTTATATTAAACCCCGATAAAAAAGAGGTGTTTGTTATATTTGAAAAAAAAGCTTATTCAATTAGAATGTTCTATTTATATTTGAAAAAAATCTGCAATTACATTTTTTTTACTAATAGATTACGTAGGTTTATAAATGTGGATGAATCGCCCGCGTGGATCAGATCGATACTTAATGCATTGCACTAGTTACAGTTGCATTTCATACGATCAGCTAGATTACAGGAGACCCAAAAAATCCATGCCTTTTCCAGAAGTTCGGTAAAAACACACGGTTCCTCTGGCATTACAGGTGGTCAAGGGTGGTGGTGATCACTTACCACCACATGACCTATTTGAGCGTTAATCAACCTTCTGCTTTAAAAAAAAACATTTCTAATCAGTGACGCGTTAAGGTGTTTATAGGCGATTTGTGTCGTTTTCCATATTGCCACCCTCGGAGTGTAAGTGGGCCTCCATCACATCTTAGGCTCAAAGCCAACCTGCAGGTCGTACACTTTGCTGATTAACAGACAATGCAGTGGCGAAACTTGGTTGCGAACTGTGGGGGTCAGACGGTGGGTCGCCCCATATAATACCAAATCTACCGTCAAATCATGATGGAAAGGCGACCCTGACTTTAAACCGGGGTAACGACTGGCAGAAAGAAAGAACATTATGCCACCCACATGCCATTGTATTGGACTGATCTGGACTATACCTTCTAACCTTCTGCTCCTCAACGTTTAAGGTACTCGACGAATCCTAGGAGCACTAGTTACAATACTACCGGATAGGGAGGGTCGCCAGTATCCCAATAGCAGGAACCCCTCCAGTTAACTATTAAATTATTTTGTAATTTATAAGAACATAACACTATGAAGGTTCTAGTAATATATTATATATCGTAGTATATACTTTGTATGGTTTTGCTGATCCTGCAGTCAAACTGTTTGTACAGTTTTGTGGGACATTGTAGTAGCTCATAAGTTTTTCTTTTCTTGTATTTTAATAATAAAATAATAATAATACTAGCCCTGTATTATATACATCCCACTGCTGGGCCTCCTCTACTGTATGAGAGGTGTTAGGCCATAGTCCACCACGCTGGCCTAATGCGGGTTGGCAGACTTCACATACCTTCGAAATTCTTATGAAGAGGTTCTCATGTATGTAGGTTTCCTCACGATGTTTCCTTCACCGTTAAAGCAAGTGATAATTAACAATTAATACACACATAACTTCAGAACTTGAAAAGTCAGAGGTGTATGCACTTGGGGCTGGTTTCGAACCTGCGACTTTCGTCTCGACAATCCATACCATTCCCCGTTGAGCTATCACTGCTTAATAAATACTACCGGATATATTGGCAAGAGCGTATGAAACTCCTTGGCGCATTGAATATTAGATGCTTAGGGGGCGTTGGTATTTCAGAACCGTTGGTCTTGAACTCTAGGTATTGTGTGGGGAAGAATGATTATACGGTTATGGTTTTATTGTCTGCTTTGTACTTATAGTATCGACGTTGATGCCCACGCCATACTATATCGTAATAAGTGGCAAATTATCCAGAATATATTGGAATATTATGGTTGATCGAGGACTTTAACTCCGTTAAATAATATGGTATTATAACCTAGACCTTGACTGCCTTGGTGGCGTAGTTGTAATGCGAATGCGTTAGGACTGAGGCTGACGCTGAGGTCATCGGTTCCATCTCCGGGTCGGGTAAAAGTGATATTGGATTTTTCAAATACGCGGTGCTCAGAATTGTGCCCGGTATGGCGATTGGCTCGCCCCCTATTACATCATAGGAAGGAGATACGCTCGGCGAAATGTGGGTGTACTGGTAACCTCTGCCTACCCCTTCGGGGATTACAGGCGGAAGTGCTTATGTATCACAATTTTATACGATTGAAACTTATCAATGATCCTTGGTACTGAGAAAACTGCTTCTGTAAAATGTATGTCAGTCGTTCTTTCTTTCTACATGGCGTTATTTTAGTCTTTTCGTGCCATTTTTATTTGGTATTATATGGGGCGACCCGTCGTCTGACCCCCACCACCCGTCTCTTCAATCTCTGCCCTTTAATCAACAGAGTACACCACGTGCAGGTGAGGCTGGCTTTGGGCCTAACATGTTGGTATAGTAATGATATCAGCCCTGTATTTTAAACTGTCCCGCTGCTGGGCACCATTGCAGACGAGGCCTCCTCTACTAATGACAGGTTAGACCTTGGTCTACCTAAATAGCGATATAGTAATCAGAAACACCGTTGGAAATACTATAGAAGAAATTTACGCCACAAAAAGGTATTATTCATGTTTCTGTTGCCTAAGTCTTACTGCAGTAACGTCGAGTACAGCCTAAATCAGACTACATATGCATAAGAACCTACGCAAGGTCTCATACTTTACTTTAATTGGCTTGAATGGCGAAACGAGCAGGTCGCTCGCCTGATGGTAAGCGCTACGTCTGCCTAGAAACAGAAACAACACCAGACAGAACCATGTATTATAGAGCACTGCATAGCATTGGACTGCGCTCGTTACCCCGAGACATAAGTTGTCAAATATCATAATGTCCAATAATTTTACCGGCTTCAATGTCCTTTAAAACGAAACAACAGTGCTTACACCTTGCTGCTGGGCGGTAGAAATAAAGTGATGGTACCAATCCAGACGGCCTCTCGCATACGAGTGATCAACTACCTAAAAAAAATGTGTATTTTCTTTCAACACGTGAAATACTCGTACGTACATTTGCAATCCGAAAACTCCTGTAACATGAGGACAAGTCTCACATAAAACATGATAAAAAGGATCATCACATGTTTCGAACCCCATTTCCAACTACCCAGAATAGTTTTAAAATAGGTTCAGTAATTCGAGAGATATAGTTGCAATTTATGAATGTTATGGACGCCCTAGATATCCGCTTCTTCGAACCGTTAATTGAATAACTAATCATTTTCATATAACGCTTTAAGGAATGAACAAATTAATGATAAAATGTTTGTTTGTCGGTTTGTTGATTAGCTTAGAGGTAGTAGTCGGGTTTTTTTTTTATTCAGTATTTTTTCGGGGCTTTTAGTCGCTCTAGCTCTTATAACTACTGCATGCTCTTTAATCTAGTTATTATTTAGTAGTCTGTAGACAGACCGATACAGCTGTCTAGCCGCATCTGATGTTCGTGTGGATAGAATGCTTTGGAACATACCCACATCAATACGATTAATGTGTAACTCATTGTACAGGTTTTCTCTCATGCTTGCGCTCCGGACACATTCCATCAATAAGTGATATAGGTCGTCTTTTGTATTGCATAAATCGCAGTTTGGGCTACTAATTTTGCGCATCAAATATTTAAAACTATTGATGGAATTTGCCCAGACCGCAGCCTGTGAGCGATCACTATGAGTTTACGGTAGTCGGGATAGCGGGCGCTATTATCATTGTTTAAGACCTTTCCGTGATCCACTAGTGGCGGCCAGTGTGGAGACTATGCATTTTTTTTATTCTACGGTTAATTAACCACGCAGACGATATAATACTGTCGATCCTCTTAAGTCAAGGCGTCCCCGACAGTCGTCAGAATTATGTCTGATGTAATTGTATATGCTTTAAAAATCCTCAAATATAGTTCAATCTATCACCATCCACTATGTAAGCTCATAAGAATATAATTATTTCTAAATCTCTTTTGATTCTATTTTTCTTCTTATTCTTCTTCCACGGCCCTTATCCCACTAGCAGTGGGGTCGGCGCAACATGCTTTTTAACACATGTTACAAAGAGATTTGTCTTGTAGTATTTACGACCAGCCGCCTGTCTGACGTTAACCACTCTGGGGATACTCTTTTGATTCTATTATAATTTAGTAATTTAAATAACAACCAAAACGGCATATAAACTCTAGTCTCAGTCTAGTCACGGTAGGAAGGCACTTAGAAAATCAGAGCATTTCGACCGGCTCAAAATATCACCTTTAGTAGTCAGGTGTTTCGCGTCGATGAGGCGTAGCGGGAACACATTAGTACGAACTCCGACGAACTTCCGTGAAGACGCACTCACGCAAAATGTACATTAAAGTACTCATGTCGCCCATGTGGCCATTAAGCCAGCGGACTATTTATATTATTTTTGGTATTTCAAATAATCAAAAGAGCAACCCACGGTTGAGAAGGAAACACGGTTCTTAATAATTCGGTTAAAACCATTTAATACGCTTAAACGCTTATCACATTATTTTTAAGTAAAATTATGTTATCACATAAGTGACGACCACTCTTTGTTGATAATAAACTTCTTTAAACCTTAATACATTTTAGGATGTAGATTTACTGATTGTTCTCAACTCAACGGTTTTATACTGGCTGGGAAGAAAAGTCAACTTGCTGCAGTGTAACTGCATGTTCACTTACTGTTGAGCATTATGACTTGTTTCCTATTTTATTCCCGCCTCATTTCACACAGACACCCAAACAAATTCTTCAACGTGTCACTGGATTTGGAGACTGTCCAAATACAAAAGTATCTTGGTTTCATTTATAAAAAAAACCATTCAAGAACCTGAATAATGTTATTTTAAGTACTTAATTTGTTACTTGTATATGTTTGTACGTATCAAATAATTGAAAGAGTTATCATCGTTATATATCTTCTGAAAATGACATGAAACCGCAAGATTAAAGGGACTGAAGAGAAATAAGTGGTAAATAATTTATTCCAGTCAACATTTTATAATATCGCATATTTTTTAAATGTAAGTGTAAATCAACCAATAACATCAAGACATCGTTGTTGACTGTTGACATACTCATAATGTAGTTGCTGAAAGAAAAAAATAGGTTCTATTGCCGGAGCAGGAAATATATTTACATGTGATCCGCAAATATTTGAGCTACGTTTTTGGATTGAGTAAGCAAAATTTGTCTTGTGCAAAATTGGCATGTAAGGTACTATTTGGTGTATTTATAGTGCAGATAGATAATGCCATTAACTCTGTCGACCGAGGCATTTGAAGATTGATTCGAAGTTAATAAATTGGAATACCGTTACAAAAGCAGCACAAGCTATTGTTCATGATTACAATTGTAAAATGTTTAAATGACCCAAGAATATCATTTATCACATTCTGAATATAAGGATATATTAGCCACAATGTATAACAAAACGCAATCACAAAATTAAAATGCAAATTAATAAACTCCAGTAAATCGATAACAAGTCAATTACAATTTAATCACCTTGCGAAGTGTGAAAAGTTATTTTACAAAATAACTTTCCCATCCATAAAATTAAATCGAATTGAAAAAATCGTCACTAAGTGTTGAGAGTTCGCGGAAGCGCCAGACCAATCAATCGCCTGTTACATGGCCACAATTTAACACTTGATTGAGTGGTGCACGGGTTTTTGTATTGGCAGGGTTAAAAATTGACGCGGTCCCTTTGTCCACGGCCACTTTTGTGTGTAACGGGTTAAATGAGGATGATTGGACAATTAAAATTGCTTTTTATGGCAACGATACTGCCAGGCGGCATTATGATGTGTTGGCAATTATTGAGATTTTACTTTTTATGGCAGTTTCGCACCCGGATGAATTTGATCTGGAGACGCCACACTTTATTAAATAGGAAATGTTGTAATTCATTTATTATTAAATATAGGAAGCAGCAATAGTTTAGCGAGGAGAGGTTGGCCCGCTGAGACGAAAGTCGCAGGTTCGAAACCAACCCCAAGAGCGTGCACCTCTCACTTTTCTAAGTTACAAGTGTATTCATTCATTATTAATTATCGCTTGATTTAATGGTGGAGGAAACATCGTGAGGAATCCTGCATATCTGAGAAGTTCTCCATAAGAATTTCGAAGGTATGTGAAGTCTACCAACCCGCGTTTGGACTAAGGCTTAACCCCTCACATTCAGTGAAGGAGGTGCGTGACCAGCGGTGGGACGTGTGTAATATACGGCTGGTATTATTATTAAATATAGGACTAAGGCCTTAGATCAGGTCTTAATAATAGTACCTACACTATTACTATTTTTCATTCAGCATTTAACATTAACACCAATCTGCCTACAGGGCTTGACGTCAGGCAGGCGGCCGGTCGTAAAAACTAAACTACTCTAACTAACTACTCTAACTAACTAAACTAACTGCAACAAGTGTTAAAAAGCATGTTGCGCCGACCCCACTGCTAGTGGGATAAGGGCAGGTGGAAGAAGAAGATTTAACGTTAATACTTACGTATATATACACTTACTGTATGATCCTCGTTTTATAAGCTACCTACTTTATTTAGTGTGCAATAAAGAATATTCTATCTTTCTATCTATCTATAACCGCCAAATATTGCTGTAATGTTTGTGTACTTACCTGAAACAAAGAATACATAAATATAATATGATTAGTATTCTACACGTTGTGTGATTTAAATGTCCATTATAATATAATATAATATAATATAATATAATATAATCTCATAAGCCTAACTCCACGTCCGGCTGAAACACCTAGGCCACGTGAGGGGTGGAACATCATTGCCATAGGCAAATACTAAATGATGGCCAACGGAGCACTAGCAACACCTTCAATATGGAGAGACAAATAAATAGTAAACGTATAGGGCCGCTTCCTGGGGGTGATCGCCGGGGCACGTCTGGAGCTGACGCTGGACGTGACAGCATGCGAACCGTCAGCGGCTCTCAGCTGAGCAGGCGGGCGAGAGTCGGGGGACCCGAAGGTACTACAGCCGATCAACAAGGGGGGGAGGGGACGGATGATGCTTTGCAGAATAGGGCTTCGCTTACAGATTCTGTCGGCTCATCTGTAACGACCACAGATAGTGCAGTAAGTGATGACAGAAGAAGAAAGTGGTCAACAGAAGAAATTGAAGAGCTAATGTTTTGCTATTTCAAGGCAAAATCAGGAGGTCCAGGATATATAGGCAGATTACACAATATTTTTACAGAGAGGAATCCTAATAACCCAAAAATACACAAATTTAATGGTAATACGTTGTCCAATCAGGCCCGTAGGATTATAAAGCAGAATGTGATCTCGAAAGAACTATTAAATCTAATTCAAAAACGAGCAGAAGGTGCAATTATTGTACCTGATACAGAAATAGAAAATACAACACAGAACGTCTCAGTACACACCACACAAAACACGACAATGAACACAACAGTACATAACACGCAAAACACACAACAAACCGATCACATAACAGCAGCACAAGCGGAAGAAATAGAACAATTAACAGAAAATATAGTAGTGAATGAAGATCAAAACCCACTAATCTTAAACTTTCTTCAAATATTAGCTGAAACTAAAGAAACTCCAATCTCAGAACGCTTACTCTTACCTAAGGCTAAAATAAATAAACATTTTATAGAAAATCTACAAACTCTTAATAAATATTTGCCTAGCCTATTAGTAACTAACAAATCATTACGAGAAGTAAATAATATTATCTACGCTACCGCCAAAACTCTAATAATAAATAATAATCAAACACCCTATTTACCTAAAAATACTATTAAAACTAAAACTGATCCACCATGGAAGAAAAGAATACAAACTAAAATAGAACAGCTTAGGAAAGAGTTAGGGCAACTAATAGAAATAGAAAGAGGAATTAGCACGAGTAGAATGATGAGAATTAGAGACAACTTATATAGGAAGTATAATATTCAAAATGATAACGATCATAAAAATACTGTAGAAACTATAAAGCAAAAAGTGCAGGCGCTAGCTGGCAGAATAAAAAGATATGAAGATATGAACACTAAAAAAGAACAAAATAGATTATTTAATGAAAATGAACATAGACTGTACAGAAGTTTAGGAAACAGTAGTAATAGAAATATCCAATTACCAAGCAAAGAAAGAGTAGAAGAGTTCTGGTCGTCTATATTGTCAAACCCTATACCGTACAATAGTGAAGCTAAGTGGATTGAAGAAGTAGAAACATCATCAAATGAGGTAAATACCATAAACATAGAAGAAATAACGGAAGAACAGGTAAAGTTAGCTACTAGAAAATTATTAAATTGGAAATGTCCGGGTATTGATAAAATACAAAATTATTACATTAAATATTTGACTAGTACTCACAGCTTTTTAGCATCATTATTTACAAAAATAGTTACAGGCGTAGAAAATTTAGAGGAATGGTTCACTACAGGACAGGTTATATTAATCCCCAAAAACGAGCAGACCGAAGACCCGAAAAACTGGAGGCCAATAGCATGCTTGCCTACTATGTACAAGTTATTAACGAGCGTCTTAACTAACATATTATATAGCCACTGCGAAGAGAACAATATATTAGCACCAGAACAGCGGGGATGCCGAAGGGGAGCCAGGGGTTGCAAGGATCACCTTATGATCAATAAAGCTATTTTAGAGGATGCACATCAATCCCAGAAGAATCTAAGTATGGCATGGATAGACTATCAAAAAGCGTTTGATAGTGTATCTCACGAATGGATCCTCAGGATTCTAGATATTTATAAGTGCCCGCCCATGATCAAAGCATTCCTTCAGATGGTTATGCCTATGTGGAGGTTAATCATGACAGCTCGTGGCCACCAGGAGTCAATAACTACAGAACCGATCTCTATAAGACGAGGCATATTTCAGGGCGACTCCCTTTCTCCGTTACTGTTTTGTTTAGCCATCAATCCGCTCTCATGCATTCTTAATAAATATGAAACAAAAGGATACAAACTTAAAGATAGCATCACGGTCAATCATTTATTATATATGGACGATCTTAAAGTCTACACAAGCAATAGGCAACATTTAAAAATAATGTTAGATAGCATAGAAATATTCACAAGTGACATAGGAATGAGGTTCGGACTAGATAAGTGCAACACACTACATATAAATGCAGGACATAGAACCGATACAACGGGGGAAGGGCACGTACTGTTAAGTGGGGACACAATTAGACAACTTGCAATAGGAGACAGATATAAATATTTAGGAGTACATGAATCAGGAAAAATAGAACATAGTATAATTAGGGAACAAATAACTAAAGAATATTTTAAAAGAGTAAAAAAACTGCTTAATACATATCTCAACTCGCGCTACTTAATTAAGGGAATAAATACCTATGCTATACCTGTTTTGCTATATTCGTTTGGCATTATAAACTACAAAAATATTGATTTAAGAAAAATAGATATTAAAACGAGAAAATTGCTAGCAATAAAAAAAGCACATCAGCAAAAAGCAGAAGTACAAAGGCTGTATTTACCAATTACAGATGGGGGTAGGGGGTTATTGAACATAGAATACATATATAAAACACATATACTAAAATATAAGCAATATCTGAATACAGAAAGCGATCATCTTATTAAAGCAATAGCTCAACACGATATAAATAGGAATAAATACTCAATAATTAAAGAAGCACAGGAAGTAGAAACGGAACTACATTTAAGACAGGGACATATACACACACATAAAGAAATTAAAGCGGCAATAGTTAAAAATAGCAATGAAGTGTGGCGGAATAAGCAGCTACACGGGCAATTTCCTAAAAAAGTACTAGACCAGGCGAATGTAGATAAAGAACTATCATTCAATTGGATTAAAAAGCAACAAATACCACCAAGCGTTGAGTCATCCATTTTTGCAATACAGGACCAAGCCATTATGACACGACAACATCAACGTGACATATTAAAAGAATCGGTAGACGGGAAGTGCCGCTTGTGTGCTTGTAAAGACGAAACAACACAACACATAATATCTGGGTGCGAAAAGCTAGTAGGGACATATTATGTAAGGCGGCATAACAACCTCGTTCAATACGTCTACTGGTGTTTGGCTAAAAAACATCAGATGGATGTTTCTAACCTATGGTGGAAAGAAACTCTCATCCAGCCACAAGTTAAAGAGAATGATACCGCTAAAATCCTCTGGGAGATGCCCGTTCAAACTGATATCACCGTCACACACAATAGGCCCGACATAATTTATATAGATAAAATTAATAATAAAACATACTTGATAGATATAAGTGTACCATCGGATTATAACATAGGGCCTAAAGAAATAGAAAAATTGAGCAAGTATCATCTCCTAAAAACGGAAGTAACTCGATTATGGAAAACACAGGCGACAGTTGTTCCAGTAGTGATAGGGGCGACGGGAGTTGTAGCTAAGTCTCTTAAAAAATACATAGATAATCTAGATACCAACATTAATATCAGCATCTTACAAAAACAGGCAGCCATCCAGTCCTCAGTTATACTAAGTAAAGTTTTAGGAGATACCGTATTTGTAAACAGTACACAAAATCAACACACACAAAATATGCAACAATCACCTGATACACAACAGTCATTTAGTACGCTCCACTCGACCAACACAACTAATACTCAGCTTTCAACAATTAACCGATCAAATAGGGGACGCGGAAGGAGAAATGTAAGGGCCTGAAGACAACTAATAGTAAATTCTCAATAAAAACCTCTCTTAAACCAGTTGATTATAATATTTTATCTATTTTATACCTAATATATACATATATACCAAATATACCCTACATATATATATATATTATTTATATTAATGCCAAGTTAATTATAATATTTATATATAAATACTCAATATATATATTATTTATACTACTACCACATAAGGGGACATAAATACCTTTTTTCCTGTAGGTAACGGGACGGGGTATTTATTAACACCGACATATGTCGAGAAAGTGGAAACTTACCATATATAATATAATATAATATAATATAATATAATATAATATAATATAATATAATATAATATAATATAATATAATATAATATAATATAATATAATATAATATGCCCCTCATAAGCCTAACTCCACGTCCGGCTAAAACACCTAGGCCACGTGAGGGGTGGAACATCATTGCCATAGGCAAATACTAAATGATGGCCAACGGAGCACTAGCAACACCTTCAATATGGAGAGACAAATAAATAGTAAACGTATAGGGCCGCTTCCTGGGGGTGATCGCCGGGGCACGTCTGGAGCTGACGCTGGACGTGACAGCATGCGAACCGTCAGCGGCTCTCAGCTGAACAGGCGGGCGAGAGTCGGGGAACCCGAAGGTACTACAGCCGATCAACAAGGGGGGGAGGGGACGGATGATGCTTTGCAGAATAGGGCTTCGCCTACAGATTCTGTCGGCTCATCTGTAACGACCACAGATAATGCAGTAAGTGATGACAGAAGAAGAAAGTGGTCAACAGAAGAAATTGAAGAGCTAATGTTTTGCTATTTCAAGGCAAAATCAGGAGGTCCAGGATATATAGGCAGATTACACAATATTTTTACAGAGAGGAATCCTAATAACCCAAAAATACACAAATTTAATGGTAATACGTTGTCCAATCAGGCCCGTAGGATTATAAAGCAGAATGTGATCTCGAAAGAACTATTAAATCTAATTCAAAAACGAGCAGAAGGTGCAATTATTGTACCTGATACAGAAATAGAAAATACAACACAGAACGTCTCAGTACACACCACACAAAACACGACAATGAACACAACAGTACATAACACGCAAAACACACAACAAACCGATCACATAACAGCAGCACAAGCGGAAGAAATAGAACAATTAACAGAAAATATAGTAGTGAATGAAGATCAAAACCCACTAATCTTAAACTTTCTTCAAATATTAGCTGAAACTAAAGAAACTCCAATCTCAGAACGCTTACTCTTACCTAAGGCTAAAATAAATAAACATTTTATAGAAAATCTACAAACTCTTAATAAATATTTGCCTAGCCTATTAGTAACTAACAAATCATTACGAGAAGTAAATAATATTATCTACGCTACCGCCAAAACTCTAATAATAAATAATAATCAAACACCCTATTTACCTAAAAATACTATTAAAACTAAAACTGATCCACCATGGAAGAAAAGAATACAAACTAAAATAGAACAGCTTAGGAAAGAGTTAGGGCAACTAATAGAAATAGAAAGAGGAATTAGCACGAGTAGAATGATGAGAATTAGAGACAACTTATATAGGAAGTATAATATTCAAAATGATAACGATCATAAAAATACTGTAGAAACTATAAAGCAAAAAGTGCAGGCGCTAGCTGGCAGAATAAAAAGATATGAAGATATGAACACTAAAAAAGAACAAAATACATTATTTAATGAAAATGAACATAGACTGTACAGAAGTTTAGGAAACAGTAGTAATAGAAATATCCAATTACCAAGCAAAGAAAGAGTAGAAGGGTTCTGGTCGTCTATATTGTCAAACCCTATACCGTACAATAGTGAAGCTAAGTGGATTGAAGAAGTAGAAACATCATCAAATGAGGTAAATACCATAAACATAGAAGAAATAACGGAAGAACAGGTAAAGTTAGCTACTAGAAAATTATTAAATTGGAAATGTCCGGGTATTGATAAAATACAAAATTATTACATTAAATATTTGACTAGTACTCACAGCTTTTTAGCATCATTATTTACAAAAATAGTTACAGGCGTAGAAAATTTAGAGGAATGGTTCACTACAGGACAGGTTATATTAATCCCCAAAAACGAGCAGACCGAAGGCCCGAAAAACTGGAGACCAATAGCATGCTTGCCTACTATGTACAAGTTATTAACTAGCGTCTTAACTAACATATTATATAGCCACTGCGAAGAGAACAATATATTAGCACCAGAACAGCGGGGATGCCGAAGGGGAGCCAGGGGTTGCAAGGATCACCTTATGATCAATAAAGCTATTTTAGAGGATGCACATCAATCCCAGAAGAATCTAAGTATGGCATGGATAGACTATCAAAAAGCGTTTGATAGTGTATCTCACGAATGGATCCTCAGGATTCTAGATATTTATAAGTGCCCGCCCATGATCAAAGCATTCCTTCAGATGGTTATGCCTATGTGGAGGTTAATCATGACAGCTCGTGGCCACCAGGAGTCAATAACTACAGAACCGATCTCTATAAGACGAGGCATATTTCAGGGCGACTCCCTTTCTCCGTTACTGTTTTGTTTAGCCATCAATCCGCTCTCATGCATTCTTAATAAATATGAAACAAAAGGATACAAACTTAAAGATAGCATCACAGTCAATCATTTATTATATATGGACGATCTTAAAGTCTACACAAGCAATAGGCAACATTTAAAAATAATGTTAGATAGCATAGAAATATTCACAAGTGACATAGGAATGAGGTTCGGACTAGATAAGTGCAACACACTACATATAAATGCAGGACATAGAACCGATACAACGGGGGAAGGGCACGTACTGTTAAGTGGGGACACAATTAGACAACTTGCAATAGGAGACAGATATAAATATTTAGGAGTACATGAATCAGGAAAAATAGAACATAGTATAATTAGGGAACAAATAACTAAAGAATATTTTAAAAGAGTAAAAAAACTGCTTAATACATATCTCAACTCGCGCTACTTAATTAAGGGAATAAATACCTATGCTATACCTGTTTTGCTGTATTCGTTTGGCATAATAAACTACAAAAATATTGATTTAAGAAAAATAGATATTAAAACGAGAAAATTGCTAGCAATAAAAAAAGCACATCAGCAAAAAGCAGAAGTACAAAGGCTGTATTTACCAATTACAGATGGGGGCAGGGGGTTATTGAACATAGAATACATATATAAAACACATATACTAAAATATAAGCAATATCTGAATACAGAAAGCGATCATCTTATTAAAGCAATAGCTCAACACGATATAAATAGGAATAAATACTCAATAATTAAAGAAGCACAGGAAGTAGAAACGGAACTACATTTAAGACAGGGACATATACACACAGATAAAGAAATTAAAGCGGCAATAGTTAGAAATAGCAATGAAGTGTGGCGGAATAAGCAGCTACACGGGCAATTTCCTAAGAAAGTACTAGACCAGGCGAATGTAGATAAAGAACTATCATTCAATTGGATTAAAAAGCAACAAATACCACCAAGCGTTGAGTCATCCATTTTTGCTATACAGGACCAAGCCATTATGACACGACAACATCAACGTGACATATTAAAAGAATCGGTAGACGGGAAGTGCCGCTTATGTGCTTGTAAAGACGAAACAACACAACACATAATATCTGGGTGCGAAAAGCTAGTAGGGACATATTATGTAAGGCGGCATAACAACCTCGTTCAATACGTCTACTGGTGTCTGGCTAAAAAACATCAGATGGATGTTTCTAACCTATGGTGGAAAGAAACTCTCATCCAGCCACAAGTTAAAGAGAATGATACCGCTAAAATCCTCTGGGAGATGCCCGTTCAAACTGATATCACCGTCACACACAATAGGCCCGACATAATTTATATAGATAAAATTAATAATAAAACATACTTGATAGATATAAGTGTACCATCGGATTATAACATAGGGCCTAAAGAAATAGAAAAATTGAGCAAGTATCATCTCCTAAAAACGGAAGTAACTCGATTATGGAAAACACAGGCGACAGTTGTTCCAGTAGTGATAGGGGCGACGGGAGTTGTAGCTAAGTCTCTTAAAAAATATATAGATAAACTAGATACCAACATTAATATCAGCATCTTACAAAAACAGGCAGCCATCCAGTCCTCAGTTATACTAAGTAAAGTTTTAGGAGATACCGTATTTGTAAACAGTACACAAAATCAACACACACAAAATATGCAACAATCACCTGATACACAACAGTCATTTAGTACGCTCCACTCGACCAACACAACTAATACTCAGCCTTCAACAATTAACCGATCAAATAGGGGACGCGGAAGGAGAAATGTAAGGGCCTGTAGACAACTAATAGTAAATTCTCAATAAAAACCTCTCTTAAACCAGTTGATTATAATATTTTATCTATTTTATACATAATATATACATATATACCAAATATACCCTATATATATATATATATTATTTATATTAATGCCAAGTTAATTATAATATTTTATATATAAATACTCAATATATATATTATTTATACTACTACCACATAAGGGGACATAAATACCTTTTTTCCTGTAGGTAACGGGACGGGGTATTTATTAACACCGACATATGTCGAGAAAGTGGAAACTTACCTAATATAATATAATATAATACACCCAACAGTCACACACATAGTCCTGACCCCACACTAGGTAAACCTGTATCGTGGGTATCAGGAACTACGAGGAACTTGCGGTCCCACAACACCCAGACCCGAGACCAATATTTGTGGTACACACAAACATTTGTCTCGGTGTGGGAATCGAACCCACGGCCTCTCGCTTCACAGCCGACTACTCGCCCGCTGCGCCACGGAGCTGTACCGGTTCAAACTAATTTTTTTTATTAGCTTGAATGACGAGACGAGCAGATCGCTCGCCTGATGGTAAGTGCCACACCGGCTCATAAACAGAAGCAACGCCACACAGAACTTTAAATAACAAAGCACTGCATGACACTGGACTGCGCTCGTCACCCCGAGACATAAGGTGTTAAGTCTCATAATGCTCAGTAATTTCACTGGCTGCAATATCCTTCAGACTGGAACACAACAGTGCTGTGCCTGACGGCAGAAATGGACAAAGCGGTGGTACCAACCCAGCCGGGCTCTCGCAAACGAGGGACCTACCACCTTGTAATCACCTATGGAGAACTCAGGTATGAATGTTCACTGTTAAAGCAAGCTATAATTAACAATTAATTTACAAACGTAACTTTGTAAAGTCGGTTCAACAATTAGAATAAGTTTAATTTGTAGGCAACTAGAGTTTTTTGCTTTAAATTACGCTGAGTGAAAAATTAAACAATTTGTGACCATCATTAATCATATTTTTTATCCTAAATGGTATTTCAATGATCGCGTTTATGTTTAATTGTGTCTAGCTTCTGTCTACATACTTTGTATACAAAATAGCGATTAATATATCAACATATATACAAACTTTTGCTTCAGCACGACCTAGACACACTTTAGTGTGTCAGACAAGTTCGAAAAAGAAAAAGGCGACGCAGCGGCCGCACTTTCGACTTACTTTTGACCCGGATAACGAAATAAGAATTAGACATACACATTTGATTAGGCCGACAAACGAGCACGTGGGTCATCTGATGGTAAGTGATCACCACCGCCCATGTACGCCCACAATACCAAAAGAGTCATGGGCGCGTTGCCGACCTTAAAGAAAAGGGAAAATTAAGGGATTGGGAAGAGGAGAGGATTTGGGCCTCCGGATATCTCGCTCACCGTACGAAATGTAGCAGCCAGCTGCTACTTTACGTCGGTTTTTTGTGAGACAGTGGTAACTACTCGGACGAGCCGGCCCATCCAAAATTGTCCACAGCGTGGCTCTACCACTCGTAAAAAGGCAATAAGCTCGACGAAACATGGGTTCTAGTGGATCTAGTTGCACTGTCGACCCTGAAAAGAATACAGGCGTGACCTTCTAAAAATATATTTAGAAATACTTAGCATTGTTTAGTGGACCATGGTTGTACCTGCGACGCATAAATAGAGTTATTTCAAGGGTCAGATCAAGGCCCTCGTAAATCCGTTTTATCAAGTTATAAATCTCACAAACAAGTGTAAATACCGCTCGATAGGTTGACGTGTACAATTCATAACGAAATACGTATTTAATTTATGGTAAGCCCTTTGGCGCCAATTCACTGATGCAAATGTGCTAAATCTGCATAGAAACACTGTGTACGGAACTCACAGTACAGAGACTTTCATTGATAAAAATAGAAGGTGGTGTGGCGCCTTGGTGGTACATCGTGAGATGCGAGTCGCCAAAGCAGGCTCAAGCTGCTCCCGCAAGCAGTGGCGTACCCCGTGGCCACCAATATAAGTGATATAGGCATACTGTAGACGAGTGGTAGAGCCACGCTGTAGACTATTTTGTCTACAGCATGAATGGGCCGGCTCGACCGGGTTGTTACCACTGTCTCACAGAAAACCGGCGTAAAGTAGCAGCTTGCTGCTGCGTTTCGTACGGTGAGTGAGATATCCGGAGGCCCAAATCTCCCTCCCCTTCCCAATCCCTTATTATCCCTTTCCTTTAAGGTCGGCAACGCGCCCATGATTCTTTTGTATTGTGGGCGTACATGGGCGGTGGAGATCGCTTACCATCAGGTGACCCACTTGCTCGTTTGCCGCCCTATACTATAAAAAAAAAACTGCCTAAGCCGGTGAGTCCGACATTACTCTAAGCTCTGGATCTGAGAGATCCGTAAACGGATTCGCTGTAGTTCAAAATGGCTCAATGAATGCGTCATATTAAAGGTGTCATTCCGGAGGAAAGGTTATTTTTTTTAGCAGAACTCAGTAACGAGTAAGCTCGTTTAGATACACACGTTTTAATTATCATTGTAATTGCATGTCACAGGACATTAAACTTCTATCCACAAAACTACACTTCTATTTTGCTCGACGTACTTTTTGTTTTTCTGTGCATTTATTGGATACTATCGATTTATAGAGAGAGACATATGTTGTAATTATACCATTGAAATAAGATGACTAGAACGATAACTCTCATATCATGAATCTGCCAAAAAATACGCCTCCACTTACTTACGCATGCAAAGGTAATCACACGTAACACTCACACGCATAAAAAATTAATGAACGTTTAAAATCAAATTTATTATATTAATGTCTAAATATTAAATTTCTAAATCGAGATATGACGTTCTGCACAAATTTGACGTATCAAGTGTCAACTAGAGTTTATTATGCACAAACTTTTATAGTCCCGCCCTCTTGTACAGAGTTTGCCCCGGTAATTTTTTTGCTTGAGTTACGTTTCTTGTCATCTTATTTCGATGAATTATACGGCTATAGTACACGCAAAATAGCTTGGCCGACTTGAAGTTAGTCACAAGCGGCAATAACAGCGTATTGTTACCAAAGAGTAAAATGTGAAGGTATAACGGAAAGTGTGAATATGTTCAGCTCAACCACGTTATTTTGCGTGTAATATGTAGACACAATAGAAGGAAATTCTTGTAAGAAGTATTTTATGCGATATTTTATTTTTTCCATACCCACTTATGATACTGTTGAACACATTATATTCAAGGTACGACAAGTAATTAAGTTATGATATAGCGGAAGCGTTTGCAAAATTATAGACATTCGTACTTAGGACAAGATTGATTACGTGTTTCTATATTGTTTGTTTATTACATGACTATTATTAACTTTAATTATACCTTGAGAATGACAGCAGTGCGATTTGTGAATAAATACGTATTACGTATTATTTATTTGTATTGCTTCGGTGGCGCAGTTGTAATGCGTACGCGTTACAATTGAGGCTAACGCTGAGGTTTCGGGTTCGATCCCTGGGTCGGATAAAGTGGTATTGGGTTTTTCTATTACGATATTCTCAGTATCAGCCCGGAGTCTGGAATTTGTGCCCGGTATGGCGATAGGCTCGCCCCCTATCACATAAGGGACGGAAATACGCCCGGCGAAATGTGGGTGTACTGGTTACACCTCTGCCTACACCTTTGGGGATTACAGGCGTGAGTGCGTATGTATGTATGCTTCTATACTGTTTGTTTATTACATGGTTATTATTAATTTTAATAATATCTTGAGAATAACAGCAGTGGATTATTGTTATTAAGATTTTTGAATAAATACGTATTATTTATGGCGCTCTATTTCAACTATAGGTGACATTATTTAAAACATATATTATGTAATATTTATTACACTGGTCTAGTAGCAGCCTATTTAGGCTGAAAACCCGTTAGTCATAGGTTCAAATCCCAGATAGGCCCGTATAGGTGTTGCGTTACCTTTGCATGTGTAAGTAAGTGGAGCCGTATTTTTGGCAGATTCATATGAGAATTATCGTTCCAGTTATCTTATTTCGGTGCATAGAAACTATTCAATACGTTCTCTATTCACACACCATGCAGTGTGTAGTGATTACGTAATTTCGTCGAACGAATTAGCAATATTATTATGTTAGGAATAAACATCGGAATTCATACAATTGTTGTTAGTCGTTCGTCAGCACTCGGAATTATGTCATCTATTTCAGGCTGTTCTCTATTAATGCGTCATGGTGACGTAGAAGCACCATGTTTGTAATAACGTGTTGATGAGTGGTAGAGCCACGCTGTAGACACTTTTGTCTACAGCATGTATGGGCCGGCTCGTCCGGGTCATTACCACTGTCTCACAGAAAACCGGCGTAAAGTAGCAGCTTGCTGCTGCGTTTCGTACGGGAGTGAGATATCCGGAGACACAAACCCCCTCCCCTTCCCAATTCCTTAATTCTCCCTTTCCTTTAAGGTCGGCAACGCATGATTCTTTTGGTATTGTGGGTGTACATGGGCGGTGGAGATCACTTACCATCAGGTGACCCACTTGCTCGTTTACCAGCCTATGTCATAGAAAAAATATATTATGTGGTAGTTTTTTTTAATGCCCAGATAAACAGAAAAGCAGGCGGTACCCACCTGATGGTAAGTGGTTACCGCCGCCCATGGACCTCAGCAATGCCAGAGCACAGCCAAGCCACTGTCTACCGTTGAAGCAGTTACAGTTGAGTTACGCTGTATACATTCGCATCTTCGCAATGAATGAGGCCGGCTTGACCGGGTTGGTACCACTGTGACACAGAAAACCGACGTAAAGTAGCTCGTGGTTGCCATTCGTTGAGTGAGATCGGATATCTCATTTTTTTAATAGCATACGCCGGCATACGAGCATGTGGGTTACCTGATGATATTCTCCACTGGCCATGTACGCCCACAATACCAGAATCATGGGTGCGTTGTCGACCTTAAAGGAAGGAGACAATTAAGGGATTGGGAAACGTTGCAAATCTTCAAACTAAGAATTCCAAAATCGATGACTGCGGCGTGTGCTGTTTTTGCAGCGCCTCTATACGTTTACCCTAAAAGTATGCGAACGTAAACCAAAAATACCACAAATTTACTAAGTTTCCATAGTGATTTCTTATGTTTACGCGAATATTACAGATTGAAATTTCCCAAACCCTCTCCCCTTCCCAATTCCTTAATTATGCCTTTCCTTTAAGGTCGTCAACGCACCCATGACACTTTTGGTATTGTGGGCGTACATGGGCGGTGGGGATCACTTATCATCAGGTAACCCACTTGCTCGTTGCCGGCCTATGCCATAAAAAATAAAATAAAAAATAAACGAGTTTATACGGATTTTATCGCGGTTAAATTTTATTTTAGTCCCGACGACCAACCAACCCAAGACCAACTGCCAGACCTCAAGACACCGTGAGCTCTTTCTGCGTAGACCGGACTAGTGTCAACTAACTTAAAAAAATAACAAAAATAAATGCATAATTTTAAAATGAAGGTAGCCAATGTAACATTAAATTTTCGAGACGACCTACACCTCAGTCTCTCCCGTGACCACGAAGGCTGAAAAGTTTTCGAAACGTCGGGACGAAAATAAAATTAAACCGCGATAAAATCCGTATAATCTAGTTTTATTTCAATTCCACAGCCTCCGTGGCGCAGCGGGCGAGTAGCCGGTTGCGAAGCGTGAGGCCGTGGGTTCGATTCCCACACCGAGACAAATGTTTGTGTGATCCACAAATATATGTTCGGGTCTGGGTGTTGTGGGACCGCAAGTCCCTCGTAGTTCTTGATACCCACGATACAGGTTTACCTAGTGTGGGGTCAGGACTATGTGTGTGACTGTTGTATTTATTTATTTATTTAATTACTAAGTTTCGTTAAGTATATAATCTTCCTCTTTACTTTACGTCCATATGGACCGCCCAAAAAGAGCTCTCTGAAATCTTACACCGCTTGATTCAAACACTTACGATACAATCCCGTGGGACAGTTTTGTTCCTGAAACGATCCGTCCGTTTGGACATTTAAAAACAATCTTTTAACAAAAGAATTTTGGAATAATGTTACATCGGTTAAATATATATGCTCTACCGTTAAGTGGTGCATGTTTGTTTTCATAATAAGGATTTAAATATTCAAATTAAAGTAAAATTTAAGTTATAGCGTGGCCACACGGTCCGATTTTAATTCATTGAGTTGAATCAACAAAAACTGGTATGGTTATTGTTGATCAATTCGATGTTCACACGGATAAAATTGTAAGTGAACTAGCAGCTAATTAATTAAAATCGAAGCGCGTGAATCTGCTTTAAATTACATTACAATGCGCACAAATAACATGGTCGGCCTGAAATTCGCGAGTATATTTATTTATTTATTACTTTAATCAAAACTATAAAAACATACAAGATTCTTAACAAAACAAAAATCACACAACAGGATCTAAAAATGCACAAACCATTACGACAGCTGAAGGACATTGAAGCTAGTGAAATTACTGGGCATTATAAGGCTTAATAAATTATGTCTCAGGGTGACGAACGCAGTCAAGTGCCATACAATACTTTGTAATTTAAAGTTCTATGTGGTGTTGTTTATGTTTATAGGCAGGCGTGGAACCTACCATCAGGCACTTGCATTCACGCTATTAAAAATACTAATTTTACACTTTAAACAGGGAAATCTTAGTAAAAGTATGGAGGTAGATTGTAATCGGAAGCGGTTTGATTTGAATACGCTATCTATGTCCATCGGGTTAGAGCCAATCAACCGGTAATTAACGCGATGTCTCTGGTTCCCGGTTATTTTATTCCACAGTTTTCAACGCCTTTTCACTAATAATAAATTAATAACATATTTAAGACTACATTTTGATATATTTACGTAACAAAATATAACATAAACTCACGCCTTTATCCCCGAAAGCACTAGATGCAACTAGTACTGTGCCCACTTTTCGCCGAACTTATTTTCGTCTCACAATGTAATACCGGACACAAACCCAGATTCCGGACTGATACTGAGCATTTCATAATAGAAAAACTCAATATTACTTTTACCCGACCGGGGATCGAACCCGAGACCTCAGGGTCAGCCTCAGTCGTAACGCGTACGCATTACAATTGCGCCACCGAGGCAGTAGCAAAAATTCTAATCTCGGGAAATTCATGATTCGAAAATTCAAACACAAATTGTGATTGCACGGCCTGGGAATTGAACCTAGGATCTCCCGGTTCTCAACCTTAGCACGCTTCCACTAGACTAATGAGATGACAAAAAGCAGACGAATTGTAAACCTTTCTTTTTGAAAAAGTTTAAAAACTAGATAGCACATCTAAATAAAGGAGAACGTTTCAATTATAGATAAAGAAAATCTAATAAGTTACACGATATCTTCAGACTAGCCAAGAGCAAAAGTGCTAACGTTGAAAATTTATTAACAATTCAAAATAATTCCCTCATAAAATCCATGCAAATTAATCTTCGCAATCTTAATCAGCCATTTAATTGGTTGTGTCAAAGTACGATTAATAGTAAACATTTTTACATTGCACGTAGAGTGGGTTTTATTTTTTTATTTGAGGTGCTTAAGGCGGTATACGATTAATACCTTAATGTGTTGATACTGGCATTAAATATCTATTTATATTATTTTTATTCACGTTCGATAAAATTACTACGAGTATCACACGGCCTTAACGTAAGTGCCTCGAGAAAATTTCTATTCGTTTTGTCGTGAAATAAGCAGTTATCTCTTATCTCAATCGAGTCTAACAACCAGAAAATGAGAATCGACTTGTTACGTCAAAAGAAGAGATAAAAGTAGAGATAATTATATATTTTACTTCACTGTGGTATTTTGTCTACGAACTCTAACATGATGACATAATTTTATCGAACGTTAATATTTTTATCTGAGTTATTTACTGACGATAGATTTCTCATTCGCGCGCGTGATATCTCGTCGGCTCATTTTGGTCCCCTGGTGTTCTTATCGGACGCAAACATGAAAGTTGCATGTTGGTAAGTCATAGATCTTTTACTGTTTTGGCACGTAACTTATTCTGCTTTAATTATGTCTTTATTTTTTCACCTTATGTCTCGGGGTGACGAGCGCAGTCCAGTGTCATGCAGTGCTTTATTTAAAGTTGCTTCTGTTTATGGGCAGGCGTGGCGCTTACCATCAGGCGAGCGACCTGCTCGTCTTGCCATTCAATATAATAATAATAATAAATTAAAAATTATACATAACTTCAATATCGGTCGGTTTTTTCTTTTTCTTTAGCCTAAGATTTTTCTAGATTGTTGTGTCAAAAAACAAAAACCAGCAATAGCGGGTTCACACGCTTCGATTATAGTTATTCATTTGCTAAATCGCATGCGATTTGAACCATCTGAACAGACTTTCAATTGAATTGATAAAAAAACTACACGGGGTTTGTTGATTAAAGCCAGCTAAAATCTAATCGTGTGAGTCTGTAAGTTAATATCTAAATTCCATACGGAATTAATGACGCATAGATAACGTTAATACATGTCTTAATCATATGACAAATTTCAGATAATGTCAATAAGTATCAAAACTACCTAATCAAAGTAAATTAAAGTGAGAAACCAAAAGTCACTAATAAGCAATAATGCTCCTTAGCGATTCTTGATTTCAAAACTAAGGGAATTCGCATAATTTGTCATAGAATTGTCTGAATTACAAACTACTTAATTCTCAGAGTTGCCAGGCAGATACCAAATGACTTGTCAAACCTATGGTGTCCAGTGCGCTTAACATAGGACCTCGATATAATTTAATCGACTCTTTGGCTCTATCACTCTCTGTATACCGTATAGTGTACATTTCGCTACATCAGTCGATATCGACAAAGTTTTTTTCTCTCGCGTGCGATATATCTCGTAGGCTTATGTTAAGCGGGCTAGTCAAATGGAGACTGGAAGGTCTGCATATGTAGATCTATATTCTTCGAGTTAGGAAAAAATACATTTAAACTTTGTAAGGAAAGCTGATTAAAATGGCAGTTGCATAGTTGCATTTATTTTGTTTCGTACATTATGGCAAATGTTTCAACCGTGCGTAAATAATTGAACGTGGGCCAGTAGCATTGTTTTATATTAAATTTATTACTACAGGAAAATACCTTCTATTAAGTACTTAATGTTTTAGGTATTATGACCAAACTTAAGCGGGTAAAACCCAGGTTTAAGCAACTGGTATAAACTGTCATAGACAAGATACAATACTTTACTTATTACCAACTGGTTGCCAACCTCAATACACGTGGAACATGACTCTTGGCTCGAATTAAAGACTTAATTTAAAACAGCCAAGTGACTATTTTGCACCTACAATGTACTCCAGATATAATCTTACCTATCAAGTGAGTTGTCAGAATTATGCCAGCCTGAAATAACTGGATTTACTCTGGACGGCAACATGCTGAACGAGTCACCACGGTGCTTCTCACCATGTGATTGGCCGTCGTTATTCCATAAATGAGATATATGTAACAGATATTTTTTTTTATTGCATAGGCCGACAAACGAGCACGTGGGTCAACTGATGGTAAGTGATCACCACCGCCCATGTACGCCCACAATACCAAAAGAGTCATGGGATCGTTGCCGACTTTAAAGGAAAGGGATAATTAAGGGATTGGGAAGGGGAGGGGGTTTGGGCATCCTGATATCTCACTCACCGTACGAAATGCAGCAGCACGCTGCTACTTTACGTCGGTATTCTGTGAGATAGTGGTAACGACCCGGAAGTACCGGCCCATTCATGCTGTAGACACAATTATCTACAGCGTGGCTCTAGCAACCTTAAAATCTTTATATTTACGATATAATAAAGATTATTTCAAAATTTAGTGTCTTGAATTTTCCTCTACATAATAATAATAATAATAATACTAGCCTTGTATTATACACGTCCCACTACTGGGCACGGGCCTCCTCTACTGAATGAGCCCTCTCATTCAGGCCTTAGTCCTACATAACAAATAAAAAAAGTGGTAGAGCCACGGTGTCGATACTTTTGTCTACAGTGTGAATCGACCGGTTCGAGCGGGTTGTTACCACCTAGAAAACTGACATGAAGTAGCAAAATGCTGTAGCATTTCTTACGGTGAGTGAGATATGAGAATGCAGAGTTCTGTGTGACGTTGCTTCTGGTTATGGGCAGGCGTGACACTTAACATCAGGCGAGCGACTTCTCGTCTGGTCAATCTAACCAAAAAGACCTGATTCCTGCATCCAACTCCCCTTCCCTATCCTTAATTAACCCTCACCTTCAGGTCGGCAACGCGTTCATGATTATTTTGGTATTGTTCATAGGCGGTGGAGATCACTTACCATCAGGTGACCCACTTGCTCGTTTGCCGGTCTCTGCCATTTGCCAAAAAAACACGCAGTCTTAACTTTCGGCGCCTTAACAAGTTGCACTTTTTTAATACGTGATTAGCAAAATAAAACGAAACTTTATAAGCTTATCAACCAATCGGCATGAAGTATGTACACAATATTGTTAGACTAAGTTATAGGCGGGTAGTGGGTTTTAGGCATTCTAAAATTATACATAAGGCCAAGCTTATATCCCCCGAAAGGGTAGGCAGAGGTGCAACTAGTGCACTCACGTTTCACTTATTTCCGTCCCATGAGATGATAGCCTATCGCCATAACGAGTACAAATTTCCGAGAAACTCATGTGTGATTACTGATTATTATTATTTTATATCATAAGCCGGTAAACGGGCAAGTGGGTCACCTGTTGGTAAGTGATCTCCACCACCCATGTACGCCCACAATACAAAACAATTATGGGCGCGTTGCCGACCTTAAAGGAAAGGGATAATTAAGGGATTGGGAAGGGGAGAGGAATTTTGGCCTCCGAATATCTCACTCACCGTACGAAACGCAGCAGCAAGCTGCTACTTTATGCCGGTTTTCTATTAGACAGTGGTAATAACCCGGTATAGCTGGCTCATTCATGCTATAGACAGACCTGTAGCTATACCGTGACTCAACCACTTTAAATAATATCAAAATGCCAGAAGTTCCCAACTTGCACCATATTGGATGGGTGGCAAGCAAAAAGCGCAAGTTATCATAACATCTGACAAAGATCACTGCGGCGGCAACAAATCAAAGCAAGACGTTTCAATCCGGACAGATTAACTGCACAGTTTAACGCTAGTGCAGTAACTTAACGCGCGACTTTTGTGGGTAACGGATTATTGAGTTAAGAGAGAGAGAGTTTAAGAGTTAGAACTATTGTTGGTAAGAAAGACACTATCCTTAGCTAGAATGGATATTCAAAGAGGTTGAAACCTTTCGTTCTTTCTGCCTGGCATTATCCCAGCTTGACGGCAGGGTCCACCTTATCGTACCTACCATAGATTTGACGGTATTTGGTATTATATGGGGTGACCAACCATCTGACCTCCATAACCCGCATGTATTATTGAATATTTATACATTTCTTGACGAACTGCCTCGGTGACGCAGTTGTAATGCGTACGTCGTACTGTTCTGCTGAGGTCTCGGGTTCGATCCCCGGGTCGGGTAAAGTTATATTGGGTTTTTCTATAATGAAATGCTTATCAACCCAGAGTCTGGAATTATGTCCGATATGGCGATAGGCTCGCATCATGGGACGTAAGTAAGCTCGGCGAAATGTGGGTGTAATAGTTACACTTCTGCCTACCCTTTCGGGGAGTACAGGCGTGATGTGTATGTTCTTGAAACTCGAAACTCTAGAAATCCTGGTTGAGAATTGTTGTGCCCCGAGAAAAAAAAGGATCGATAAATGAGAAACCATACCACTTAGCAAATTATCATGAAATAAAGGTGCAGTTGCATCAAACTGTTCTACTACTAACAAAACAACTGTGTACAAAGTTTTTGCCGAGCACGGTGCACCTCCACCGATATAACTGTCGGGATTATGAGGGATTACTGTTTGAAATATACAACATAATCACTGTGGGATTACGAAACACCACACGTTTAATTATTGCCTCTGAAATACCTCTTGTTGAGACACTTTTTTGTTGACACACATTTTATAATCTTAATTAAAAGTTATTTTATTAAAGCGAGTTTGGGTGATGCAAATAAAACGTTAAGCGCTTGTTTCACAATATCCAAGTAGCTTTAAATATTACAGCAAAATAAAATAATATAACACCGTCGAAATAAGTACATAGAGTGTACTCGTTTGTCAAATTTCTACTTTTTTAATTGGCTGCGTTAACTGGCAATTTACCTCTGTCTTTGAGTGATAGAGCCACGCTGTAGGCAGTTTTGTCTACAGCATGAATGGACCAACTTTCGGCAACGTACTTAATTTGAGTAACGGCAGACCCGTTCTATTCTATTCTGTTTGTAGATTATGGCTCCATCGATTTTCGAGGATTTCGCCAATGTCAAGTATTTAAATAGCAATATCTGAAAATAAAGATCAAAACGTAGACATTTTTAAAAATATGTTCAACTGTTAGTCAACGGGTCTGTTCCCAGATCGCAAAATGCCAATTTGTATTTCAGCTTTTCGGTTAAAATACATAGGAATTTATCTGGACTGGTACCTAGATTTGTGCCCGTACGCCGATAGGCTTATGGGATGGATATAAGTTTGCCAAAACTGAAGCACTAGTTATAGCTCTGTCTTTGCCTTCAGGGATATAGGAGCTGGTGTTATGTTTTTTTTAGAGCGGAGGCCGGTACAAGGGCAAGTTGGCCACCTGATGATAACTCTACCGCCAATATACACTCATATCATTAGAATAATCATGAATATATTGTGGATGTTCCTGAGCGGTGGAGATCACTTACCATCACGTGACTCACTTACTTGTTTGACGCTGCTATAAAAAATGAATGAGGATTGAGAAGGGAAGGGAGGAATCGGGCCTCCAGAAACCCGAAGTTAGTTATTAAAGTGTTTCTATACGAATATTGTGTTGTCGAAGTCTAATATATTTTATTTTTATCCTGGTTCGGCAAAGTGACTACGCCACATCTGATGGTAAGTGTAGCGCAATCCATGAATACTGCCGACCAACGACAGACATTGAATCCATCGCAGATCGCCAGAATTATGCCGGCCTGCTTAATTGCTTCTTCACACTCCGTTTAAAGGATCCCATGTTATAGGATCTTCACATTCCGTTTAAAGGATCCCATGTTATAGGATCTTCACACTCCGTTTAAAGGATCCCATGTTATAGGAAAATTACTATTGACCGAATGATTTCTAGGTGAACAATAACCGATATTATTGCGTTATATAACCTCATATAGAGCGTGATTAATAATTATTTTCTACCATAAATGCAAAAACCATTAATTTCGCTCACAAACTATTTCCTTTAATATTTTATTTTAGTCATGGAGCTGCAATTGTTCATGTTAACAATAACTGATCCAATTTTAAAGAAGTTTGATGAGATATTGAAGAAACTACAGGGTGTTGATTATGTGTATGCCCATAGTGGTGAGGCGCTTACCATCAAGCAAGGGACTTGCTCGTTCATCATTCCGGTTGATAAACACAATACTACGTCCGCGGGATACTGAGCGCAGTGCAATACCGTTCAGTAAGACAAGAGTAGTGTTGTTTCTGTTTAGGAACATGCGTGGCGCTTCCCATCAAACGAGCGATCTGTTCATCTTTCTCATCTCATTCAGTCATTCAAGCAAATAAAAACTAGTGCTAATAAACTTAATTTATCATTTGATTGTCTGGGTAATGTGGGACCGCAAGTCCCTCGTAGTTCCTGATACCCACGATACCGGTTTACCTAGTGTGGGGTCAGAACTATGTGTGTGACTGTTGGGTGTATTAATTTTATTTATTTATACTACGTTCCCTCGTCATTGTAGCAAATAAAATTAGTGCTAATAAACTTAATATATCATTTTATTAATTACTCGGATGGTTCTCTAACTCCTGGCTCCTGGTTGTATAGGCACAAACTATAAATGTCGAAACCAACACTTCCTTTCTGAGCGTTGCAATAAACCATAAACAATATGGCGGCCTAAATTTTCGTTCACAACCAATTGGAGCTACCTTTATGACGGTTCGCCTCCGGAATTACAGGATAGGCATTAAACGGTGATCCTATCTTTATGCCTAACCATAAACGTTTTGCCTGAGTTTAATACTTTATAAGTTCTGAGAGATTTAGCCGTTTGGTTTGAAATGACATTTCTGAGTGCGGTTAAGCTATTCTGCTATACTGCGTCTGTATAAGATATGAGAGTATTAAACCTTTAGGCCTCGTTTATGCGAGAGGCCGTCTGGATTGGTACCACCGTTTGGTCTATTTCTGCCGCATAGCAGCATCTCGCCCCTCTCTCCTTCCCAATCCCTTAATTAACCCTTTTCTTTAAGGTCGGCAACGCACCCATAATTCTTTTGGTATTGTGGGCGTACATGGGCGATGGAGATCACTTACCATCAGGTGACACACTTGCTCGCCTGCCGGCTTTAGCTATAAAAAAAAGTCTTAAACGATTAAATCATAAAGTTACACATCATCATCAACCTGAATTCGTCCACTGCTGGACATAAGCCTTACCAAGTTGGCGCCACCCTTGACGGTCCTCCACCTTCCTCATCCAACCGCAAGTTACACATATTCAATTAAATTTACTAGTAATAATATGTTATACATAGGCTCGGCTGGGATAACCACAGACTTCAGAGGCGCAAGTCATAAGAGATACCGTAGATACCGGGTTGAATAGAGATGGAGAGATGTCTCGGGACGAAACTTAAATAGAGTCTATTACATAGATTCATGAGTGGTAGAGCCACGCTGTAGACACTTGTCTACAGCATGTATGGGCCGGCTCGTCCGGGTCGTTACCACTGTCTCACAGAAAACCGGCGTAAAGTAGCAGCTTGCTGCTGCCTTTCGTACGGTGAGTGAGATATCCGGAGGCCCAAACCCCCTCCCCTTCCCAATTCCTTAATTATCCCTTTCCTTTAAGGTCGGCAACGCACCCATGATTCTTTTGGTATTGTGGGCGTACATGGGCGGTGGAGATCACTTACCATCAGGTGACCCACTTGCTCGTTTGCCGGCCTTTACCATAAAAAAACATAGATGAATGGACCAAAATGTTCAAGCTTAATTTTTGACCAAAATGAGTAATAGTTTTTTAGTTAATTAAAGTTTATTTAGTCCCGGGAGGGGCTGACGGCAGGCAGGCGGTAGGTCGTAAAAACTACAAGCCAAATCTTTCTGTATTAAAAGGCATGTTGCGCCGACCCTACTGCGAGTGGGATAAGGGCAGGTGAAAGAAGAAGAAGTTAATCAAGGTTTATCTAATTTTATACGTATCATTAAACTAAACTGCCTCGGTGGCGAAGTTGTAATGCTTACGCGTTACGACTGAGCCTGACGCTGAGATCCCCGGGTCTGATAAAAGTTATATTAGGTTTTTCTATTGCGAAATGCTCAGTACCAGCCTGGAGTCTGGGATTGTGTCCAGTTTGGCGATAGGCTCGCCCCCATCACGAGACGAAAATAAGCTCGTTGAAATGTGGCTGTACTGGTTACACCTCTGCATACCCCTTTAGGTGTTATCGATCGCTTAACGTGTATACCTCGCGCCAATCGTCTCAACCACACTGACCCACTGTCGGAACAAACTCAAAACCACCGGATCCTGTTACACAAGGCGAGACAGTCGTCTTAACAAAATGCAATTTAATTTCAAATGCGTTTTGAAATGCGATCGCTGTGGCTCAATTGTTGCATAAACCCTTTCAAATGCAAGGTCGTGGGCTCTTGCGAATGTGTTTTGTGTGTAAATGAAAGGCAAGGTATTGAAAGAAATTAATAAGGTTGTATTTAATTCTGCATCATAACTTATTTACGTGTCTTCAATATCAGTTTTAAATAAATATTATTACTAGTGATAAGTGACAGCCTCCGTGGCGTAGTGGGCGAGCAGCTGGCTTGTCTCACAAGAGGCCGTGGGTTCTATTCCCGCACCAAGACAAATGTTTGTGTGATCCACATGTTTTTGTTTCGGGTCTGGGTGTTTTCCCCAGAGGGGTTGACGTCAGGCAGGCGGCCAGTCGTCAAAACTACAAGCCAAATATTTCTGTAATATATGTTAAAAACCATTTTCCACCGACCCCACTGCGAGTGGGATAAGGGCAGATGGAAGAAGTGGGCCTTCATGGGCGGTGGAGATCACTTATCACCAAGATTGACTTGCTCATTTGCAAGCTTCAGATAAATAAAAAATAACACGCCTTTATAGAAAATCCAACTAAAAAATTAAAAATGAATCGGTCCTTAATAAGTATGCCAAGTTTCGAGTTAATCCGACGTTTTTAAGGGAGTCAAAATCACGTTCAAAGTTTCCGTTACATACATACATACTCGTACATACACATGAAGCTAATAAAAGCGTGATAAAAAGAAACTCATCGGAATCATTGTTAAAAGGAGACTTAAATCAAGTGAATTCTAATTACTCAATAAGAAATCTTTTAACATTGGATTAAACTACAGATTAATAAGCAGCAAGCCGTCAAACCGAGTGTTTAGTAGACATTAACGTAATCTAAAGGGAAGTTATTAATTATTATCAACGGTATTTAATGCGAAGGAAGTTATCTGAGTTAAATTGGACCGTGAAGGGCGGCGATTATGAAGATAATCTTTCTGACTTATAAAGACTTTCTGTTAGGTCTTTGTCCAGAGATACTTACAGCTGCCTCCGAGACTGCCTCAGTTGTGCAGTTGTAATAGCCATGCGTTAAGACTGCTGTGCTAAGGTAAAAGTCGGGTAAAAGTGATATTGGGTTTTTCCATCACGAAATGCTCAGTATCAGTCTGTAATTGATCTCGTTAAGGCGATAGGCTCGCCCCCTATCACATCATGGGACAGAAATAAGCTCGGCGAAATGTGGATGTACTAGTTACACCTATGTATACCCCTTCTGGGATTACAGGGTCTTGTCTTTATTTTCAGAAATAGAGGAATAATATTAAAAATAGACTGCCTTGGTGGCGCAGTTGTAATGCTTACGCGTTACGACTGAGGCTGACGCTGAGGTCTCTGGGTCGATCCCCGGGTCGGGTAAATGTGATATTGGGTTTTTCTGTTACGAAAAGCTCAGTATCAACCCGGAGTCTGGAATTTGTGCCCGGTATGGCGATAGGCTTGCCCCGTTCACACCATGGGACGGAGATACGCTCGGCGAAATGTGGGTGTACTGATTATACCTATGTATACCCCTCCTGGGATTACAGGCGTCTTAATATCTTAATATTCAGAAATAGAGGAATAATATTAAAAATAGGTACAGACTGATATTTGACTACTCTAGTATGAAGGTATCGTATGATCGGAACAAGCGTGTCGTTTCAGTAAACAGAGCGATTGTCCACAAACAAGCCGCCTGTATATCTACTTTGCGGTTTCTACGAATCAATGGAATATCGACGTGCGTGGAGACTACATATATGTAAAATTATTTTTAAAACTAAAATATAAACTTTCAAAAAGACGTATTGGTTTAAATTCTTTAATTAAAATTATAAGAATCGCACTAAGGGTATAGTGTTAGTTTACTTTAGCTAAGAAACAGTAAGGTGGGTACAAATACCAACTGATTACAATAGACTTTTTAAATCCTATATAATTCAGCACAAATTACCGTATTAATTATGTAATGATATCTTTTTTTCTATTTTTACGCTCTTTATAATAATAAAATCAGCACAAGTTTGTTCGTTATAAAATTTGCGATTATTAAGACACTTAAATCTAAAGTATACTCCACGCCTGTCGATGCGCTTGCGCAGTGCAATGGACAATTAGGTGACACAATTGCGGTGCGGTAGCGCGGGCGACGCGGCTCGCGAATTATCACTTGTTAACTACTAATAAGGACGCATGTGCGAAACAATACGTTTACGAATGCTGTCCTATTAACGCTCTTACACACTATCATAATATTCGATCGAGGAAACTACAGGACTTTATTGATCGCAAATGCTTGTGCAAGATCATAGCAGGGATACAATCCTGTGGACGGCCCAAAAAGCAGAGCCTTGACGTGTAAAGAAGATATTAGATTCAATACATCGGTGGAGCAGTTGTAATGTGTACAGTACATCTTATTTCGATGCTTAGCGGAGACCTCAGCGCTTCGGCTTAGCATATGCAACACGAGATGATTTTATTGACTCATTTTATCGTGAAAAAATAGTTTTATCTAGTTTACTCTATATGTCTATCGAAGCTAAGATGGTTGCATAGAATACATACATACATACGCACTCACACTTGTAATCCCCGAAGGGGTATAACCAGTACACCCACATTTCGCCGAGCTTATCTCCATCCCATGAAGTGATAGTGGGCGAGCATATCGCCATACCGGGCACAATTCCAGACTCCGGGCTGATACTGAGCATTTCGTAATAGAAAAACCCAATATCACTTTTACCCGACCCGGGGATCGAACCTGAGACCTTAGCGACAGCGTACAATCGTCGCTTAATGACAGCAGATATGTATGAAAGAAAACAACACCACGGCGTCACAACCAGCCTAAACTGGCGATAATTTTTTCACAGTTTTATTTGTCTGAGAGTCTGTACGTTGGCAGACTGCCACGCGAGATTTTCAAACAATTTAAGGGGAAGGTTTCAGATATCCAGATCGCCTGAATTTTGTATCTAAAATTGTTGGAACAAAAATTGGAATTACGTTTCGTTTTGGCACGTGTATACAACATACATTTAAAATTGATGTACCTAATAACCTAGTTTATCCGACGTAATAGCAGAATAGGCGACGAATGGAGTAGTTGTCATTAAAAAAATAAATCTGACTCAAAAAAGTAAAACACAATAAAAATAACTAATTTTGAGTTGGTGCCATTGTAGTTTAATTGTCAATGATCAAGCACCGACTCCAACATGATTATTTGAAGTTTTAGTTTTTCAACGCTTTTTGAGTTTGTTTTATTTTACAAAAAGTTTTCTTTTCTTTTTTTTTGTGAAAAAGTCGTCAACGTCGGTGCATTTATATCGAAGTTGTTATCTCTCATTTTCATATGAAACCTGAATATTCAAATGATAAGCTATTTTAATAATAATGTATAAGCTATTTTATAGTAGGTATGTTAAGATACATTTTGAGATGTGCGACAAAAACAGGGAGACTGCAACGCATGACGTCAGCGACATATTAGCTTTGCAGGCAATTGTAAAAGTACGTAAGTATTTATTTATTTATTGTACTATACTATCAAGACAGGAGGCCAATTCTCGTAATTTTAAATGTTCAAAATATAATTCCGATCTAGTCTCAATCTATAATCTAGCGTCGATCTAGCGTCAAGAAAATTGCAAATGACATTCTTTTAAATCAATAATCAACGTCAAATGCACCTATCAGTAGCATTATACCGTTTTGACTTCAGTCAACTTTTATTCTACATTCAATCTCATTGCGATATATGTTCACATTTGACGTTGATTATTGGTTTAAGAGAATGCCATTTGCAACTTTCTTGACGCTGAGACTAGATCGGAATTATATTTTGAACATTTAAAATTACGAGAATTGGCCTCCAGGTGAGCGCGACCGTTTCCATACAATTTCATACAACGAGACTTGCTGATCCCTGTCTCGCGTCACATATCACGGTCTCCCTGTCTCAGTCGCACACCTCAAAACGTGCCCTTAATGGGCTATCTAGTGTAATAATTTTCAAACCGCAAGGCTTCTGTATTACGTCTCGATTATTGTGGTTTTATGACAAATAAGATGAATGTTACACGTTATTTGAAGCTATAATGCATTTCGTATCGATTATCAATCGATATTTATACATAAATTTGACTGCCTCCGTGGCACAGTGGGCGAGTAGCCAGCTGCGAAGCGTAAGGCCGTGGGTTCTATTCCCACACCGAGACAAATGTTGGTGTTATCCACAAATAACTGTTTCGGGTCTGGGTGTTGTGGAACCGCAAGTTCCTCTTAGTTCCTGATAACCACGATACAGGTTAACCTAGTGTGGGGTCAGGACGATGTGTGTGACTGTTGGGTGTATTTACTATTATTTATAATAAAACACAATAAATCGCACACATAGTCCTAACCCCACACTAGGTTAACTTGTATCGTGGGTATCAGAACCGGCAATCTTTGTCTGTGTTGTAAATATTTCACTGCTGTTCTAGCGAGCGACCTGTTCGTCTTTTAATTTTTCTTATACGGTTTGTATGGTAGAGCCACATACACACACTAGAAAGTTTTGTCTATGGCATGAACGTGCCGGCTGGACCGGGTTAGTGCTACTGTCTCACTGAAAACCAAGTTAAAGTAGCAGCTTATTGTTACGGTTCGTACGTGAGTGACATATCCAAAAGCCCAAATAGAAAGAAAGAAAAACTATTATATTTATTTGTACAGCCGCCGACGCGCATATGAGTGTATTACTACATTTATACAATTCAAATTAACAATAAAAAAAACTACAATTGCGCGCCGCAGCTGTGACAGGTAGGTGATCACTTAGCGTACTGCTGTGCTATGGCTACCATACCACAGCGCTGATTTTCAGTGGTCACCTTTTCTTTCCCATTCCAAGTTTCTTTCCATTAAGGCCGGCAACACAGGTATTATTCTTCTGATATTGTGGACGTTCATGAGCGTTGGAGATCAATAACCAGCAGATGAGCCTCATACTGTCTACCCGGCCTCAGCTATAATTAAACACATAGAGTTTTTAAACATTTTTTGTTATTGCAAATAAATATCTAACGTACATTCAACTTTACATTTATTGCACTGATAATATATGTACCCCAGCGATGGATTCTAAAATAATTTTACGCACAACAGAATTTACAACTGGCAACATTATTTAATAGTTTTTAAAACTGTTATTACTTTGTAAATAATGATGTACATTGGCCTTAAATAAAAAATTACTGGCATTATGTGTGGTCTCTGTTTATTTAAAGAATTTATATGTCCACGTGGTCATAAAGCTAAAGAACATGATATATTATTATGGTCACACCTCGGAGGAGGCGCTCAGAGTCAGTTACACTCATTAATCGGTAAAAGATTAGCGAGTTAAGCAACCCTTAGCACGGTCAGTCCTCCTCCGTCGTCGTCCCAAGCATGTTTTGAAAGATCCCAACGACTCCATCACAGTCGCTATCGAAGCAGCACTTTCCTTGCCTAATCCGAATCGCAATAATAATACACGACCCAGACGTAGGACACGCCGGCGAGTCCGAAGAACTCCCACAACTGTCCCTCGGCACAATGATGTGCAGAGACGGCCCTAAACTATACTCCCCAGCGATTGCTCAAGCTGAGGTCTGAGTCTTATAAAAGGCGCCTCTGTGCTTAATGGCTACTAAGTACATTATAAATACTTCTAATACGCCAAAAGCGCCGGCTTTATTGTCAGGTGAAGCTGTAAAAGCAATATACTCGTAGGCTAACAGCACAAATCCATTAGAAAAATTAAAAAAAGCGGTCAGTCTATGGATGGGTGACCGCTTAGTGGCATTTCATCTGAGCGTCTTCGTGCTTATTATTATTATCAGGCACGTAAAAGTTCGGTTCCGGCTGATATCAACTGACAGCATTCGTTAAGCCAAGTCGGAGGTCTATGGAGTGAAATAGCAACTTGCTGTTGCGTTTCGTATGGTCAGTAAGATATCTAGAGGCCCAAAATCCCTCCTCTTCCTAATCTCTTAATTATCCGAAGCAACGTGTTCATGATTATTTTCATATTGGCTACATTTTCACATGTCTGTTCATGGGCGGTGGATTTTACGAAAGGTGGAGAAGTGACGAAAAAACCAGTAAAATAAAAACTTATTAAAAAAAAAAAAACCGTCTCTAAAAAAAAAATATAAAGTTAAAAATAAAACTAAACAATTTTGAGTAAGTGGTATCAATCATTGACTATTAAACAGCACCACCGACTCAATCGCTTAGTTTTAGTTTTTAGTTTTTTGAGTCAGATTTTTTTATAAAAATGTTTTTATATACAGATCTGAAGTAGGTGCTAAATGTTATAATTAACATGTATTTGTTAATTTTCCGCGGATTTAGATGATACAAGTGATCAACCGGAAACTACTGATTAATACATCTAACGAATATGGAAGATTTTGTACATATTGAGTCATAGATATCTAGGTGTTAACTGACGCAAGTGTGAGAACGGCAGTTTAACAAAAGGTTATACTTTATTAAGTTATCTTTCGCCCGATTCCTTTAAACAGCAAACGATACTTACCAACAGAGTAGTATTTTTGACGAGGCGTAAGTCAAAACCATTTTAATAAATAACAGTTCGTAAGTTAAGTTACCGAAGCTTGCTACTTATGGATAGGATACGGATACGGATAGGTGTTTCTATAAACGCAAGAGATGTATCAACGACCTTTCAAAATAGCAAGTGGAATATATTAATCTTGAAATAGTCGTAATCTCAGTAGAAATAGTTTTTGAGTGGTAGAGCCACGCTGTAGACAATTTTTTTACAGCATGAATGAATCGGCTCGTCCGGGTCGCTACCACTGTCTCAGAAAACCGGCGTAAAGTAGCAGCTTGCTGCTGCGTTTCATACGGTGAGTGAGATATCCGGAGGCCCAAATCCCCCTCCCCTTCCCAATCCCTTATTGTCCCTTTCCTTTAAGGTCGGCAACGCGCCCATAATTCTTTTATATTGTGGACGTACATGGGCGGTGGAGATCGCTTACCATCAGGTGACCCACTTGCTCGTTTGCCGGCCTATACTATAAAAAAAAAAGTTTTTGAGTGGTAGAGCCACGCTGAAGACAGTGTTTTTACATCATGAATGAGTCGGCTCGTCCGGGTCGCTACCACTGTCTCAGAAAACCGGCGTAAAGTAGTAGCTTCCTTCTGCATTTCGTACAGTAAGTGAGATATCCGGAGGCCCAAATCCCCTCCCCTTCCCGATCTCTTAATTATCCCTTTCCTTTAAGGTCGGCAACGCGCCCATGACTCTTTTGGTATTGTGGACGTACATGGACGGTGGAGATCACTTACCATCAGATGACCCAATTTGCTGGCCTATGCAATTAAAAAAAAAGAATTATAATGGTATACCAACCGTGTCTTACAAGCAATTTACAATTGATTTCACAGGGATTAAAAACTTTTACCACATGCTTCATAAGTTTCTCATCTCAGTTGCTAAAAGAGTACATCTGCGACATTTCTTTCTATTTACGAGAGGTATAAAATTATGTTTAATAGTAAATAACACTTCTCAAGATTTTTAACGTCTGTCACCGACTTCATAGCACAGTTAAATGGTCGTTAGTGAGCACTATCTGACATTTACAACGTTTAATTGACCATGTCTCGTGCCACATTGCAACATTCGCTGGCAAACATTTAATATAAAAACCGTATGTGCATTATGATGAAATAAACGTCTGGTTAACTGCTTTATAAAATAATTACTTACTAGTGTTGAAATAAATCAGCATACGAACTTACCTGTGAAAAGAAAAAGAATATTTAAATAAGGTTATGAAAGTTACAAAAATACTGAATACATACATATGCACTCACGCCTGTACTCCTCAAAGGGGTAGGCAGATGTGTAACTAGTACACCCACATTTCGCCGAGCTTATTTCCATCCCATGGTTGGTGGGCGAGCCTATAGCCATAACGGGCACAACTCCAGACTCCGGGCTGATACTGAGCATTTCGTAATAGATCCAATATCACTTTTACCCGATCCGGGGATCGAACCCGAAACCACAGCATCAGCCTCAGTCGTAACGCGTACGCATTACAACTGCGCCACCGAGGCAATAAATGTAATAAGGTTATGAAAGTTACAAAATTACGAAAAAAAATACCATAAAGCTGTGGAATAGTTTGCCGGCACTCATGTTTCTTCCTTCTTACAAAATGGAATCCTTTAAACGAAATGTAAAGAAGTAATTAGGCAGGTCGGCATAATTCTGCCAACCTACGATAAACACATTCTCTGTCGTTGGTCGACACTATTCTTGGATTGCGCTACACTTACCATCAGGTGTAGCGTAGTCACTTTGCCGAGCTAGAATAAAAAAAGACATCAGCAGTCATACATAGGCATTTTCTTTATGCCATGCTTAGTGCTTAATTCCAGGGTCCGGCTTCCCACCATGATTTGACGGTGGATTTGGTGTTATGTGGAGCGACCCGCCGTCTGACCCGTCCTGTCAGACGCTTATGAATCGCAATCATTTTGCAGGCATAAAACTGCATAAACTGTTCCGAAAACTCGAGTCATTAGAATAAAACATTACTCAAGACTTTACATTGTATTTAGTTTGGATGCTATCCAAATAGTGCTCAAATATTAGACTACGCGGACAGTAGCTCGGAATTCCTCAGTTTCCTATTAAAAACCTTCAGAATGTGTATGGGTAATTATTAAAAATCTAACTTCATGTTGAACCGCGCTAAATAAATACACCCAACAGTCAGACACATAGTCCTGGCCCCACACTGGGTTAACCTGTGTCGTGAGTATTAGGAACTACGAGGCACTTACGGTCCCACAACACCCAGACTCGAAACCGATATTTGTGGATCACACAAATATTTGTCTTGGTGCGGGAATCGAACCTGCGGCCTCTCATTTCACAGCCGGCTACTCGCCCACTGCGCCACCGAGGCTGTCAGAAATAAAACGAAATACGTTTAATTATCTTTTAGGTAAATATAGCTCTTATGTCAAATCAATACAAACAAAACAAAAAGATACCAAAATAGTCTTAACAAAACTTATAAACCGACCCCAAAAATAACACTGAAAAGTTAAAAAATAACAATTTTATATAGGTATCTTTGGAGTTGGTGTCCGTGCAGCTGCTGTCAAACGAAATTGCACCCACTCTAATGAGACCTAAAGAAATTGTTATTTTTGATTTACAGTGTTATTTTTGAAGTCGGTTTTTAAGTTGTGTTAAAGATTATTTTATTTTTAAATTTTTAGTGGTGGGTACAACAATCTTGCGTTACCCAGTGTTGCGGAACCCTCGATGCGTGAGTCCAACTCACACTTCGCCGGATTTAAGGGCCTTAACACCTTGAAGTGCCTCTATGCATGTGATGTATTATGTCTGGTTTGTATCCGTTACCGGTAACATAAGAATAGGCCGCGCACAAAAATAAACATTTTGGCATAGATGTGAGACAACGCAACAGGCCATGCACCTGCCAGTGGGCCGGCAGAGATGTTGGGTTGCCAGCCCTTTGATCCTAGAATACGGGGCTTTTTATATTTAGTACTATGTAAATGTTACGTAAGTGTTTTGACTGGTAGAGCTACGCTGTACACTGTTTTGTCTACAGCATGTATAGGCCGGCTCGTAAAGTAGCAGCTGCTGCATTTCGTACGATGAGTGAGATATCCGGTGGCCCAAATCTCCCCCCCCCCTTCCTGATCCCCTAATTATCCCTTTCTTTTAAGGTCGGCAAAGCGCCCATGATTCTTTTAGTATTGTGGGCGTACACTGGAGGTGGAGATCACTTACCATCAGGTGACCCACTTGCACGTTTACTGGCCTATGATATAAAAAAGGTTCAATGTAGTAATTTTGACCTGCCAGAATAAAAAATCTATGAGCATCTTTTGTCAGTCAAAAGAGATTAGGTAATAAGAGATTTGAATCTATAAAACTTGAATTTCAACCAGCTACTCATTTCGGCACCGCAAAGTTTGATTTAAGTTATACAAGGTTTCGATAAAACATCACTACTCAAATCCAAAATCAGCCAAACATCAGACCGATAATTTTAAAGTGAAACTTTTATTAGATCGTCTCATTATTTTTGGCCTGTGTGTTGCATGTCGCGTGACGGTCGGCCGCGGAGTAGGGATAAAGTGAAAGGCGCTCGCCAGAGCAGCCAAGGCCAATATGGCGGCGTCTATAGTTCGCACGCTATTTTGTTTGTTTTTGTTAGTGTTTAATGTAATATTATTCCAATTTTTTTAAGTTAAATGTCTATAATGTGAAAAAAACGTTTCACTTTTACCGTGGTTTCATAAAACCACACAATCATTTTTTAGGTCAAGTATTATTACACTCCCGGATTTCCCATTCACCTGGCATCCCCAGACAAAGGCCATCTCAATCGTATCTCTCAACGCATTCTCTATCCATTTCCCTCCCATTATACATCCTGATACACCCGTCTCGTTTTATTGCGGCCTTGCCAAAAAGGTGAATACCCCGACAAGTATGATATTTATGATATACAAAAATATTTTCTAACAACACTCTATGATAATGGCGCAGGTCTATATATATAAAGGTGTTGGAATCCGTTCAGCTTCGATATAACAGAGTATGTATTGTAATATATATGTACGAATGTGTTTAGACCGGCGAAGTTTGTTCACACTGCTAAATGTGTTGAAATGTTTCAATTTCTTGTAGAAAGAATTGAATTTCAATATGTTGCAAGTGTAGAAGAAAGTGTAGAATGTTGTTACTCATAGCGTCTAATGTACCTATCTATCACTACTTTTTTGAGTGGTAGAGCCACACTGTAGACAGTTTCGTCTACAGCATGAATGGGCCGGCTCGTCCGGTTCGTTACCACTGTCTCACAGAAAACCGGCGTAAAGTAGCAGGTTGCTGCTACGTTTCGTACGGTGAGTGAGATACCCGGAGGCCCAAATTCCCCTCTCCTTCCCAATCCCTTACTTATCCCTTTGCTTTAAGGTCGGCAACGCGCCCATGATTATTTTAGTATTGTTTGCTGATCAATCCGATTGAAAGTCTTATTCAGACGGTTCAAATGGTATGGGATGTAGCAGTTGATAAATTAAAATTAAGGCAGCGATAACTCAGTGGGCGAGTGGTACGGACTATCGAGACGAATGTCGCAGGTTCAAAACCAGCACCAAGAGTATGCACTTCTGACTTTTCTAAGTTATGTGTGAATTAATTATTAATTATCTGCAGAAACCTGCGTACCATACAAGTTCTCTATAAGAATTTCGAAGTATGTCAAGTCTGCCAACCCGCATTAGGCTAGCGTGGTGGACTAAGGCCTAACCCCTCTCATTCAGTAGAGGAGGTCCGTGCCCAGCAGTAGAACGTGTATAATACATACATACATAGACTCACACCTGTTTATTACAAGGCTACAATACAATACAATACAAAATTAAAATCAAACAGGGTAAACCCGCTATTAGATAAACAAGGCGTCAAATGTCCTCGCTTTTATTTTAATTCAATTAGATACGCCTCAATTGAGTATCAAGGCATTTATTAGTTAAACCCATTTTAAAATTAATTTTAACAGTAATTAAAATGGCGGACATTTGTACAAACATTTGCCATTTATCGCCAACATGGATAACCAGCCCTACGGCCTTGAAAAATCACACACTCGCCAAACACACATACCAAACACCGCTATCAACTGCAAATAGTATCACGATTACACATCGGCGCCAGATCATCGGAGTCAACGACCTCTTATCAAACCGGGGGACATCTGACATAGCGGTGAAAAATTGTTTCCGTGTATTTTATCATTTAGGGCCAATGGTTGTCAAATTCTCTTTGATTTGAATCGTGACTAAAAGTTTAAAAACTCGTATGCATAAATTTGGTAGGAAAGTGTAGGTCTATTTATTCTTTTACTCACATCAGACTTGACTGCCTCGGTGGCGCAGTTGTAATGCGACGTGTTGCGACTGATGCTGACGCTGAGGTCTCGGGTTCGATCACCGCGTCGGCTAAAAGTGATATTGAGTTTTTCTATTACGAAATGCTCAGTATCAGCCCGGAGTGTGGAATTTGTGCCCGGTATGGCGATAGGCTCGCCCCCTATCACATCGTGGGACGGAGATACGCTCGGCGAAATGTGGGTGTACTGGTTACACCTAGTCCTTCGGGGATTGTAGGCGTGAGTGCGTATGTTTAACGTATTTATTTGGAAGACCTTGGAATTCCTAGACATTCTTATCATTATCTAGAAACTATATTCAGTTTGTTTAAATGGTTATCGCAGGCTAATGTGAATGACATTTTCACTTAAGAACTATTAACTATATTGTTAAATGTATACGCACTCACGCCTGTAATCCCTGAAAGGGTAGGCAGAGATGTAACCAGTACACCCACATTTCGCCGAGCGTATCTCCGTCCCATGATGTGATAGGGGGCGAGCCTATCGCACACAAATTCCAGACTCCGGGCTGATACTGAGCATTTCATAATAGAAAAACCCAATATCGCTTTACCCGACCGAACCCGAGACCTCAGCGTCAGCCTTAGACACGGAGGCAGTCATGTTAAATGTATTTCTCGAGAATATCCCGCCCAAACACCCGCCACTGTAACTATTTAAGGAGCCAGGCTTGGCTCGATAGTGTTCTCATGGAGATGAGCCGCTAGGCGACATCACGCAGGGTCTCGGTCGGGAACGGCCTCGGGCTAACGAACGAGAAGCACCCGACTTTTGCCGGAACAGAGTGGTATAGCCACAGACAGACAGTCTTGTCCGCAGCATGATCAAATCAAATCAAATCAAATCATTTATTCAGTAATTAGGCCGCCAAGGGCACGTTTGGAATCTACCGGTGATTCGCGAATGCCCACTGGTCTGAGAAGAAGCACCAAGAAACTCAGCCGTAGGTCATTTGAATGTTTGTAATTTTTTTATTAATTTACATTTGTTATTACAAAACTTAAATAATTTACGTTATAACTAATAAGTTCATAGAAAAACAGTGTCAATTTGGGATTGATACAGGTGCCCATTCAGGAGATCTAACAGTAGTCCGAATCTAAGCAGACCAATTAATTGATACAATACAATTATTAACAATTAATAATAATAAGCAATCTGAGTAGAACAGTCCACACAAGCAGCACCCGTTCACGAGTATGATTGATGAATAGGCCGGCTCGTCAAATTGACGTAACATAGCAGCTTGCTTCTGCGTTTCATACAGTGAGTGAGATATCCAGAGGCCCTAATCCCCATCCCCTTCCCAATCCCTTATTTATTTAAGGTTATCCTTTAAGGTCGGCAACGCGCCCATGATTCTTCGGGTACTGTGAGCGTACATGGGCGGTGGAGATGATTTACCATCAGGTGACCCACTAGCTCGTTTGGCGGCCTATGTTGTATAAAAAAAAAATATAAAAAAGTATGACTATTAAATTATTTTAAACCTAAACAACTTATTATATCATCAAACATATTTTTATACTAACATATAGTAAATGTGTACCATAACGCAATTTTATTACCGTTGACAGAGATATGAATTCCTCGCGTGTTTAGATCACAGATACCACTGTATTATGACCCGTTACGTACTGGACCAAAGGTTGGGTTAGTTTTTGATGGCAGCCGAATGTTTGAACAAACCTTTGGCATTCTCCGAAGTGATAGGAGTAGTAATAGAATTCTTGTATATAGAATTTTTATCCGACTTAAAAAGGAGGTTCTCAATCCGGCGCGTTATTTAGCTTTTTTATGTATGTACATCGATTTCTCTGCCAATTGTGGACCGATTTTGATAGAAAAAAATTCATTACATAGAGTTTAGCTGCGATGTGGTCCCCTATAAATTTGATTAAGATCTGATGACGGAATACGGAGTAAAAAAAATAAACTCCTCAAGGACAATATGTTCCACAATGTACACACGTACATTTTGAGAGTAGCGTAAATTAAAGCGATTTCATAGTATCCGCCAAGCAGCAGTGTGTCAGAATTGTTGTGTTTCGGTTAGAAGGACATTGAACCCAGTGAAATTACCGATTCAAAACCAACCCCAAGAGCACGCACCTCTCACTTTTCTAAGTAGCGTATGTATTCACTATTAATTACCATTTAACTGTGAAGGAAACATCGCAAGGAAACGAGTATATCTGAAAAGTTCTGCATAAGAATTTCGAAGTTATGTGAAGTCTGTCAACCCGCATTTGCCCAGCGTGGTGGAATGAGGCCTAGCCCCTCTCATTTAGTAGTGGCGGCTCGTACCCAGCAGTGCGACTGATATAATACTGGGATAGTATGTTACTGCTGTGCTGAGGTCTCGGTTTCGATCCCCGGGTCGGGCAAAATGATATTGAGTTTATCTGTCACAGAATGCTTAGTATCAACCCGGAGTCTGGAATTGTGCTCGCTATGGCGAAGGGCTCGCCTCTATCACATGAAGTGTTGATGTACTGGTTGCAGCTCTGCCTACCTCTTTTTGGAGTACAGGCGTGCGTGCGTATGTATTTATTTTCATTATGACTACATTTTGGACCTCCTAGGGACAGTACTATCAAATATTTTTTCCAACTTTATCAGATTATTTATATTTATATAGTTAAAACAACTTTAATTCTCAGAAGTACCTACAGACCGTGACTTATATCATTAGAATTAACTTCTTAACCATTTCACTCTTCTCATAGGATAAAGCTCGAAATGTCAGATTTTAAGCCAAGTCAGGAGTCATGACATGTTAATTACGTTAAAATAAACTGTACGCATGCATAAGGCCTCACGCTTAGTGTAACAACAGTATAGGACAGGATAAGACAGTAGTTTATTAAGCTATTAACAACAATTCAGTTCTGTATTAATAATTTAATTAATTTAACTTCTTATTAATTTTTTATTAGTGTTAATGGCGCGACGAGTAGGTCGCTCGCCTGATGGTAAACAGAAGAAACATCAATCTTATCAATCGAATTATGAAATACTGCAGGGCAACTGATTGCGCTAGTCAGCCTGAGACATAATGTGTTAAGTCTCATAATATCCAGTAATTTCAAGGCCTCAACGATCTTCAAACCGGAACACAATAATGCTTACACACTTCTGCTTGGTGGTAGAAACAGATAAAGCGGTGGTACCTGCCCAAACACATACATCTACGGATAAAAGGGTGAATTTTATAACTCACCTTTTTCGTCGAGGGTTAATAATGCCTTAACATCTCTGAATTCAACTGCGCTACATCGCCAACGCGCCAGCATATGCTTAGCGTAAGGAGGGAATGTTTAATACCACAATAAACAATGGTGATAGCGCGTATCCGGCGTGAAAGAAAGCGATCTTTATCAACTGATAACGCTGGAAATGTAGCTACGAGGATGACCGAGGAATAAATAATAATAAATAAATACACCAAACAATCACACGCATAGACCTGACCCCACACTAGGTTAACCTGTATCGTGGGTATCAGGAACTACGAGGGACTTGCGGTACCACAACACCCAGACCCGAAACAAATATTTGTGGATCAGACAAACATTTTTCTCGGTGTGGGTATCGAACCCACGCCCTCTCGCTTTGCAGCCGGCTACTCGCCCACTGCGCCACGGAGGCTGTCAATACGGACGATCTTATTACAAATTCTTATATAAAAAAAACTAAAATACAAAGAAAACCACTTTTTTAGCAGAGGTCGGTAAACATTATCTTATTCCTTCCTCACCTTTCCTTAACAGAACCACGCGTGCTGGCTTGCGTAACCACAGCTTCGTGGTCTCTTCCATCTCGGCTCGGACCAAGAGGTTCTCAAAATTATTCTTCTGTCGGACCACAAAGCTGTGGAATAGTTTGCCGGCGCACGTGTTTCCTCCTTCCTATAACACGGATCCTTTAAACGGAGTGTGAAGAAGCAATTATTCTGCCGATCTACGATAGATAAAGTGTCTATCGTTGGTCGACAGTATTCATGGATTGCGCTACACTTACCATCAGGTGTAGCGTAGTTACTTTGCCGAGCCAGGATAAAAAAAACAAGCAAGTCGGCTGATTGGTAAGTTATCTACCGCGTTGTCTACCTTAAAAGAAAGGAATAATCACCCTAGGAAAAGCAACAGCAAATCGGAGTGTAGTAGACAAAACTATCTATAGCATGACTCTACCACTCAAATGTGTAGGGTGGTCGCTATTCATTTGGTTACATGACTATTTACATTACCACCAGCGTGAGATAACCTCCCACCAGCGACAGTTAGCTTCACACAAGCAATGTAGAAACTCATAGCAACTAGCTTAATTCACATTTCGTACCATACCATTTCTCTAAATAATTAACATACACACGCACTCACGCCGCCTGTAATCTCGGAAGGGGTAGCCAGAGGTGTAACCAGTACACTCAAATTTCACCGAGCGTATCTCCGTCCCATGATGTGATAGAGGCGAGCCTATCGCCATATCGGACACAATTCCAGACTCCGGGTTGATACTAAGCATTTCATGATATAAAAACCTAATATCACTGAACCCAAGACCTCAGCGTCAGCGTCAGTCGTAACGCGTACGCATTACAACTGCGCCACCGAGGCAGTCTAAATAATTAATTAAATCGTATTACAAAACGAATAGAAAGGAGCCTCGTTATTTCGACCCAACGATAATTTCTAGTAAATAAACGAAGCTATTTAAAACAACACGGTGTTGCTGTGAACATTCTATTTGATTTTATTGTCACCTCCGTCTAGATATGATCGGACCAAGTGACTTCGCGTGCGTTCAATCAACCGGATAGTGTTACGATATTGGTTAGTCATCTGGTTTAGTGAGGACAGGAGCGGTATACTAAAATGGACTTAGAAATTGGTTCTGTTTTCAATCCAGTACATATTATTATGTGTGCCCATTATTTTCTTAATACTCATTAATAGGTATTAATACAATACTGCCTCGGTGGCGCAGTTGTAATGCGTACGCGTTACAATTGAGGCTAACTCTGAGGTCTCGGGTTCGATCCCCAGGTCGGGTAAAGTGGTATTGGGTTTTTCTATTTCGAAAATTCTCAGTATCAGCCCGGAGTCTGGAATTTGTGCCCGGTATGGCGATAGGCTCGCCCCCTATCACATCGTGGGACGGAGATACGCTCGGCGAAATGTGGGTGTACTAGTTACACCTCTGCCTACCCCTTCGGGGATTACAGACGTGAGGGCGTATGTATGTTGAAATAATACCTATTAATGACCACTCACTTACTTATTACACTTAAAACCAATTATTTATTGTTAAAGGGGGGCGCTGGCATAAGTGACGCTCTAGTCTGTCAAACGAAAAACAAACAGCTTACGAAATTTCAGCTCCACAGCTAGTGACCCCGTGTCTTAGTGATGCTATCTTCAATTTTTCCCATACATTATACAACGAGTATAGACGGCGTCACTGACACCCGTGACCATCGGAAGTCTGCCTTTAACGTACCAAACCACAATTTGTCCGCTCAATCGCTGCGCCTGTCAACTTGAGTGGACCCTTTGTAATACAACACTAGTGCAGGGCGGATGGGCCGATGTCTACTGGATCATTTCACTAACTAGAACGATCACACGCGAAAGGATTCATTTTTTACATTCTTTATGGTATATATAGATGAGACCGGTCGCGGTGGGGAAAGTATATAAGGCTTTACAAATTAGTATTTATTTAATTATTTTTTGTGTTAATTATAAAATAAATACAACCAACAATCATACACATAGTCCTGACCCCACACTAGTATCGTGGGTATCAGGATCTACGAGGGACTTACGGTCACACAACGACCAGACCCGAAACAATTTTTGTGGATCACACAAACATTTGTCTCAGTGCGGGAATCTAACCCACGGCCTCTCGCTTCGCAGTCGGCTACTCGCCCACTGCGCCACGGAAGCTGTAAATTATAAATTCATTGTTAATAAGAGGCCTAAATTTCTGTATTATAATAACGTAATAATAGATGTCGATGCCGTAACATGCTATCTCGCTCTGGCTCCAAGTCATCCCTCTTGCAGAGGTAATCAATTTAAATACGGTTTACAAACAATAAATTAATTCAAGTTTAAAAAATAAATATGATTATTTTATAGTCGAATTTTTGTATGCGAGTTATTTCATTACGTTTGAATATTGATTCTGATATCACAGTTAAACGCCCAACAGGTTTTTTGATACATATTGTATAGGTACGTTTAGAGGTAAGCGACCGAGACAGGAGCGACCGTTTTCATACGATTTCATAGAGAACAAGTGTCGCTAGCGTTTGACTGTAAACAGTAACGTCACATAGACCTTTGTATGTACAGAACACTGCATGGCACTGAACTGCGCTCGTCATCCCGAGTCATAAAACCTTAAGTCATAATGCCCAGTAATTTCATCAATGTCCTTTAAACCGAAACACAACAGTGTTTACACACTTCTGCTTGGCGGCAGAAATAGACAAAGTGGTGGTACCAATCCAGATGACCTCTCGCATACGAGGGACAACTTAGTACATCAAAACGTACCTAAATTGTTAGTTGAATTTATTTTCCGATCTCATTCCTCGCAACCTACTTACTGCTTTAAAACTTTATTTACGAAATATCACGTGACCAAACTGTCATTTACACAATTGTAAGATTTATTAATAATTGGCACAAAACCGAGTGAATGGCGGTCGTTTGTTCATTGCATTTTAACGCCCTTTGGCACCAATTATCACCCGCCCACAACGCTCGGATGCTTTCAATAAATCATTTAATGATACATTACCACTTTAATTAGATAAGATTAAAGGAGTTTTCACTTCCGAAGAGCATTGGATGTCGTATGCGTCGATAATGTCGATTTATGTGAGGTTATCGGGATTGGTTTGTCAGTAAGGAATGTGTGTATAAAGTGATTGCGATATATTTAATGGATCGGACTAATATAAAAAAACAGCTACGTGCGAGTCACGCATCAGGTGTTCCGTACCCCCTTCTTCTACTCGCAGTGGGATCGGCGCAAAATGCTTTTTATCACATGTTACACAAAGATTTTGCTTGCAGTTTTTTAGGACCTGCCGCCTGCTTAACGTCAACCCCTCTGGGGTTACAAAATCACCCAGACCCGTAACAAATATTTGTGGATCACACAAATATTTTGTCTCTGCCTACCCCTTCGGGGATTACTGGCGTATGTGCGTACGTATGTAAAATATAAGATAGGACAGTGCAAACTGGTAGATGATGGCTGCTGAAATCGTACAAATGATGATTACATCCCAGAAATGTATTTAACGTTTTTATTGTTAGCTTAAGTGAAGAAGAGCAGGTCGCGCGCCTGATGGTAACCGCCACGCCTGTCCATAAACAGAAGCAACACCACACAGATAGATTTGAATTACAAAGCTCTGCACGGTATTGGACTGCGCTCATCATCATCACCGAGACATAAGATATTATGTCTTATAATAGTATAGTAATTTCACTGTTTGGCTAGACAAAGCGGCGGTAAAATTAATAAATAATTCACATAAAATGCTTATGTATTTTATTGTTATATATTTTCAGCAGTTCATTGTTAGAATATTAATATACTGTAATAGGTAGTTACATTTTGAGAAAACCACAGGAGTACGCTGGTCGCAAGTGCCCGTGTCAGAACGTACCAGGAACAAGATCCCGCGGACGGCCCAAAGCACTGGCTTGACATATTAATGGGAGATATAAGAGCCAAAGGTCTTACTACAGAGGATACTTAAGATCGGGCGAAGTGGAGGCGTCTTAGTGGGAAGGCGGACCCTGGTACTAGCCGGGGTATCGCCAGATAGAAAGAAAGAATAGGTACTCAATTTCAAGCCTGAATTACTTAATTGTGCATGAGAGCAGTGGCATCGCATAGCTCTATGTGCAGAAGCTTTACGTCATTTCGATAACTATGATGTAACTATGTCGAAGCTATCAACTTCAATTGGTAAACAAAAATTTTTTTTTTTTTTTTTTTTATATTAGATTGAATGACGAGACGAGCAGGTCGCTCGCATGATGGTAAGCGCCACGCCTGCTCATAAACAGAAGCAACGCCACACAGAACTTTAAATAAAGCACTGCATGACACTGGGCTGCGCTCGTCACCCCGAGACATAAGGTGTTAAGTCTCATAATGCCCAGTAATTACACTGGCTTCAATGTCCTTCACACCGGAACACAACAGTGCTTACTCACTGTTGCTTGGCGGCAGAAATAGACAAAGCGGTGGTACCAACCCAGCCAGTCTCTCGCAAACGAGGGACCTACCACCTTGTAAATATATAAATGCGACTATTTCAATAATTACATGTAATATAATAATAATACTAGCATTGTACACGTTCCACAGCTGGGCCCAGACCTTTTCTGCTGAATGAGAGGAGTTAGGCTTTAGTCCACCACGCTGGACTAATGCAGGTTGGCATACTTAACATACCTTAGAAATTCTTATGGAGAACTTTTAAGGTATACAGGTTTCCTCGCGATGTTTCCCTCACCGTTAAATCCAGTGATATCATAATTAACAACGAAGTAAAAAAGTTATAAGAGCATGCTTTTGGGGCTGGTTTCGAACCTGTAACTTTCCTTTCGACAGTCCATACCACTGAGCTGTCGCTGCTTTTCATTATTATAATGACTGCCTCGGTGGCGCAGTTGTAATGCGTACGCGTTACGACTGAAACTGACGCTGAGGTCTCGGGTTCGATCCCCGAGTCGGGAAAAGTTATATTGGGTTTTTCTATTACGAAATCAGTATCAGCCCGGAGTCTAGAATTTGTGCCCAGTTTGACGATTGGCTCGCCATCATGGGACGCAGATACGCTTGGCGAAATGCGGGTGTACTGGTTACACCTCTGCCTACCCCTTTGGGCATTACAGGCGTGAGTGCATATATAAGATGTATGTATATAATTAGAATTTATATTTTTGGTATTAATTACTATCATAATTGGACTACAAGAAATCTACAACTAGACATTGGCAACAGATAAAGTAGAATTTATTATGAGTTTGGGAATTATTTCAAGAATATAATATTTCTTATTGTACGGAGTGTAAGTGGGGCACCAACATCTGAGGTCCAAAGCCAACTTCACCTGCTCGTGATACTATTTTTTTTTTTTATAGTATAGGCCGGCAAACGAGCAAGTGGGTCACCTGATGGTAAGCGATCTCCAGCAAGCTGCTACTTTACGCCAGTTTTCTGTGAGACAGTGGTAACGACTCGGACGAGCCGGCCCATTCATGCTGTAGACAAAATTGACTACATATACTATACTATGCTGATTAACAGACAAGGCAATGCTGAAACTTGGTTCCCGTTGCGGGTTGTAGGTGTCAGACGGCGAGTCGCATATACTAATAAATACCGTCAAATTAATATTACGAGAAGGCAGACTCTTGCATTAAGTAGGGATAGCACCAGGCTGAAGGAAAAAATAATATTGTGTATAACATTAATGAAAAGTAAATAAAACATGTTTCGTGATCTTTAAAACGTTTCATGTAAACTCACATGCGTTAATGTGTTATAATAACATTTTCCTGGCAAATATTGAAGATATAAATTTTACGACCGCAGCCTGTAAGCTTTAAAAGCTGGCAAAATGTTCGAATTAAATTTTATGTTGTTAAAACAAACGCTCGAGCCGCGGCGATAAACCGCTCCGGATGAAAGTTAGGGCGTAAAAGAGAAAACCTGAAACAACCTCTTTCCGCTGTATAATGAAAATCAGGGAAAGCGAGGACCCGAGGGACCCCGTTTCCATATTCATGAACTCAGCAAAGCCTATTTCAGACCGCGATAAAATATTCAATTATTCGGTCAAGTACTTTCACCCCAGGTTCACAGGTTTTTGAACCGTAAAAAAGAAAAGGATCCAAATTAAAGAACGGTAATTTCGCAAATCATCATTCGAATTATAAGTACACGTCTGACCGCGCCGGAGGTCCGCCGTCGTTTGACGGATGTGTTCTAAATTCAAACGTGTGTGTTTTAAATCGGCGCACGTGATTGGCGGTGGTAATTTTCGTCGGCCACACTATGATTATACGAGATGAAGTTATATCAAATTTTCGAAACAGAAAATTGTGGGTGTTTTACTTTCGTTCTCTTCAATGTTTACTTTACGTGCTTTGCGGGTATAATTTCGTTATGCATTATTAAGTCATCGGAAATTTTGAGTTCGCCTCCACGTGACTTGAAGACGTTCATCATTATTATTAGGCCTTCATGTCGATTCTTTAACTTGAGATGATACCACGATCTTTGTAATTCCTCTTTTTGTTTTATTTATCTTTGAAAAAGTTACAGTGATGCAGATGGTATTGAACTATAGGAAGCAATATTAAAGCGATTATTCTTTTGCCTTATTTATATATTTATAGAAACGTTACCTTACATCTTGTTCTTTAACTTCAGTATTATAGCAGTAATCGAAATATAGTTGTTAGCGACGCGCTCAGAATGCCAGATGGTATCTTTGGAATTTTTAGTTTATGAAAAAGAATATTAAAACATAACCTCCTCCTTCCTTGGCAGTCGGGTAAAAATAACCAAAAATAATTTGTTATACTGGGCCGTCAGTCAATTTTTTCTTTCGTTAGCTTAGCGTCCTTATTTAATAAAAAGGATTTTTGTAACATATTGTATACGTAGACATGCGTCACGAATCTCATAATACAATTTCCTTGACCTGCATTAAATTTGTAGTATTGAATCGTGTTGAATGTGCATAAGTATGATACTTAGTAATGTGGCGACTCGCGAGCCAATATCATTATGTCGATGATACATTTACAAATATAATAATGTAATCGATTAAATCAGGGTTTCCCGACCCTGGGGACCGCGAACTTATTCTAGGGTTCACGGATAAAATTAAAATTATCATAAAATCGCGGATCACGGTAAGGTGGCACTAGGGATCCGCCCTTGAAAGACTTTGGGAAATGCTGGGTTAAATAATCGATTCATAATGTGCCAATTAATGTTGAATCATTCTTTCTGCCTGGCGTTATTCCGGCTTTGTGCCAGGGTTCACCTTCCTACTAAGATAGCTCCATTTCACACGATCTTGATGTCTCCCTCTTACACGTCGAGTTAGCGCTTTTTTCGCCGTCCGCGGCATCTTATCCCTCCCTGGTACGTTCTGGCACAGAGTCAATTCAATTTAATATTTACTTACTACCTAATGTATTTCCCATATCTTGCAATGGTTAAAAATAATATTGCATTTTTTTAAATAGAGTATCAAAACATTCCTTCGCAACGTTTTAGCAGACTTAGCTACTACAATAACCTGTTAAAAATTATTTAATTTTAGTTGTTCCTAAGGAACTCACAATAGGTATTTACAATATTCCAACACCTTTCAAAGCTAGTTATTTTAACAACACGATTTTATGAAGGTACAATTTCCAATCGAATCGATTCTTTACAAATTGATAATCGATAAAAATATTGGCAACCCTATAGTCATGACCACAGTTAATATTATCCCTGTTTGTTTTAGTCACAATGTTACCTACTTATCAATGCTCGTGTTTAACTTTCGATTTCGTATAGACGCGTCTTATTTGAAGTTTAGGGTTTATCTATTTCGTATTTAGGTTATGGGTAATTGACCTTTTTTTGGGTTAAAATTTAATCGAAATTAAATGAAATTTTATAGGGTTAATAGAGGTATAGTTTATTGTTGTTTTATATGACTAGTATCGGCTATCATACGATTTATTTCAAACCTACTAAAAGGAATACCTTTTAGTAGGTTTGAATCAAGTAGGTAGAACTAAATATAGTTCTACTAAGATTTTACAAAATTGGAAGATTTTGATTGGTAACCATCACCCGGCTAAACTAAAACCAAACCGTTTCAGTTGAAAGTCAAACCTTTGTAACACGGACCCCGATTTTTATTTATTTATTTGACTTTTAAACAATGTTTATGTCCTTACGATAACAAAATAAATATCATTTACATACAAACAACAACTAAAATAAATAAGAAAAATACATAATATTATGTACTTATCATACAAAAATTATATGACAAGTGCGCGTGCGCACCCGTAGCTTCCTACGTTCAATGCGCACTTGCATTCCCACATGTATAAAGATTGACCTAAAAACTAAATCATAGTATTATTAACTAAGTTATAAACCATTACAGGTTCCTTTGAATCGGGGCCGGGTAGTATACGATGTAATATATCTAGAGATACTGATACTGAGCATTTCATAACAGAAAAGCCCAATACCACTTTACCCGACCCGGGGATCTAATCCGAGACCTCAGCGTTGGCCTTAATTGTAACGCGTACGCATTACAACTGCACCACCGAGGCATTCATGTTTTAGACTTATCAATATCTACTCTCTCCTAAAGATCGTTAAACAAATTCTTTCTCTCCACACTTCCCAGGAATTTCCAGTTGTCCAGAACATTTGTAATACCTCCTGTATCGCCGTATGGCGCACCTTCCCGCGGGAAAATAATAATAAACCTTCCCTATTTGTTTATACAGCGTGTTCCATCAAAGCAACGGCTTCGGTAACCGCTTGTAAATATCGTTTCGGGATTACTGAATGATATGATTGTGTTTGCATTCCTTAAATCGGAATTTGATGGTATTCAAATAAATACTTTATTTAATTGATAGCCTCACGATACAGGTTCACCTAGTGTGGGGTCAGGACTATGTGTGTGACTGTTGGGTGTATTTATTTATTTAATTTATTTAATTTTGCTTCTATTCCAGCTTTCATTTGATTAAAAGCGATTTAGACTTTGAATTAATTGTTAATGTGTGATTTTTCATTGCAAATAGTAATACTATATTAATACTAGACCTGTATTATATACGTGACACTGCTGGGCCCAGGCCTTTTCTGCTGAATGAGAGGAGTTAGGCTTTAGTCCACCACGCTGGACTAATGCGGGTTGGTAGACTTCACATACCTTCGAAATTCTTAAGGATAACTTCTGAGGTATGCAAGTTCCCTCACGATTTTTCCTTCATCGTCAAAGCAAGTGATAATTAACAGTTAATACACACATTACTTAGAAAAATCAGAGATGCATGCTTATGGGGCTGATTTTGAACCTGCGACTTTCGTCTCGACAGTCCATACTACTTCGCGCTGAGCTGTCATTACAAATATTTGTGTTTATAATGTTCTTATGATTTTTTCGTTGTACATATTTTTAGTTAAACGTTCCTAGATACAGCTTGTTTTTTTAGTATCCTTTTAGATATTCTCGGATAAAAAAATTGGATCAAAATAACTAGACGTACTCAATTAGAAGATCTGTCTGAATTTTAAAGCCTAACTCGTTAAGCCATTAAGGCTAACCACTGTCACAGCAATATCAAGTGCTAATTTCGTCAATTTATTGGACAAATCGTTCAATTCGAACACAATTAGTGGAAGTTTTCGTCTGCACTAATTGGTCTCAATTGTTTTTAACTAAAAGTCGTAAAATGATTTGATGCTGAATGACATTTTCGTTTTCTACAATCAACTTCAAATTAAATTATGACACAGTTTCGTGGTCTTAAAATGAGACTTAGAAAATTTCATTTTATTATGACGTTACTAAGGCTACTCATGCTTTACGATTCTTCTACCAATATTTATACAACTTTGCCATAGGTTAGCAATATTTGTCCAACATTGTCATAGGTTGACAATATTTGCCCAACTTTGCCATAGATTGGCAATATTTGTCCAACTTTGCCATAGTAGAGTTCACAGCTAATACACACCTAGAATGACTTTACAAGCGGTAACGAATAGCTTACAGAGAACACCCTGAACATATGCGAGCCAACATCGATCCAAATATCGATTAGTAGTTATTTGTGAATGTAAGCTTCGAGTAACGGTGCCGCGATCCTGTGTCCACGCGCGCCGTAATCCAACATAAACTGATTTTAATTTCTTATTGGGGTTAAGTAAGAATTGGGTGGATGCGAAATGGACAATTCTTGCTTTATAGGCAGATTTGGGAGACTTCGAATCATTATAGTTTCCAAACAAATGGTATATTGTAAAATCAATGTGATTATAATTGTATAACCGATTTAAAAATCGATTTTACTAAAGTTCAGTAGATAGACTCTATCTAGGTTACTAGGTTTCGAAAACGAAGCTTTTTTGTATTCATTACAAATTGATTAAAGGCGCTCATAGCTAGTTGCACTCACTAATCAGTAAACGATAAGCGAGTTAAGCAACCCTTGGTGCGGTCAGTCTATGGATGGGTGACCGCTTAGTGGTATTTCAACAGAGCGTCTCCGTGCTTCGGAGGGCACGTAAAATGTCGGTCCCGGCTGTTATCAACTGATAGCAGTCGTTAAGTCAACTCGGAGGCTTTCGGGTGGCTTGAAAAACTCTGACACTAGGTTGGCCACTAACCATTCGATAAGAAGAAGAAGAAGATTGATTATAATTTATATAAATTAGCTCAGGTTTTGCATGATTGCGCATACTAATTTTATACCGCACTCAAAAATAAAAAATAAATTTTGAATTTAATTAAGATAAATATTTCTTATAATATTATCACTGAGTTTTATTTACACGCTTTAATTTGTGTGAATATTTCTATCTTATTATTTAAAAGGATTAAAAACAAGTTATTACAAAGCCACGTCCATAATAATATAATCCTGCAGGAGCACCCCATTAAATCACTACAAATGAAAATATTTATATTTATTAGTTCAAAATGATTATCTAGCTTGAATTATATTGTTATACCATTCATAAAGCACTCGGTTATGTTTTCTTATTTTGGCCCACCCGGAAGACACCCTTTGGCTTTTAAGAAATTATTATATTCGTGGGTTGGTATTAAAAAGACGTTTCTCTTGTTTAGTCGAAATGATCGATGACTTTTGAATTGACAATAGTTTTTTGACGTTTCGTATGTCGGCTTTGTTTTTTTTTTTACATGACAACTTATTTGGACGGCCTCCGTGTGGCATGGCTCGAGAAATGAGCGATCGGGGTTTGATTTCCGCAGCGGGATACATTTAACTGATCTGCAAATATTTTATATTCAGTTTTTATATTCTGGGAGTAAAGTAGTTTGAAAATGTTGCTAAATTAATTACTTAGCTATATGCTATTCATTGCTGTGTTGCTTAAATTAATTATTACTTAAATTACGTATAAGTGGTGTATGATCAAATAATTAAATAAAAACATTTTTTTTTATCTATGTCTCGGTTTGCTATGAATATTGTTAATTATGGTAATTATATTTCGCTGAATTATCTCAATAATACGTATAGAAATAAACGATTCTAATGATTCACTCATGAGTGGTAGAGCCATGCTGTAGACACTTTTGACTACAAAATGAATGGGCCGGCTCGTCCGGGTCGTTACCACGGTCACACAGAACACCGACGTAAAGTAGCAGCTTGCTCGTTGCGTTTCGTACGATGAGATATCCGTAGACCCAAATCCCCCTCCCCTTCCCAATCCCTTAATTATCCCTTTCCTTTAAGATCGGCAACGCGCCCATAATTTTTTGGTATTGTGGGCGTACATCGGCAGTGGAGATCACTTACCATCAGGTGACTCACTTGCTCGTTTGCCGGCCTATGCTAAAAAAACTTATTTTAAAGTTTGCCACAATTTTATTTTTCTTTTTCTTTCATTTGTTTTGTTATAACTTAACTGAAGACGGACAGTCTTAATTTTTCTATCGATCTTAAAATAGATTCAAAATTTCACCTTTCATTAGCACTTCAAAGTAAACCCATCTGTTTGTAATCCATCCAATCTGTTTCAGTCATTAAAAGACTCTTTTTGTTTACTTTGAACAAAAATAATGAATTAATTCGCCGATTGATACATGAAGTGATATTTATTAGTCTGACGTCATCCTACTTTCAAGCTTAACGTTCGGTTATTTTCGCCAATACGAACGTTACCTATCGCCGAGCATTCCACGTTCAATGAGACGTTCTTAATTTGAAATTACGTTCGGGTATTTTCGGTTGTTTCAAAATAAGTTGCGAAGTTTGAAATTGGAACTCAAATTGTTTGCCGTTGGAGGGCCGCGACCGTTAAATTGCTATTTCAATCCGGATATGTTGCTGTGTTTTTGAAGGGTTATGAGAGAGAGATTTGTCTTTCTTAGCATAAGGCCCGCAATGAGCAAGTGGATCAATTGATGGAAAACGAACACAGATGTCCATAAACAGCCACAATGGCAGAAGAATCGTGGATGCTTTATGAACTTGTAAAATTAGGAATGGAGATTCGGTCATTGGCCATTTTGATATCTCTGCGCACCCGAATATAATATACTTATATGAACAGATTTCCTTCAAACAAACAAACAAGCAGATAAGAATCATACCGTAGTATCAACTGCACTAAAAAGGCTTTCAAAAGTCACAATTACAATACATAAACTCATCGGCGGAATTTGAGATGCGTGATACGCCTGGCCGGGTATCGAACCGCTGACCACGCGGTGAAGCTCAGACAAGCTACCGCGCCGTCACGAACGCCGCGCTTTGCCGCGCCCGCGCCGTGCCGTTGCCAGATAACAGATTTGTTAATGGACTCTTGTGGGAATAATGTGGATGCACCTTTATTAATTATATAAATCGGTAAACCGACGTAAAATAGCAGCTTGCTGCTGCGTTTCGTACGGTGAGTGAGATATCCGGAGGCCCAAATCCCCCTTCCCTTCCCATTCCCTTAATTATCCCTTTCCTTTAAGGTCGGTAACGCGCCAATAATTCTGTTGGTATTGTGGGCGGTGGAGATCACTTACCTTCAGGTGACTAGCTAGTTTGCTGGCCTATGCTATTAAAAAAACTAAGATTTAAGGTATGCGCTTCGGCAATCTTTGTTTACCTTAACACGGAGGATGAAGTCTGGAATATTTGTTGAAAAATACCATTACAGATAAGTCACTAAAGAAATTTAAATTGCGCAATACAATGCTTCGAATTCTGTGGTCATTTGAGACATACAATATAAACCGGCGTAGATCCTGAGACCGATTTTGATACGATATAAAATTTGCTGCACATCGAGTTATTACCATATTCTCGTAAGGATATTATGACCGTTTTAATTATCTAGGTAACCTCATCTGACCTGTACGGGATAAGCAAATTAAAGTATTAAGTAGTATTAGATCTCAGCTCTACATTCAAATATTGCTTTACACTTAGCAATTGCAATTCCAAAATTATTACATTCTGACTTCTCAAATGGCCGTCATATTGTTACTGCATCGAATTAATTGTCAATTACTTTATCAAGATATTTAAAATAACTCCGACATATTTACAGCCTCCGTGGCGCAGTGGGCGAGTAGACGGCTGCGAAGCGTAAGGCCGTGGGTTCGATTTCCGCACCGATACAAATGTTTGTGTTACCCACAAAAATTTGTTTCGGGTCTGGGTGTTGTGAGACCGCAAGTCCTTCGTACTTCCTGATACCCACGATACAGGTTAACCTAGCGTGGGGTCGGGACTATGTGTGTGACTGTTGGGTGTATTTATTTATTATTCAATAGTTCGTAATAAAAAAGAATCCGGCATATCCGGTAGCATCCACAGCATTCTTACTGTAAAATTATTACGAAATTTGTTTGCCAAGTGTGGCATGTGAGTGTTTTATAGCCGAAAACGAGCCGGTGATAAGGCGCCCTCGCTCGGGGCCACGGTCGTCCACCACATATATTAAGGACAGTACGGAATCTTACACTAAGTATAAGGAGAATAAAAACAGAAAAAAAGAAATTGATCCAAATGCTGCCAAATATTTCAATGGTTACGTCCAATGGTCATTTTATCTAATGATCAAAAATGGTCAATTTTATAAAATAAATACAATTTACAGTAATTGGTACAATTCGAGAAAAGTATGATGCCACAGTTGATCCAATTCGCGAATGGAAGATTAAAATAAAAGATACTTCACCCAATAATGGTGGTCAGTGTTCTAAAAACCGATAAAAAATATTAATCAATCGACTCATTGCAAGAATACGCAAGATCTTTATCTGGACAAGCGAAGATGCTTATTTAAAAAGTACTGCTTTTCGCCGGAATAATGAAAAGTAGAATATGGAAACTGACATCATAAAAGAAATCCATTTATTCTATAGTTAATTAACTAAGTTAATTTTAATAGCAGGCTCGGATCTACGGAGGGGGGGGCAAACCGAGGCACCCGCCCTGGGCGGAAGTTACAGGGGGAGCCAAAATCATAATACATATAATGTGATTCAAAATAAAAAACTTGCTCCATAAAGCGTCTAGCATACGGAAGCCTGGTTGGTTCACCGTCGACTTGTAAGAAAAGGCGCCACACAGGCCCTTTGTGCATCATTCTTTTCTTTTGTTTAGTTTTTTTAAGTCATTAACTCAAACACTGGAGCTACTATCCAGTTTTTGCCCGGTTTTAAAAAATCGTGGATCCGGGGCTGATTAATAGCACTAAAGTTTCCAAGAACAACCGGGAAAAGGATTTAATCAACCAAGTTATGTTTGAGATCTCTTAAACAAACTAAGCCGTTTTTAAAGGCGTAAATACACTGAATCAGCATTATAAATGTTCCTAATGTTCATGACTTACCAAAATGGTCTTTAAATAGAGACAACAATATATTTAAATCCCCTAATTTATGCTTATCTACGCCAGATAAATCTGCAACTGTGACAAGTGATATGACTAATTTATTAGTAAATCACAACTCATATATGGTATTAACCATACCAGATTAAGGTAGTTAAATACGGATTTCACCTACACTATAACGGATAACCTACCAAAGCAAATACTCTAAGTAACAAATTAATGTTCTAAACACGTCTAAATCATTATTCACAAAAGGACCTTTTTTATACGTAACTAGCCTTTGATCGTGGCTCCGCCCGCGTGAACGGTATTTTCCGGGATAAAAAGTAGCCTATGTCACTCAGTAATAAAGTAGCTTTCTAAGGACAAAAGATTTTTTTAAATCGTTCCAGTAGTTTTTAAGTTTATTCGTTACATACAAAAATACAAATCTTTCCTCTTTTTAATATTAGTGTAGCTGTAGATAGGCTTGTGTTTGGCAACTATCACACCTGATGGTAAGCGATGATGTGGCCTAAGATGAAGCACGCTTGCCTAGCAAAAAACGATTCACTCGCTACTTGAAGATACCCAGATTCTATTTAACGGGGAACAAAGACTCCGGCAACTTGTTCTACAACTTTCACCTTATTTTATAATTCAGTCATTTCTGCCCCCTATGCATCCTGTTACTCAATAGTCTCTAAAAATATAGAATTACTGAGCATTAGTACTTAGTACTAGTAGTAAACAAGCGACCTGATTGTCTCATTATTCTGTTGTATAAAAAACAATAAAGGCGACTCCTGACTAATTTACGTCTGGCCAACTTTACTAAATTGGTTTAAAGATTGCATTTATGTTATGTGGATCTCCAAAGCTTGATTATTAAACTACAAGTCAAATTTTCAATCTAAATACCACTCATTAGTATACGTGAGGAAATGTCCGTGTAGCAAACAAAAAATACACAAATTACACACGTACATCAAGTGATTGGAATTGTACTAACTATACGGGTTTTTGATCAAACTAATTCAAGATTAATTATGGAGAACAATATGAACTGAAGTATTATTAAGATAATTATCAATTATTTAAATAATAAGGTAATGATAAATATAATATGTAGTTTATTTTGCCTCATTCTGTTTTTTGATTACTCTTTGATGTCGAAAATCTTTCTCATTTATAGCTATCAATTTTCGGCCAACGTCATACGGAAGGTGCTATGATTTGGGTTTCCGGGCTATACCGCGGTCTGAACTTTTGATTCAAGCCACGGTTCAACCACAGGGTTACCAAGGGGTTAGATGATAATACGCACTCACGCCTGTAATTCCCGAAGGGGTAGGCAGAGGTACATCTCTGGTAATGTGGGTGTACTGGTTACAACCAGTACACCCACATTTCGCCGAGCGTATCTCCGTCCCTTATGTGATAAGGGGCGAGCCTATCGCCATACCGGGCACAAATTCCAGACTCCGGGCTGATACTGAGCATTTCGTAATAGAAAAACCCAATATCACTTTACCCGACCCGGGGATCGAACCCGAGACCTCAGCGTTAGTCTCAATTATAACGCGTACGCATTACAACTGCGCCACCGAGGCAGTCAGGCAGGTTAGTTTGTATTTTGTATTTATGGTGGGGAAGTCTGCGAGTAGGATAGTAGGACTAGCACGATTAAAGTTGCCTTACTGTATCGTTTCATCCAATGACATAATCCTTTTAATTCTCCAAATGACATGCGAAACCAGAAGTTTTGGCGGTCCTTTTATAAATGCGTTATGTTAAATCTTGTTAGTAATTAAACATTATTGTTTTACTTTTGTTCGACTTGCAAATGAAGTATGATCGGAATAAAATTTATTTTCTTTTGTACCTTGTTTGCGTGATGTGTTTTCAATTAAAGGATGAAAGATATTGGACCGAATTGAAAGCGGTTTTTTTAAAGAATGGTGGATTAATCGACATGGGCTTAACCTATGTTTGAAATAAATCGGAGCCAACACCCCATAAAATTTATTGTATTATCATTTACATTTATTATTAAGTATGACTATATACTTGCGTATTTAAATTTTGTTAAAATTATGATGTAGTTAAAATTTATTAAAACATAAGTTATTTATAAAAATAGTCCCAATGTACCTACTAAGCCGTAAGATATTCATGAAATAAGTAGTGCATTACTTTAGTAGTACTCAGTCTTAATATTAACTAAAAGTACGTTAGGCTAATCTGAATATGTATTTTGTGCTTATCTTTATATATATAATTCTACTATACGTGTGTATGTCACTGAACTCCTCCTAAACGGCTGGACCGATTTGAATGTTTTTTTTTGTATGCGTTTGGGTGGCGCCTTGGATGGTTTAGATTCACAATTGGACCCGGTAGGTGGCGCTGCAATTGTATGCTGCGGGTGAAACCGCGCGGGACAGCTAGTTTGTTATAATATCTGTTAAGGAAATATCTTCTACAAATCAATAATTTACATCTTTATACTACTCTGATCCTCCACAATTATATCCCATACTTTTAGTAAAGACTATGATATCAGTGCAAATAAAGATAGCTTTTAAGAATAGATTAAATTAAGCAAGATTTATATCCCAACGTTTTAATTGTTATAGACACATCAAACTACACTAAAAAGGTTAAATTTAAACAAAATTATGTATTTAAATTGTGAAAAAAACATTTTACGCCTCTTGAAAAAAGCCCACGCCGTACCTGCCCCGAGAGCCATTTTTGATAAGTTTTTATTACTTGTTTTATCTGTACTCAGAATGAGGGTCGGGCAATCAAAAAGCAATGTACATAAAAAATTTACTACTGCCTAATCTAAAATTTCGCCTGGATTCGCCGCGGTAATCACGGGGTGGGATAAAGCGGCCCAATCCCACTACGCTTGTGGTCCTAATTTACTGGTCCCATTTCAGATATAACATTCACTCGTAATAAAATTAATATTTATTGCATTTTTACATTTGCGTGATAAAATATATATTTTTACGTGTTTTTAATTTTTATAATAACTGAATGAATTCGGTTGAGCAATTAGTTATTTTTATTGGGGTTGGTATCGTTTAAATTGTTAATATACGCAATAGAGATGGTGCTGAGAATAAATAATAAATTCAGGCTGTTTTAAGGCCATCATAATTCTGGTGACCGTCGAAAGGCGCAATGGCTCTCGATGCTCGCAATTATAATGATTTGGCCTGTACTTACTTTTTTATTAGCTTAAGTGACGATACGAGCAGTTCGCTCGCCTGATGGTAAGCGCCACGCCTGCCCATAAACAGAAACAACACAACACAGAACTTTGAATTACAAAGCACGGCATGGCATTGGACTGCGCCCGTGACTCCGAGACATAGGATGTTAAGTCGCCTACTGCCGAGTAATTTCACTGGCTTCAATGTCCTTTTAACCGGAACACAACAGTGCTTACAAACTGCTGCTTGGCGGCAGAAATAGACAAAGCGGTGGCACCAAACCAGACGGCCTCTCGCATACGAGGGACATACCACCTCATCAGGTACTTAATATCAGGTTCAGTATAGTCAACTTGGCCATACCAGTATCATAACATTATCAATGCGAAAGTGAGTTTGTTTGTTACGCTTTCACGCCTGAATCGCTGAACCGATATTGTTGAATTTTGGTACAGTGGTATGACGCTGAAGAGGGATGGGACCCTGGAAACTTTTGTTGGCTACTTTTTATCCTGGAAAACGCAGTTCACGTGAGCGAAGCCGCGAGCAAAAGCAAGTGAAAAATAAAACTCTTTAAATGGATGTACAAGGTTAAGTTCCTTTAAGGGAATAGACGAAATGTGACTCATTTATGAATAAAGTAATTTCGTCACCCTGTTGTAAAAACAATCTATACCAAAATAATCAAGAATTTACGCATATTTTTTCTATCAACAGAACACAACATATCAACGCCGCATTAGGATATTAAATTTTTTACGAGGGCCAAAAAGGATAATGTTAGAAGTTTAAGGACAAATTTAGAAGTGTGTCGACATTATGTCGAGTGGTGTCTCATCTGTTTTACAGCCGAGGGTGATAAGTAGCTATAAAACGGTTGGAGAGAGAAATATCAGATCTCTGGGAAATTTTCACTATTTGACTCGACATAAAGATGAGTTTATCGTTTTAATAGCTCTAATGTATTTGTTATGTGTGAATAAATCACTGGTCGATAAATAAAGTAAAGGAGGAAAGCGGTAGACATTGCAAATGAGGCTACTCATTTTACTAGCAATATTTTTATCCTACGGTGATTATGTGGGTTACAAATTAAGTGCAAGGTAAAACTAACTAGGTGAAGTGTATTCCTATCAAATGGTGGTAAAGAACTAAAATGATATAGTCAACTTATTCAGTATAATTAGAATTGAGATTGATATTATGATTACGATACTGGACAAAGATTTTATCAATAACTTAATTTAGATTCCAAATATTGTCTATATTTTCGGACCAATCTAGAAATTATTGGTAATAATGGAATGATAATTCTACGCAACCGTCGGTTTCCTATAAAAAGCTGTAAAAACCTTAGGTCCTAGTTTTAAAGTACTATCTATTGAAATTTGCTTCCTTATCTGAACTATTTTGACGTTTAACGATGCGAATAAACTAAAGTGCTTCCTTGTTCTTATTGTTTTTTTAACCGACTTCAAATAAGAATGAGATTATTATAGGTTCCGGTTGACAGGATGAGTCGACGAACCATTCCCAGTTCCGTATAACTGAGATACTCAATAAATACAAAATGGAGTAACTTTGCTTCTAATTCAACATATTATGGAACAATATTAGGTATATTTGAAAAGTTGTTTAAATGACGGAGGATATTTTATATTTCAACAACAGAGACCGAACTCTTGAGCATAAAAACATAGCTGTTATTCGGGATTCAAATAACTGTCAAGTATAGAAACATTACGGTAAGAGATTTACACGTTTAAATTAACATTCAACATTTACCAGGAAATCCATAATCAGTCGCTCGATATTATTTTCTAGGTTCGGAACTCTGATGCTCAGTATTCTCTATAGCCCATGAACACCCACAGTACCACAAGAATCATAGATAAATTGTCAACCTTAAAAGAGGAGGAGTGGGCAAGTGAAGGGGCAAGGGGGGAATCTCACCATAGAACGCAACAGCAAGCTCAAGTCATTTTACCTCGTTTTTTTATAAGGCAGTGGTACTATACCAGTCTAGCCGACCCATTCCTGCTGGAAAGTAAGCTGTCCACAGAATGATTTACCATTTACGACGAATATATGATCCAAAATGAATGAGTAGAATAAGAATCTTTAAGCAAGTTAAATGTTTATTGTTTAGACATTCATATTCCTTCATCAACGTAGAACTACTTTAATTGATCCAAGTTTTACATGGAATATATCACTCAATTCTCAACTCTTCCTGGTCTGGAACATCGCGAATTACTCAAGAGTTCAACGACTTAAGCAAACAGTTCTGTTATAGACACAATATTTACGAGGTGTTGAAGTATTATAAACATCCCAGTCAATGTTAATCATAGAAGAGCCAACAGGTGCGATGAAGATGCCTATAGCCTTCTTAAGTTAACTTAAGTTTCTTTTCTATTTTTATAGATTTTTAATATGAGATGGAGAGCCAGTAGATAGTTTTGTCTACAGCATGGAGGGATGGCTCTGGCGATTCCACTGTCACACAGATAACTGACGTGAGTGTCAGCTTTGATGTTGCAGGGTATTGTCTACAGGGAGGCACTACCACTTACTACTTACTTAGTCTGGCTAGTGGGTTAAAGGCAACTTTAAACTAATCGGGGGTAAAATATGTTTACAACAAAGACCCTTTGCAAGCGACAGAAGAATCATGGAAGGGATCTTTCGATTCTTGGTCAATTCGATGACAGTCGGCTTCTAGGTTTATGCTTTCTCGTCAAATATTATCTCATTCGGATAACCTGACCTGGCTACCATAATAATTATCATCAGCCCATCATCCACTACTGGACACATGCCTTTCCTAATTGAAACCATTAAACTCAGTCTTTAGTTCTTTGCATTCAAACTTTACTTGCTGCTCTCCGCAGGTAGTCCTACTCTTTGTAGCTTAAACGCAGTCTCAATAAACCTGAACGTAGTCATTTCATCACATCTATTAAATGCTAATCTAATATCAGTAAGACGACCGCGACTGTACTTTCGACAAATAAGGCGGTGACTTGTACAATACATCAATCCGCACGCGTACAGCTCTTTCAAAACGAAATGAAAGGCAACAGTTATGCGGAACGGACTGTACATTATACCATAACAGGCGTTATGATGTCCTGCAATGTTGTGTAATTATAGAATAGGAATACGAAGATTCTCCAAGGTGTTGTTGAGAATTTCATAATGCGTTCATGAAATCAATATATCCTGTAACTTGTAGACGGCAAAACCAAGGTAGATAAAGACACCTAGAAAGTGGTTAGCGGGAATCTGAGCACTTGTGGGAGGGTATCTGATACAAATTTATACCCGACTGAATAGCAACCACCGTACACATAGAGAGAAACCCGCCAGCGTGGCTCGTTCAGGCCAGTTGCATTCCGGAGTCGGTCAGTATATATCTAGTAACTTCAGGCCAGCACACTTCTAGCGACCGTTGAGGGACGACTCTCGATATCGTATACTATACATTGCTTAAATTTGACCACACCTTTCTGTAAGACGTTTTATATAAATAAATAAATACTCCCAATAACCACACACATAGTCCTGACCCCACACTAGGTTAACCTGTATCGTGGTTATCACGAAATTTGAGGGATTTGCGGTACAACAACACTCAAACCAACCCTTTGCTAACTTTACCGTACCTGGCTTCATCATAGTGATTCAATTATCAGGACATAGGGCGAGAATTTTCTAAAATACATTTAGTACTACGACAGAATATCTATTACTTCTACATTATAGCTATTAGACAAAAAACATTGGATTTAGAACCAAAAATCACAGATAACAATTTTCTCAGGCGTACTGTACCGGCTCAATAAATTCCCAGCATTCATTAGTAGCTGTCATAATCATTGATTCACTTTTATAACTCCAATGATTAGAGCTGTTAATCGGTTATATGGTACATAAAAACGTACCACCCATCACATTTGGTCGTATTATATTGATATATGCGCACCAAACTATCCAATCAGGAAATTATTACGGTGCCGTATGGGAAAACAAGTGTATTTTAATTTTTTACTTTTTTAAATTGTTTTAATAAAATTAAATACATTGAAAAAATAACAATTTTTTAATGCGTTAAATTCTTATATTGCTTCCAATTATTAAGAGAGAATATATTTTTTTTACTTTAAAATCTAACCCCCCTAAATCTAAAACCATCTTACTGCTGAGCAAATTAATTAATTGTAATAATTAATTTGTTTTGTTCTCAATTTTAGTTGCAACATTTTGTAATTATACAGTGTCAATAATTATTTTGTATTTCTTACACTTTTACTCATATGAATCCTATCCGGAAAACAGATGTGAAATTATTGAATACTGCACAAAACTAAACCCAGTACCTCTACAGAATAACCTAACAGTGAAACTACACACAACGGCATAAAAAACGTATAATTAACAGCGTTTAATTTTACAACGGCACCGCGTTCCTTATTGGGCTTAGTGATCATAAAACGCGTGTATCAGCTAAATAATTTAATGAAAAAATATAGCACGGTGAATTAGATGGAAGGCTTTTAACGTTATTAGTTTACAAAAAACACTTACGTAAGTAATTGTTCGTAGAAACACGCATCATTCTCATTCATTATTATGTATGAGATCACAATTATTATTGGTTAACTTCTCGGATAGGTATTTAGATTTACATTTTTTATAGTAGAAAGCCGGAACATTAGTAACTAGAATGATAGTAAGTGATAACCACCACCCATTTTTTAATATATTTATTAAATTCAGATAATACAAAAGCTTATGAAATGATACAATGTACTACAAATCTGTAGAAACAACAACATCAGCATCCACAAATCTGGAGAAATTGTGGCTACGTTGCTGACTTTTACGGAAAGGAAAGTCTAAAGAAATCCTGCCATCTATATTTAAAACAGGCTTAATATATAAATGTTAAATTAGTGCCAAATTTAACGTGGAACTTATGTGGTTAGTGTTCATTCCTTTTTTGTTACCTACATTTTAGTGAAACAACCAAGCAATTGTTTAACAAATAGCATGTTTAAAGTTTATATTCGTTCTGAGAAAACCACTTCCTTAAGGACAAATATCATGATATAAATATAGACATACAAAAATAAAGATGATAACACACACTCTGAACATTACAATATTCAAAAGGTATATTACATAATACAGACATATTAGTTACATATAATTAAAAATTATATTTACTTTACCATAAATAAATATGCAGATTGTACAAAATTGGGTTATGTAATAAAAACCTGTCATCTCACATCGATCTTTAAATGCGTTTCTGACGTGTAGCAGGAAAAATGATACAAAAGACTATATTGAAATAAACGTAACTCTACACTCCTTCCGTAAAAGTAGATGTAGGTAGGGTTGTCAACGCTGCTATTTGATAATTTATAGTATCCTGGTATATATTAGGAAACAAACTAAATTATAAAAGGAAAACTACAATATTTTTGTATTAAGTAAAATAAATTAAACACAAAAACTAAAGCAGTAGTCATGGCCATACATACCTACATATATTTTAAAGCCATGACAAATATGTTTAGTAAAGCTTAATCTAATCATATTTTACAGTCTCTTAAATACATTTCTGTGGTTAACTACTTTTTATATCTCTGTTTTAAGAGTACAAAAACACACAGAGTTAGCAACCCTAACTGACCATCAATACGAAGTTAAACTGCGGTTACTGACAACCAAAAATAAAAGGCGACCGTAAACGTCGGCCGCTGATTTATAAACCAACCCCTCGCGTGTTACGGAGTTATTAATATCGGCCCATAATTCCGATACCGGTTCTAAGATCCTAATATATTTGTTTAATCCAACAATGGGAACGCTACTTTAAGGTAACGATCTGTGATATATTGATCGGGAGTAATTAACTTTACGGAATCTGTGAGTCATCATTAATAGTTCAAGTTGTCTATTGATAAAAATATATATTTATTTACCAAGTGTAATAGTGATAATAAACTCCCCGGAGAGGTTGATCTCAGGCAGGCGGCAGGTCGTAAAACTACAAGCCAAATCTTTCTGTAACATGTGCAAAGCATGTTGCGCCTGCCCCACTTCGAGTAGGATAAGGGCAGGTGGAAGACGAAATGACCACGGTACTAAATAGAATTTTAGTGCAACGCCAAAACGATGATGAATAATGAAAGCATGACTTATCTGACGTAATTGGCTTAATATCAGTCTTGTATTATATTATCTCACTGCTGGCCACGGGCTTCCTCCATCAGAGAGCTTAGGCCGCTTCTTAGTTTAGTTTTGTTTATAAGAATCCTTTGATTTTTTTATCGTTCACAGCAAAGTGAAAACAATTTATCTGATGTTAAGTACTGTACACTCCAAATATAATATCGACCATCAAAAGGCATTGTGTCTCTCGACGGTTGGCAGGATTATGCCGGCCTAAAGTTATTGGTTATGCACTGCCTGATACTGGAACCCGACTCGCCTGAACGAACCACTATGATGATGGGGTTTTCACCATGTGGTGTGCTGTGGTGGTCGCTATCCAGTCAGTTATAAAAATATCTCAGATATCCTCGCACCGGTAAATTTACTTTAAATCATTTTTATTTCTTCCTATTCTCACAAATCAATCAAAAATTGCCAAATTATAAAGCTATTAGATCATAACGCAAATTAGGTATAAAGCTTATATTAATTACATTAAGCAGACTGGTAGACTCCAATACTCGTAGTAACAAAATTACATTCGCATTAGCATACATCAATAAATACGATATCTTTAATGAATTCAACTCGCAAAAACTTCATTAGAGAAAACTAGTTTTATCAAAACAGACTTGTAGTAATATGGTGCTTTAATAGACTGGTTTTTTTTTTCATCGTTTGTCTGGAAGCTAGCTATACCAAGTTTTTAACAGGTCATGTCATAGTTTAGGTTATATAGTACGTCTGAAAATAAGATTTGACGATTTACCAGGCGCTTAGAACTTTATATGCTCCGTGAAAAAAAATTGTGTTTTTCCTTGTAATTTATGAGTTTCGGGATATTCTAAGGTTTGCTGCATTTTTTGCAGTAACACCATATAAATTAACCATACGCCACGACGCCCCACTGATATTTTTATTAAAATACCAGCGCCCTAATAAAAACTGATTTATTTTTTAATTACAACCACATAATAATCAGAATTTGCAAGAAATCCTATAAAATTGTGACCTTGATACGCAGTAAATATGCGAATTTAAGACTTTAAAAATATACGTTAATAATCCATAAAAAATAAACGGTCCTAAACGCCATTCAAATGCGAAGTAATTTATGATTTTCCTCGACAAATATAGGTTTGTATTCGCTCGTGTGTAGCGCGTGACATATGCATGTGGCATGCACATGTGTCTCACCTTGATCGAGTTTTGACGCAAGTCAGCTTATGCAACAAGTCCGTTGAACCCTGCTTGTTTGAAGTCGCTTTGCCCGTTGCTAATACACAAATATTTACATTTTTGGAGTTACCTGCGTTTTGCGGCCGGGGGACGTGCGCTATTTCTAACGTTTACAAACATTTTACGCCCTTGGTGATTTCGTACAGTAATAAAAGTAGTTAGGTTTTGTTTTTAACCCTATTAAGGATTGTTGACATATTAAGGTTATAACATATTAGACGCCGAAAATATTCAATTTCAGAATGGAATATCGTCCGATTCCAATAGAGGGTTCACACGAACGTCTCGGTTGCGCAGTTGTACGGAGGTCTCAGGTTCAATCCCCGAGTCGGGTGAAAGTGATGTTGAGTTTTTCTATTACGAAATGCTCAGTATCAGCCCGGAGTCTGTAATTGTGCCCGTTATGGCGATAGGCTCGCCTTCTATCACATCAGGGGATGAAAATAAGCTCGGCGAAATGTGGGTGCACTTACACCTCTGCCTACCCCTTCGGGGATTACAGACGTATTTTTTATATTATTTTCTCTTGTGTATACATTGACATTCGAATTCGACTTCATGCATCAAACCTATTGATGATTTTTCATCAAGTAAAATCCTTGACTTCGAAAAAAAAAAAAAAACATGTACCTATAAATCTCATTAATATTAAAAATAAGACGCAATACATTCGAATTAACTCAATGAATCGCGATACAATCTGGGCGCGTTATTAAAGGGCTATAATAGAGACATTAATATAATTCCCGGTATCTTGTATCTTAAATCCTTCATTATTAATCTAAATAATATTGAACATCTGCTGTGTGCTTCCCGCCCATGTGTATGCGCAATCTAGACGATCGAAGTGCAGTCTTGTTCGGGGAATTTATCGTTTCTACTCAATACACATTTTTAATTAAATATTATAATATATACAATATGTAACAAAAACCCTGCTGGGCATTTTAACTGTGATATCAGAATTGATATTCAAACGCAATGAAAAAACTTGCATACGAAAATTGGACTATAAAAATAATCATATTTAATTTTTTATCTTGAATTAATTTATTGTTTGTAATCCGTATTCGGATTGATTACCTCTGCAAAAGCTTGGAGCCAGAGCGAGATAGCATGTTGCGTCATTCACGTACATCATACGTGCCGCGCGCCGGGGATCTTCGTAAATCCATTTTCGTGATAAAAAGTATGTCCGAATTCAGGTCAAAGTCTACCTGTGTGCCAAATTTCATCGAAAACCATTAAGCTGTTAACGCGTAATTCGCTTACAAACATCAAAATTCAAAAACTAACAAACATCCAAACTTTTACATTTATAATAGTATTAGCATCGAAATAAGATAACTAGAACGATAACTCTCATATGAATTTGCCAAAAACTACGGCTCCACTTACTTACACATGCAAAGGTAAAATCACACGTAACACTCATACACGCAACAAAAATTAATGAACGTTCAAAAGCAACTTTGTTTCATAATTGTTTCAACAGGCTGGAAAATTCGAAATACAACCCTCCTTCTGACACAGTCAAATAATCTAAAAGACGTTGACCAAACGCGCGACGTCAGTAGACAGACGTCACTGGCGATAAGTCGCTGTGATAAGCGCAGATTGCGTCCCAGATATATTTAGAGATGGCTTATTTAACCATTTATCATCATTCATTAGACTACAGCCACGCCCCTTGCTATATATTGTACTTATCTCTCGATATCGGCTTTTTATAGATTAATTTAATAATTGAATTTAATTTTATATCTTGACAAATAGTTCTTTTATAATCTTCCGGGTCTGGGATGTTGTGGGACGATACGAAATTTGTTACTTAATTTACGTATTAGGGAATTTTTACGTCGAAATAGTTCCGAGATATCGAATTTTGCCCCATTAAATTGTGGAACGCAGTGATGATTCAGGTGTTGAATCCACATAACTTGAAATCATGCTAGTAACCCCCAAAGGCGTCGGCAAAAGGTGCATCTAGAGCATCAACAGATCAAAAAGCAACAACGGATCAAAGAGCATATTTTCATCCCGTGATGACCAGAGGAGAGTCTATGGCCATATCGAGCACAAAGTCTATTCCTAGAACTGAGGCGGCTGAGAAACTGTGGAGTTTCTCAGTCGCCACTAGTTCAATGAAGAATTATCATTCTTCTTCCACCTTATACCACTCGCAGTGGAGTCGGTGCAACATGCTTTAACACATGTTACAGAAAGATTTGGCTTATAGTTTACGACCAGCCGCCTGCCTGACGTTAATCCCTAGAAGGAGAAAACAGAACCGAAACAAATATTTGTGGATCACACAAACATATTGCTCGGTGCGGAAATCGAACCCGTAGCCTCTCGCTTCACAGCCGGCTACTCTCCCACTGCGCCACGAAGGCTGTCAATGAGGCGATATCATTATGTAGTTCAAAATATTTTTTTCACAATACAAAAGCCCATGCCAATCGACCATCAGCATAACCTTTGTCTGACACACCAATAATTTGATTCTATTTTGACAGAGCCTTGATTCTATTTTGACAGAGCCTCAAAGATTAGTATATTCCTTTTACCTCCCGTTATGTGACGTAACTGGTAATTAGTTAAATTACAAATCAGTACACCTTTAATTATGGTTAAATATGGGTTATTATAAATGTAATTATAAGGTGTGGTGTTTCGCAATGTTCTTTGATCTGAGGCAGCTAATTACTGGTACTTTGTTCGTTAGATGTCTTAATCGTGGATTGTAAAGACTCAATTCGTTAAGAGCAGTGTATTGACTATGTTTAACTTTTTTATAGCATAGGCCGGCAAACGAGCTAGTGAGTCATCTGATGGTAAGTGATCTCCACCGCCCATAATACCTGAAGAATCATTGGCGCGTTGACGACCTTAGGAAAAGGATAAGGAAGTGGAAAGGGGAGGGGGTTTGGGCCTCCAGATATCTCACTCACCCTACGAAGTGCAACAGCAAGCTACTTTACGTCGGTTTTCTATGAGACAGTGGTAAAACCAGTCGAGCCGGCCCATTCATGCTGTCTACAGCGTGGCTCTACCACTCCGATAACTTACTAGACGAGCGACTTGCTCATATCGTCAGTCAGGCGAATAAAAAAGATTAATTTATCAATATTGTTTCCCTGTACATCCCATTGTGGTACAGAAGCATGTCAGCAGTATATTCCTATAGAATACTTACTTACGTCGACTCCCCGACGGGCCGTGTTCGCATGATGCGCGGGCGCATTGTAACAGAATTTCAAACACGATATAAAACAGTAAAAGTAGGGTAAATTAGCAAAAAAAAGCAATAGCTCAATGGTATGTACTGTTGAGACGAAAGTAAAAGGTTCGAAACCAGCCCCAGAAGCATGTACTTCAGACTTTTCTAAGGTACGTATGTATTAATTATCGCTTCCTTTATCAGTGAAGGAAACACCATAAGGAATCCTACATACCCGAGATGTTCTCCAAAAGAATTTTGTAAATGTGTGAAGTCTGCCAATACGCATTAGGCCAGTAGAGGAGGTCCGTGCTCAACTGTGGGACTAGTAGTAGGCTGATAAAAAAGTGTCTACCACAAACCAAATAATCATTATCATACATACAAGTAAACAATAGTTTCATGTTTTCAAAATTTATAGCGTTCCACAAATCTGCATATCAATAAAACTGCACCAAACTGAGTAAACGAATCTTAAATATTCTCAAACATTACTGTCCTATCCAACCCTTTCATGACATTTGTTTGCCCACTTCCGTAAATCAAAGTTGTATTTGTCCGGCAAACTCGTACCGTATCTTCCAATGTAAACAAACATATCTACGCGTAACATAAACTGTCTTCATTAGGGCATTGAAGGGACCACCGTACGCAAGTTAAAATGGGATTAAAATAAACAAATTGTATGTACATTCGGCCACACAGAGCCGTGGCTTGTTCTATTCAAGTTATTACATGTAAAAAATACTTTAGTGGTTGGATGTACGACTTTATTTGCGGGATTGATTGTGAACATGGCTCGCCGCTTCTGTAATGGAGATTTAAGATAGACGGTTGTATGCGTGAAATATTTAAATGTTTACTTTAATAGTTTTGAATGATCGAACTGTTTACGGTTTGGCCGTTTATAGCTTGTTTTTTACTGGACTTTTTTACATATGCTGTTTTAATTGTCCTTGAGGTTGAGACATCCTTAGGTCATTTTGTCTGCCGCTTTGCTATGGAGGGAAGTGGCCAATTTATATATATTTTTTATATCATAGTCCGGCAAACGAGCAAGTGGGTTACCTGATGGTAAGTAATCTCCACCGGCCATGTACGCCCACAATACCAAAAGAATTATGGGCGCGTTGCCGACCTTAAAGGAAAGGGATATTTAAGGAATTAGGAAGGGGAGGGAATTTGGGCCTCCAGATCCACTAGATCCACACGCAGCAGCAAGCTGCTACTTTACGTCGGTTTTCTGTGAGACAGTGGAAACGACCCGGTCGAGCCGGCCCATTCATGCTGTAAACAAAACTGTCTACAGCGTGGCTCTACCACTCCAACTGACTAAATATTTCCAACTCCTCCCTAACTTTCAATTTGAATAATTTCATTGCGGGATAAAGACAATTTAACGTTCCGTGGGGTTTGCAGAGCTTCACTGCAAGGTGTCTACAAAATGCGTGCCACTGTTGATACTTGTGCACAGGAATTACAGTATCAAGTGTTTGGGTGGGTCTCTGGACTTCTTGGGATATAGTTTAGTCTGTATATGGATTTTCTGTTAAATGTATAGTATAAAAGAAAGTTCACGTCTGTCTATCTGTTTGCCCCCTTAGCTTATCTTCTACCAGTATATTTTGATGCGGTTTCTACTATATATATATATATATAGACTACTACTATTTCAACAATTTCTTCCGGAAAGTTAGGTTAAGGTATATATATAATATATTCGTATATAATTTACAAATAGCAGAGAAAAGTCGATGTTTTAGAATATGATTAGAGAGCCTTTCACATGGGCAGAGCCGCGAGCAAAAGCCAGTTAATTAACAATTCTGATGTTTTATCCATTGCAAATCCATTTGTAGATTTCTTAACTAAATTATAACAGAGTTATTAGTTAAATTGTAATGAACGAAGAAACAAACACACCTTTCCCATTTAGAATAAGGTCAACCAAAAATACAATAAACGTTTCACTATAAAATCAGATGTTCTATGGTCGTATCAAGCGTGACTGTTACTGACGTCATCTTCTGTCAACGCCCTACTGAAGTACCGCCGTACGTTAGTAACATCAACGAATGGTCTCCCACATACTTAAGTAGTACACAGTGCAATCCCTCCAACGCGGCAGCATTGACGCGCGTGTCTGACGCTTGACGCTACATCAACAGTCGGCCTATAAGATTTTTTGAGACTAAAGTTTAATGTTCAAAAACGTAAGCAGCTAGATTATCCGATCATCTAAAATATCATAAAAAAAAACAAAAACCAATTATTCCAAAAGAAAAAGTAATAATCCAAACCATCAGCCTCCCACGTCCTCGTAGAAGAGGTAACGTCTCAATTTCATATAGGTAAGTTAATTAAAAACACGTGGGCTGTAGACTGTAGTAAGTAGATGACACATACTGAGATTTTTCAAGGAAACCCTGTATAAAGCGTTATATGACCTTTTTATTACGGACCTTAGGGCCATTAAGTCAGTGTCTTCGTATGAGATTTATACGTGGTAGCGTTAAGCGATTGAAGAGTAAATAATGAGTGTAGTAAAAAAAATATTGGTAAAGTCTGTAGTGGAATATTTGTTGGTAATCAATTGGAATGACATTGTTAAGAAAGTTTTTTTTTTTTTTATTAGATTGAATGACAAGACGAGCTGGTCGCTCGCCTGATGGTAAGCGCCACGCCTGCCCATAAACAGAAGCAACGCCACACAGAACTTTAAATAAAGCACTGCATGACACTGGACTGCGCTCGTCATCCCGAGACATAAGGTGTTAAGTCTCATAATGCCCAGTAATTACACTGGCTTCAATGTCCTTCACACCGGAACACAACAGTGCTTACACATTGTTGCTTGGCGGCAGAAATAGACAAAGCGGTGGTACCAACCCAGCCGGTCTCTCGCAAACGAGGGACCTACCACCTTGAAAGTGATGCATAATTATGTTGTTAACAGTAGCGGCAACGTATAATGGCACCAATAAAAACTTATCATAGTGTTGTTACACTGTAGTTTCAGTAATTGCACTTCCTCACAACAATGGAGTATAGTGATTGTTCTTTCACACGTAGTTGTCAATATTTACGGGATTTTATGAGCGTGCGTATGCACGCGTTCCAAACGCCATAATACTGTGCAGCTTCTATATTTATTTATGTATTGTCTTTGTTGGTAAATTTATTATAAGTAAAATACTTTTATCTAGACTGCCTCGGTGGCGTAGTTGTAATGCGTACGCGTTACTATTAAGCTAACGCTGAGGTCTCGGGTTCGATCCCCGGGTCGGGAAAAGTGGTATTGGTTTGTTCTATTACGAAATGCTCAGTATCAGCCCGGAGTCTGGAATTTGTGCCCGGTATGGCGATAGGCCCCTATCACATCGTGGGACGGAGATGCGCTCGGCGAAATGTGAGTGTATTAGTTACACCTCTGCCTACCCCTTCGGGGATTACAGGCGTGAATGCGTACTTTTATCTACTTTTTACTAATGTTATTGAGTCATCAAACTACAAGCAGAACAATTTAAAACTTTTAAAATTAGCACACAAAACATTATATTACCAAATTCACAATAAATATTCACACCATATCATCTCGTATATTTTATCGCTACCGCTTACAGACCCGCTGATTTTACAGCCTCAAATTTATAGGCACTGTATACATTACTTACCCGCCGGAGTAGTCCATGATATGTTGATTTTGTCAAAGGTTGTGTTAACGCGGGCTCGGTGTCAAGGTTCTTGGGTTACTGCCCTTAAATCCCGCTAATTTATGACCTTTTATATGATTTGAGATAAGAGTAGATAAGTAAGAATATCCTGTGTAATGCATGTACGGTCCTTTAGACATCAAATGTTACTTTCGACGGTATTGTTTGGAAGTGTCAAAAAGTTTAGGTTGTTTTTTAAGATTAAGACAAAGTTCTTTATCGATTTATCTCACATTGAACTTTCCCGTCGAAGATTTTTAAAACGTGCCTAATTTCTAGTTTAGAGTGTATTAATTTCCGTGGTAGAAAATATAAAGGCAGACTTCCGTTGGTCCCGTCAAGCGTCAGACGATGACGGCAGTGGCGGTCTCGTCTGTAGCACGCTACTAAATTGCAGTTTGACAACACCCTATAATAATAGTGACGCTATCGAAGTGTCCCATAGATTACATAGAGCGTAGTACTAACGTGCAAACGCGCCGGCACTAACGCTCCTGATGTAACCGCATTCTGCCTAAACACACATAAGGCTTACCCTTCTTCCATGTCTCAAAATAGGTTTAAATAATAAATTAAGATAAATAAGTAAGATATCCTAACAGTCACCACTGCTGCAAACTTTTTTTTTATAGCATAGGCCGTTAAACGAGCAAGTGGAGCACCACAATACAAAGAAAATATGATCGCGTTGCCGACCTTAAAGGAAAGGGATAATTAAGGGATTGGGAAAGGAGAGGGGGATATGGGCCTCCGGATGTCTCACTCACGGTACGAAACGCATCAGCAAGCTGCTACTTTACGTCGGTTTTCTGTGAGACAGTGGTAACGACCCGGGCGAACCGGCACATTCATGCTGTAGACAAAAGTGTCTACAGCGTGGCTCTACCACTTATAAGAAGGCATGAACATATAAATCTGAAAAAAAATATCAAATTCAACAAACAAAATAATCAAAACACAAGTAGTTTAACATTAACTACATGTCCGATTAAATTCCGTTCTATTATAATATCCGCCACACGCCACACCTGTTTGTGGACTAAAAACTGTCACTGACCTACAAACCGGACTTCTATAGGCTTATTAGATAACAATACTACGATTTGTACAATTCGATAACGACTATCTGTGTAGTGAAATGATCGGGGAAATGGAGTACCTAATATCGATAAAAAAATCTTTTTTTAATTTATTTTTTAATAACTTTAGTTACAAAAACGAGCAGGTCGCTCGCCTGATAGGAAACGACACAGAAATGAATCTGAAAGCGACGAGCAATAGATAAAAAAAACATTTAATTATGTATTCAGCAACCCTGAAACATATTTGGGGATATTTATTTAAAAAAAAAACCCAATAGTCGTAAACAATATAGTCCTGACTTTAATTGTTTAACCGATATCATGAGTATCAGAAACTATGAGAAACTTCCTGTCCCTTAACACATAAATTCAAATATTTTTTTCAGTTGTATGACTAATTAACTTTGTGCCGCTAATTTAAGAGGTATTTACAATAAGTGGGTCAACGTTAACAATAATCAGAGCAGCGGAAGTGTTAAAATTAAGTGGAATAGCGCAACAGGCAGTAACGCACGTCTAATACCCACGGACGGCTGGCAGGAAACTCAATGCAAATAACGCGCCGACTGCCAACACAACGTGTAAGCGTCTTAAAACAATACGCACACGTGACAGGGGCATACTTGGGAGTCATTAAGGGGCCAAAATCCATGTCAATCGGGATCGTCTACTCTAAAAGGAAGCGCGTCTTCATTCAACTTTGAATCTTAATGGAACGGTGTATACATGAAATTCAGTTGAGCGATTACTGGTGGAGCGCGTCATTTCAATTTAAAGAGCTATACTATTCATACTTGGAATTCAAGTCGGCTTACAGTGAAACGTGGTACATCATGAAAATCCATTCATCTAAGACATTCTAAGACCTCATGACACGCCTCTGACATATAGGACCAATAAACCAATTAGCAAAGAAGAAATAAATACAAATGTCTACAGAGACAATTGAGGACGTGAGGCAGAAACCACAACAATCCTCTCCAAATCCATCCCTGCAATACGCGCACTTGTTCACACAGTGCGTGTGAATTACGTAAGTATGGTCGTCAAGGCGAACTACTAACGAATAGAGGCCGAAATATTTCACCGAATATGCTTCTTACATAGTCGGTAGTAGTTCTATGTAATAATAATATAATACCAACCCTGTATTATACACGACGCACTGCTGGGCACGGGCCTCCTCTATTGAAAAAGAGGGGTTAGGCCTTAGTCCACCACGCCAACATAATGCGCCAATGTGGGTTGGCAGACTTCACCCACCTTCGAAATTCTTATGGAAGACTTCTCAGGTATGTCTTTTCTCACGATGTTTCCTTCACCGATAAAGCAAGCTATAATTACCAATGAATTACGTAACTTAGAAAAATTGGAAAGGTAAGTTAGGGCTGGTTTCGAAACTGAGACTTTCGTCTCGACAATCCGAACCACTGTCCACGGAGCTATCGCTGGGTCTATGACATGGTATTTATTGCGCCAATTTAGGAAAGTTAGGTTAGTTGTTGAATGGCAACGGAAACTTCACGGTGTCGGTCATAGACGGCAAAAGCGTTCTGATTGTAAGAGGCTTCCGAGCACTAAAAGTGACTAAAATACTAAATTTAGTGCATACTCGTATATCGACATTAGAAATTCGACGCATTCTAAACTCGACAGAATACGGTTTTCTGGATTATCATTTTTATAGCTATCCATAACATTCCTTTGACGAGAGGCTTTACTAGCTTTCCTAACAAAAAAGTATAAATCGTCAAGCATTGACCTGATTTTAAAACATGCTTTGTAGATACTAATCTTCGCGGACGGCCTAAAAAAATCGCTGGAATGACGTATTAGAGAAAGGCATGAGAGGCAATGAACTCGCTATGGAGGATGCTCAAGATCGGACTCATATGGTAGGAAGCAGGACCCTAAGCTGGGTAACGCCAGGCTGAAAGAAAGAAAAATAAACGATGATAACATTCAAATATAAAAACAGTCTAAAAATAATGTAAAATAAGTCATAAAAAGTCGTCGCCATAACTTACATTTCACGACAGAACTTTTAAAATGTTATATTTATCATTCACACAATGCTATGGAATATTTAGGCCAATACGGAAATATGCTAGTCGGTACTGCAGTAAATCATTTGGACTTGGACAAAGATTTCTTCCACGAAGAGTGTTGTAAGAGGTTTTTAATTTGTGATGATTTGTGATTTTTGATGTTTACGAGTCAATAAAATATAGGTAAATAGACTTTTGGAATCTCAATACAGCGAGGCAATATTTTGACAGTGCGAGTTGCAGTATCAATGTAATTACCAAAACACGCGATTTTATACAGCGCTCGCCAGACTCTGTAAGCAGCAGCTATATATTTCCGATGCATAAAGATCATAGTATATGGTCTATGTAAGTTACATAGACCTAAAGTCCTCCAAAAGTCTACAGTATTACAAGAAACTGATTTTCCGGCGTGGAAAAATAAACTCGACAACAATCAGCTTAGAATAAAGTCTATTGGTTGCAGATCATATTCCGGCCTTCACCTTATTTTAAACAATCTACGAAACCATACAGTTTATCATAAAGGATGCTCCACAGATGGTAAGGATGGTAATTTTATAACGGTCCAAAATGTAGTTGGCCGTGAAGAAAATAAAGATAATAAAAAGATTTTGGATATAAATCTTTGAATGTACAATTAAGAAGTTCACACACGTATACGGGAGGCGTTTACACATGTTCCCGCAGGAACGTTTAGACTTTAGAATATTCACATAAATCGTAGCTGACCGTAAAAGCCGCTTCGTGACTGGCGTTTGGTTTTATTAAATTATTATTTCAATAATAATAATACTAGCCCTGTATTACACACGTCCCACGGTTGGGCACGGGCCTCCTCTACTGAATGAGAGGGTTAAAGCCTTAGTACACGACGCTGGCCTAATGCGGATTGGCAGATACATCTCATACCTTCGAAATTCTTAAAGAGAACTTCTCAGGAATGCTCACTACGTTTACTTCACCGTTAAATCAACCGATAATTAACAACTAAGACACACGTATCTTAGAAAAGTCAGTGGTGCATCCTCTGGAATGTTACACACTAAATAAAATATAGCCTAAAATTACTTCTTGTCGTAATATGGATATACTAATTGAAAGAAAGAACGAATTTAATTTACAAGAATAATCAAATATATGTCCGTTATTAAACATGCTTTTACAGATATACATACATACATACGCACTCACGCCTGTAATCCCCGAAGGGGTAGGCAGAGGTGTAACCAGTACACCCACATTTCGCCGAGCGTATTTCCGTCCCTTATGTGATAGGGGGCGAGCCTATCGCCATACCGGGCACAAATTCCAGACTCCGGGCTGCTACTGAGCATATCGTAATAGAAAAACCCAATACCACTTTACCCGACCCTGGGATCGATCCCAAGACCTCGGCGTTGACCTCAATCGTAACGCGTACGCATTACAACTGCGCCACCGAGGCAGTCAAAACAGATATATCACCCGACCAAAACGTTTCGACACCCCACTTGTATTATATGCACAAGAAATAACTAAGTAGATCCAACAATCTGAATGCCTATCTTGGGTCTCCGTATTTGGCCAACTTTCAATTTCTGCTAGTCAACTTGCACCACGATTGTTATAAATCCTGGATTAGCTTTAGTTATTTGTCGAGCCATAATTGCTTGAACATATTTGAACAATCAACTAAATAATATTCAAGATTTAGTTAACAGTTATGATTCAATTTTACTAGGTCGTAGGTCCATTGTATACGAGACCTTCTGGGTAGACTGCTGTGTCTATTTCTCCCGATAAGCAGCATGTAAGTATTATTGTGTTCCGGTTAGAAAAGCATTGAAGGCAGTAAAATTACAGAGTATTATGACAGCCTCCGCGGCGCAGTGGCCGAGTAGCCGGCTGCGAAGCGACAGGCCGGGTTCGATTCCCACACCGAGACAAATGTTTGTCTAATCCACAAATATTTGTTTCGGGTCAGTCGGTTCCTGATACCCACGATACAGGTTAACCTAGTGTGGGGTCAGGACTATGTGTGTGACTGTTGTTGGGTGTATTGTATTATGAGAATTAGCACCTTATGTCTTGGGGTTTAAAGCGTAATGCAGTGTCATACTTCGTACTTCAATGTTTCGAGTAGTGAACTCTGATACGTGACTCTATAATCTGACAAGGGGTAGGAAGAGGAGTAAGCAGTACACCCACATTCCGCCGAGCGTATCTCCATCCCATTCGGGGCGGGCCTATCGCCATACCGGGCACAATTCCAAACTCCGGGCTGATATTGAGATTACGAAATGTAATAGAATAACCCAATATCAGTTTTACCCGACCCGGGAATCGAACCCGAGACCTCAGCGTCAGCCTCAGTCGTAACGCGTACGCATTACACCTGCGCCACCGAATAATAATACTTTAGACTGCCTAGTCTAAAGTATTAAGGTCTAAAGTCAATATAATCTGACATATACTACAAAATCAGTGTTGTGCAGTGCTTCGTCTCCAGCATGGCTGTATATACGCAGTGTAATTCTAGAGGCAGTACAATTTTTTATTAATATGACGTTAAACAGGATGTTCTTATACTAACATTGTGAAACAGTCATTGCTGCCGACTGCTGTCAATATCCCGCGATAAATAAAATAAATTGTAACTTAAATTTCATCAATCCCTACTTTCTAATCCATGTCGTGCTATAATTCTTGGTTGAGACAAAACAAATCCTTATTAGTACGACTTTATATAGGATGTTCTGATGCTGGCATTGTGAGGCAGTCATTGCTGCCGACCGCTGTCACTTGTCACCGACTCGCGAAGGAAGCTGCGCCTACGCACGCGACACGCTAACCTACACATGTTGTGAGCGATGAGCGGGTTGAGGAAACTAGTGGGTTATTGTACAGTAAGTTTTTTTTAATATTTTAAAAATCTACACTAATATCAATAGTATGTATATAACATATGTTTTTCGCCTGCTTAACTCCATAACATACATAATAATATACCGTAATATTACTATTATAATATATTACTCCGTAATATATTACTTAATTCGATTGAAAGCTTAAACTATATTTTTCTTAAATTTCTACAGTTCTTATCTTTAACCACTTTAGAATACAAATTCATTATCATCTCGTGTATCATGTCATCCAATTGTATATCGAAAGACCCTTGACTAGACCTAAAGTCTCTAAAAAAAGTCCTTATAAATCTAAAATCTCGCTAAAAAATAACCAAATAATAGTGACATAATCGTGGCGGCCGTCAACATATTGCAACGGTCGATATTATATTTACACTGCACTATATTTCCATTAGGTGCAGTGCAGTCACTTTACTTTACAGGATTAAAAATAAATAAACAAAAAACAAAAAATAAAATAAAAAAAGAAATAATAAACTGTATATTTCATGTACTCTTAGACAACCCTCTCTTATTCGTACCTTAACTCCATCCTATGGTTGCCTGTAAGAGATTGCCCTGAGCGATAAGGCCGCCAATTGTACTATGTTTAAATGTTAACTGTCTTTCTAGTTTAAATATGTGTCTAATGTACAATAAAGCATTATAAATAAATAAATAAATAAACAACGATAATCTTATAACATAACCCTTGTTTAATCGAATCACTGTCCGCAACTGATATACGTTAGGGAGATACGTGAACAGATTAGTGAATTAGTTGAATAGATTTATAGCACACTTCCCATGCGGACTCGTCCTGAATTTGCATCCGACTGCATCTTGAGAAGAGCAAGGAAACATTTGTTACATATTTGAGTCCTCAGGATGTTCTATATTTTGCGGATGTTATATGATGGATGTCAAAGACACGGGTAATATGCGTATTAAGTGTCAACTAGCGATCATGAATCAATTTTTATGAATTGATGAATGAACGAGCTGCACAGACTTTTATAGCCCCGCCCCCTTGCATAGAGTTTTGGTGGGGTCATTTTTATGCTTGAGTTACTTTTTATGTTATCTTATTTGTATGTTTAGATGTTATAGAATTACTTTGTAGATGAAAGACGCGGAAGAAATAGGGAGATTTGTATTGATAGTTAACAAATTCAAGCGGTAGTATTTTTTACGCGCTGTAGACAAAACTGTCTAGAGCGTAGCTCTTCCACTAAAAAAATGATTTTAACAGTTCAATATATTAACCCTAAAAAGGTTTTTCTTTCAATTTAATGCTACAAATCAATAAATTTCTAACATTTCAACTAATGAATTAACCAATGATGATGTGGAATTACTAATAACCAATCATATTAACATCGATCCATCGTGGTCTAGTAGAGCTATCAGATCGCATTGAAGGAATGTCATTACAATGTTACTGTAACGGTTACTGGGAAATAGTAAGGGTCTGATGACGGGTACACGATATCTGATATTACGACCGTCTTTATTGTAGTATTGTAGTATTGTAGGTCGGGGTTCTGGAGATATGGCCAGTTGTATTTCTGAAAGATAATGGAGCGAAATATTGTTGGTCAAGGTTAATTTCGCCTCATTTTTAACGGACGAAACCAGAGGAGATTCTCAATTCGACGCGTATTTTTTTTCTATATGTATAATTACTCATATCTCCGCCAAATGGGAACCGATTTGGATGATTCTTTTTTCATTCGAAAGATTATAGCATAAAATTGGTCCCATATTCATTTTGAGAAGAAATTTCCCTCTAAGTGGTTGAAATCTGGGATTGAAGATTCAAACTTCGTAATTTTTTTAAACGATTTTGATGATTTCTTAACAAAAGTAGTGAAATAATAATTTTTTAACAAACAATAAAACCGACGAAATAACACTAACAAGATTAAAATGAAAATAAATTCAAAATTGTTTATTTTTTATTTTAATCTTTTTAGTTTTGTTTTGTCGGTTTTACTATTTGTGAATTTTTACACACTTTATACATAATATACGTACCTATATCCAATAATAACCATGTCATTGACCCTTTTACTTTCAACCGAAAGTGATTATGTTGCCCATTTTGCGCCTACGCTGGCGTATATCATATAAAAAATAACTTTACGAAACAGGTGGCTTGACAAAATGTATTGACAATAATTTCACTTATAATTTATTAACAAGCAGTGATAGCTTAGTGCGGAGTGGTACGGACTGCCGAGACGTTACAGGTTCGAAACCAGCCTCAAGAGCATGCACCGTTGACATTTCTACGTTACGTCTGTATTAATTGCTAGTTAATTACCGCTTGCTTTAACGGTGAAGGAAACATCATAAAAAATCTGCTATACCTGAGAAATTCTCCATAAGAATTTCGAAGCTATTTGGGGTCAGTCAACCCGCATTAGGTCAATGTGGTGTATTTAAGGCCTCAACCCATCTCATTTGGTAGAGGAGGAACCCAGCAGTGGGACGTGTGTAATACAGGGCTCCTAATATTATCATTTTATTATAATTGAATATATATTCTTCCACCTGCCCTTATCCCACTCGCAGTGGGGTCGGCGCAACATGTTTTTTAACATGTTAGAGAAAGATTTGTCTTGTAGTTTTTACGACCGGCCGCCTGCCTGACGTTAATCCCTCTGGGGAGAAAACACCAAGACCAGAAACAAATTGAATCATACAAACATTTAATCTCGTGCGGAAATTGAACCCGCGGCAGAACTTTACAGCAATATGTGTAAATTTTCGCAACAATAGCCACCGTAACATCAGACCAATATTAAATCCCAGATTCAAACATCACAAGCAGATCAATATTTCCTCTACACATAATTACGTATACAAGTAATAAGTTTCAAAGCCGACTAGAACTGAAAGACGATTCCCTGATTCTTCTTTCTTTTCTTCTTCTTCTTCTATATTATAAAGAGGAAAGAATTGTATTTTTGTGTGTAACGAATAAACTTAAAAACTACTGGACCGATTTCAAAAATTCTTTTGCCGTTAGAAAGCTACACTATTACTGAGTAACATAGGCTACTTTTTATCCCGGAAAAGACGGTTCACGCGGGCGGAGCCGCGAAAAATTCAAATTCAAATTCAAATAATTTATTCTGTAAATTAGATCATAAATATCACTTTTACATGTCAATCATTTTTTATGCTACATTATATTTAAGACGGCATTTCGGGGCTAGCCATGAGAAGAAATGCCGAAACAAACTCATGGGTTACGGCCTCTTTTAATGTCCAGACATTGTTTTACAGAATTATGCGAGTGTAATGTGCAGAAATTCCTGGATTGGCCTTTTTAAGAAATGGCCAAGAGTATACCAGACATACTTGGCACTCGCACTCACAAAAAAAAAACAAAAAATTTAATAAATGTTATAAAAATTAAAAAAATCAACATGTCAGTATTGCCTTAAATACTAATATTGCGCCAATAGAGCAGTAAATATTAAACAATATATTATATAAAAGAAGAGACCTAGGTACAGCCAATTTTGTAAGGAGTGAGCGGCTCAATTCCAAGCTGTTTTGTCTTCCAAGTAATCTTTCACATTATAATAACCTTTTTGGCAAAGCCTAAGTTTAATACATAATTTAAATTTATTAAGGCTTAATAGTTGAATATAAAAAAATAGAGAAAAGGCTAGTCGTAAATAAAGCCGTTATAGTCTCGTACATATGCATACTGACCCATTCTGACACGTACCAAACTATAAACTGACATTACACCGTTTTAGTAATTTGTTGACTTACTCAATGTGGTAATTGGGAGTTTTTTTTTTATTTTGCCGTGTATATTACGTTACTTTCCATTACACACAACTCTGTTATCAAGTATTTATCTATATTTCAAATCAAATGAACAAATTTTATTAGCTTTTACTGTTTAGTAATTGACTAATGAATTTTTAGTATGCTTATTTAAAATAATAATTTCAGCATTTGCTCGCTTTGCAGCAAAAAGAGTAGCTTAAAAAGCAAAAAATAAAAATAACTAATTTTCAGTCACTTCATGTATCTATCACATACATTTTTTTATTGACGGCAACAAACGTCAGCCGGTATACATTAATTTGCAAACAAATACGTTGTCACTTCCCACGTAATAAATTAATAACTGAATTTTCCAAAATAATACTTTCCCACGTATAAATTAATATCTGAGACACTAAAACCCAAACTCAACAATTACAAGAACTTTCAACTCATTCATTACGCATGAATCATTTGTCTTCACAAGATTGTATCTGCTACCATTACTCAAAACGTGATTTGTCATCTAAATACTACAGAGTGCACTTAAAAGACAATCCGAAATTTCGCAAAAGCCAGCAGTTTCGTGACAAATCCCACACTTTCCCAACGGTGTCTTGTAAGGCGATATTTGCACGGATGGCTTAAGAGGTCTAAGGACTCAAAAAAGAACGAACTCAAAAATAGTGCTGGGAAATCAAGCACTTTCAGAAAGTTTCAGGTCTTACGATAAGACTTTGACACAATATACGAGTTTTATATAGATAACAATATATTGGCAAATTAATCAGTATTTATTTTAATATTTATTATAAAATTTATGTGTGGTAGAGCCACGCTGTAGACACTTTTGTCTACAGCATGTAAGGGCCGGCTCGTCCAGGACCACTGTCTCACAGAAAACCGGCGTAAAATAGCAGCTTGCTGCTGCGTTTCGGACGTGAGATATCCGGAGGCCCAAACCCCCTTCCCAACTCCTAAATTATCCCGTTAAGGTCGGCAACCCATGATTCTTTTGGTATTGTGAACGTACTTGAGCGGTGGAGATCACTTAATATCAGGTGACCCAATTGCTCGTTAGCCAGCCTATTCCATAAAAAAACGGCATTATTTTATTTATTTTCTTTTATTCTTTTTATTTTCTTCTCTAGATTCTAATCGTATAGATTTGCTGCGTATTGGTCATTAACATTGATAATTAATTATTGCACAATATTAAAACAGTGTTCCACAAAAACACATTACCTTAATTGATTTATAAGTAAATAAATGTAGTTTTAATTAATTGATAACACTTGTACTAATATTGTCTTAATTCAAAATTTTATTTGTTATTCTTTTTAATCTAACCACACCTCCCTTCACTTAGCACTGCGATGTAAAAGGCATTGGTGCGAACACAGCCCAGGAGTACCAACCTGCCGGCCTACATGCAGTACATCCATCAAGTTATCTAGTGTTTGAACAGAGATAATCTGTCGGAACGCCCTGCAATTTACAGCCGCCAGATAGGGCTGCCCCTGACTTCGTCATCGCTCTTGTTTCGGGGGTATATATCATGCCACACCATTATGGACCAAACAACCTTAGTCAAAACCATTGTTATTATTTTTAAATATAGAACTTGTGTGGTTGGCATTTTCTTGTGTGGCCAGTGAAATAATAAGTCGGTTAAAAATAACAATGCATATTTCAATGGATTAAATTAAAAATATAAACAACAAAATATTTTTGTTGGATACTCTTTTACACAAACACGGATTTAAAAAGTGGCCCGTTTTAGGAATGAAAAAAATAAATAATAAATAGGTACGTCACTACTACAATCAGGTATATTACGCAGTCAAGATCCTATCATCGCTGGCCTGATTTATATAAGTGACCAAAACAATCGATAAATGATATTGATTGTATTTTTAAGATAAAATAGGTGACACTAGCAAAGCCTGCAGATATAGATTGAAAGATGAACTCTAGACGATGCAATGGTTGACACATCGTAAAAAAAGTATAAAAAAATTCTCAACAGATAATTTGAATAATATTACATAGTAAAATGTTTAGTGCCGGAATGTGACATATGACCTTAGAGAGTCACAAACTACTGACATGGAAATCGTTAAAATAATGGAGTTGCATGTATAAAGTAACTGTTGACGTTTTTATGCTTTGCAAAAGATTTTAAGATAAAATCTTTTTTTCTTTTACAATTTAATATCATCTTCACTCCCCAGAGGAGTTAACGTCAGGCAGGTAGCCGGTCGTAAAAACAAGCCAAATCTTTCTGTATCATGTGTTAAAAAGCATGTTGCGCCAACCCCACTGCGAGTGGGATAAGGGCAGGTGGAAGTAGACACTTTAATAACTGTTCAATGTTTTTGGAAATTACTAATGTAAGCAGCATTGTAAGTTACTTTCCATTAAAACTGTAAGTTGGGAAACATAATATTCAAATCTAAGTTTGTGCACGTGTAAAGTATACGTGAGCCACTTACGCAAGTCTCACGTAAGCCCAAAAAACTTACAAATACAAAAAAATTAAGTACCTACTACTAAATAATAAATTGTAATAAGTACTTAGTTATTCTAAGTTGTAATCATAATCTTTTTAAATCTCCTTATTTTTCATTTTGTTTTAATTTCCGGGTATTGTAAGACCACACCTCTGACCGCACACAAGTGCATACACCTCTGACTTTGAAGTTATGTGTGTATTAATTGTTAATCATAGCCTGCGTAAACGGTGAAGGAAATATAGTGAGGACACCTGCATACCTGAGCAGTGAGCGTGGTGGACTAAGGCCCAACCCCTCTCATTCAGTAGAGGGGGCCCGTGCCCAGCAGTGGAACGTATATAATACAGGTCTAGTATTATTATTATGTAAGACCACTTACTATTTTCACATACAATCTATATAAATATATACAGACGACGATCTATAAATTATAGATCGTCGTCAGTCGCAATCATAGTGCCGACACGAGCCAGCCCTACAGTCGCGTGTTGACGCACTGTCTTAGCCCATTTAACAGTGGGCGACGTCTGCAGACACCGAATGATGGATCGCACCACTTTTCGTAACTCTCACCTCACATTTTCACAGTTTTTATCTATTCAAAATTAACCCAAAAAGAGACTGTACAAAAGTGAAATACTTCCGGGATTACTTTCACCGAAGTTATAACTATTTGTTTGAATAATGAGACGATCAGGTCGCTCGCCTGGCCACGCCTACCTATAAACAGAAGTAACACCACACACAACATAGAAAGCACTGCATGGCACTGAACCAACACGAGTAATTTAAGTAACCCCTCCAGTAACCAGTAATTTCACTGGCTTCAATGTCCTACAAACCGGAACACAACCGTGCTTGCACACTAAAAAGTACAAAACAGGAAATATTGCCTTTTATAGAGTGAAAGTCGTGGTCAAAATACCTGGTTACCATTGTCTCAGGAGATTCTTTAGAATTAGCACCTCGACACCTGGGCGGGAAAAATTCCGCGCTGCTCAATGAAATCTGTTTGCATACTTGTATCGGTAAACTCAGTATGCTAGGCGATATTCGGAATCGACTGAGATGTAGTTACTAACAAGTAAATTTTGTAAATAAATATATTTTAATGCGAAAATATAATTATGCTTACAACTAGTACATTTACGCTTACAACGTGCTACAGAAAGATGTGGTCATATAAGGGTCGTTACATATATCTGACATTAAATGTGTATGTACCGGCCCATATCAAAATCTAGACATCCTCAAATTTCTCGCTAATTTTAATTACTCGTTTATGAAGACCAATTAGATCGATCACATCACTATAAATGTTTTTTTTACCTTTGCGTGCCTATTATCGGCATCATTCGTATCAGCTGTTTATCATTTAGTGTTGTCCAAAGTTTCAAGTCGATTATCGACATGTTACTCAATCGATAAAAAAGAAAATGCTTTGTTTATGTCCTCGAAATGTCTACTACCAAATCCGATTAGGATTTGGTACTACGTGGTCGAAATACTTATAACGTGTTGCTTAAATTTGACCAAACCTTTTTGTAATACGTTGTGTATGAGAAATAAAATAATATTATGCTATCACATATGCTTATTTTTATTATTTATTAATAATTGGGGTATTTAAAAATAAACAATGAATTACCGCTTATAACATTTGATAAATTTTAACCAAATATTCGAATATCAGTGTATTCGCAGGCCATCACTAAAGTCCCGCTATCCACTATCCATAGACAATCGATGAGGAAACATCTTCGTGTTCCGATGCACGTAGATATTTAAATCACAGTTCAATAAACCACGTGTTCGTATGCAAAATACGGCCGAATTGGTGTTACCCAGATAAGGCTTATCACAAAGTCTACAATGTTATCAGTTGGGTGCTAAAATGCGACAGCCTGAGAACCGGCTGGGTGGTCTAAATGTAGAATCAATTTGAACTTTAACATGAAGACATAGAATATAATCTCAAATGATATTAATTGAGTGTAAATTATCGTAGTATACTCATTTGAATCGATTTGTTTTAATTATAGTATAGGTAAAGGATTTTCGCCGGCACACTTAGCGTTAATCAATGCTTGTTTGATTAAAATAATTAACTAATAACATTAAATTTAGAAAAACCAATTTTAGAGCCCCGGTAATGCCAGTTTGGTCCACAGCATGACTCGACAAGTTCAATCAGATTTTTACTACTGACTCACAGAAATCCGATGTGAATAACAGTTTGTTGTTGCGTTTTATACGTTTAGTGAAATATCCGGAGGCCCAAATCCTCTCGCCCCTTCCCAAACTTCTAATGATCCTTTTCCTTTACGGCCGGTAACGTGTCCATGATTCTTCTGGTGTCTGGTGATCACACCATCAACATTATTTTGATTTGATCTTAAAGTCTATATGCAAATATAGCCACAGTGTCAATATTAAAGTAAAATATATGTACCTACCTATACAACATTCATAAACCGTAACGACTCATATAATACAACAGATAACATTTTAAAAACTCCATGATCATAAAAATATAATTTAACTCTGCTGATTCAAAGTATTGTTCCCTAAATAGACGATGGTTTTCGAACGCACCCAAATATGGCGGCGACAAATGGCGGGAACTTTGACGTTTGTTGCGTAAACACGAGTTCCCATTCCCACATTATTGGGATGTAAACTGTCTATTTATTACTATAGCGGTTATTTATGTCCAAACTAGAGGCTTTATATTTTAGTTCATATGTTAAATTAAATTCAATGTCCGTGAAAATAATAATTACATATTGAATTATACCGTCTTATTACCTACTATTCATTTTTACTATTATCCAAAATGGCGTCACAAGAGTCGGGATTGTTGTAACTATTGGATTGCGTAAATACTCATTCCCGTTTTAATACAGGGATATAACAGGTCATCAAACTCAAATTTTTATTAATCTCGCATACATAAATCATGGCACGTTTTCAAACGCGTCAGTGCTGTAAAGATCTCAATTAGACCATAGACAATATATTTTATAGTTGTTTTATTGCTTTTACTTACGTAATGTAAGCTGCTTATTTTATTGTTATGACAAAAGAGAAATGTAATGATTAGCGTTATGTGCTTACGATTACTTCGTAAAAAAGCAAAGGATATTATACATAATAAAACAATATACTTTTAGAACGCAGGGTTGTCAGTTACAAAAAGTGGTAACTAGATAGAATTTGATGACACTTTAACAAGTTTGCCTGGTTAAGTTTATAACGCCAGGTACAAAAAAATTAAGAAAATATGATAGATACCTATCGCTTACGTCTATTTCCTCAGGACTTAACTGCAAGGCTCCTCGCAGGTATTAAATCATTTTAGTTTTTACTTAGCAAATAGTAAGACCGGTGGTCCGTGCAATTATAATACCATCATGCTGACGGCTGAGAGATTAATAAAGTAATGAATGCACCGTGTTATTAAACAAGTAAGTGGAGTATCAAATTTGTTTGTTTTGATGGCTTTTCATTAAGATCTCGAGTCTGGTTGTTTTAATTTAGTAACTTAATTATGTAGTTTATGATGATAAATAGCACCGACTCAAAATAGATATATTTTTGAGTGTATTTTATTTATACGAAGTCTATTATTTTACAACTTTTAGTGAAATAATTATAAAAAATATTGTAGTCAATAAATTATACTTGTATTTAATAGTTAAAAGTATATACTTATAAAATTAAATCAACAATTTTTTTATATCGTATTTTGTAAAACGTCTTTAAAATTCACCGTAATGAACTTAGGTATTTTAATAATACCATTCATATATACAGTACTATTTTCAATATGACTAACTATATTTAAAAATCTTTGTTAAAAAAAAATGTAACCAAGCAGAAATATCGTAAATCCATCCACCCACTGTTATTCACTCCGTAAACTTTGCCAATATACATAAAAATTAAGGGTTACAAAGAACAGAGTTTTACTACATCACGTCAAATATACCAATAGAAAAAAATATCGTTCAATCACCAGTCATAAACACACAGAAGTCATTAACAAACAGTTAAATATAACCATTAGAATGTATTTTTAGTAACGCTACAACGCGAAAGTTAACTGCGGACAAGTTCGAGTCAAAATCGTTTACTCAGAGTTCCGTATTAATTAAATGTTGTTTACGAGAAAATATCTATGAAGATGTCAGTTTAGGGATCGGTAGCTTCATTAACTTGATAAAGTACATCTCAAAACGTGTTAAACGGTTTACCTAGTGCAGGTTCAGGACTATGTGTGCGACTATTGGGTGTATTTATTTCTAGCCAACATCTAATCTAGCATGCATGAAGAATTTAAATAAGAGTGAAGGCCAAAAGGTGTGCATGGATTGTAGCAAGAGTCAATCTGTTATCTCTGTCTACCCCTAAAGAAAACATGTGTGAATCTATGTATATATCTAACCAAAACTGTCCATGTTGAACTTCATATACGTAACTCTAAAAATCGGTAATAAAAACTTATCAAAAACCGATATAAATCAATGGGAAACCGTCAATTAACAGAATTATACCGCTAATTATGTGTGTATGTGTTAGAGGTGAGATGTGTGTTATTTTGAATTCTTTCACGTCTTATTAACAACGATTTCGGACCATTAACTAGATTGATGGCAATCCGCTCTGTAGAAATATTCTGATTATGCAAAAGTGTTCATTAAAAATTATCTAAGGAGTTTAGGGCCTATTTCACAATATTCAAGTAATATTTAACCACTGATTAACGTATTTAGATAGCTATAAAGTACCCACTAAACACGAGTGGTAGTGCCTAGCTGTAGACAGCTTTGTCTACAGCATGAATGGGCCGGCTCGTCCAAGTCGTTACCGCTGTCTCACAGAAAACCGGCGTACAGTAGCAGTTTGCTGCTGCGTTTCGTACAGTGAGTGAGATATCATGATGGCCAAATGGATCCTGGTATGAAGCAGGAATTACGCCAGGCAGAAAGAATAAATAAATAAAAATATTTTCAGTGTAGTCAGTGCCCCTGGCATTACTAATGTCTATGGGCGACAGTAACCACTTAACATCAGGTGGGCCTTCAACTCGCCTGCCTTCGAAGACTAATTTAAAAAAAAAATGACCATCGTCGTGCGTCCTTACATAAAACCCTACAAATGTTTGCTTTATTTGATTTATTTATGAACAGGAATCCAACCTGATGGTCATTATATTAGAAGCAACACCTATTAAAACAATTTAATCCAGATCAGTATCCAGCGTCCACGACGCTTTCGCGTGGATTTCAATGGAAGGAAATGAGTTTATCAGCAATCTAGTTTTCACTCTACGGTACCATGGACTACTGGAGTATCACCTCTGCCCTTCCCCTAGTTCTCACAGGATGAAGATTTCACCTATAAATACATTTATTTAGAACTAGCTTTTGCTCGTGACTGCGCCCGCGTGAATGTCATTTTCCGGGATAAAAAAGTACCTAAGTAGCCTAAGATAGTTACTCGTTACTCCTTATTACATCAGCTATCTGCCAGTGAAAGTCCCGTCAAAATCGGTCCTGCCGTCCCAGAGATTAGCCGGAACAAACAGACAGACAGACAAAAATTTAAAAAAAATATATTTTGGTATATTTGTCGGCGCAAGCTTTCAATCTGTCACTTGCAAGAAGAAATCGAACTACCTACAAACGTTTGTAATCGCGGCGGTCCTCTGATTCATGTTGTTTGTGCTAGTCTATAAAAGGATTGCTCACTTTCATCGGTGTCATTGTGCCGATAGAGCTCGAGCAGTGAACAACTGTTCTCTCGTGTGACTATTGTGTGAATTTCGTGTAATTGAGTTGGTTTCTGATTTATTAGTACTAAATAAATTAGACGAATTAAATATTAATCGAGTTGCTGAAATTAATTAGTTTATTAATGTGATAGGAAATAATCAGTCGAGTTATTGGTTTAGATTAATTGCGTTTTATAAAATTGTTCTCATAATTAAATTATATCGTAGTTCTCAATAAAATAATAAAAATGAATGACGGACATGGTGGTTTTAATGAAGAGAGTACCCCCATTCTTACATGTTTACCGTAAATACATTCATATGCATGTAGTAAAAAGCGGTTATGTTAATATTACAAACAGGCACTTCAAATTAATTTATTTGTATTGACTAATTACATCTACTTTTTTGTATATGTTTTTTTAAGCGGAAGCCGGTAAACCTGCTTCTGAGTCACCTGATGCTAAATTATCGCACATGAATATTCATAATACCTAAAGAATTGTACTAGGTGCTGGGTCCCTCATATCTCAGAGGCCGTCTAGGTTGGTACCACTGCTCTATTTATGCCGCCAGTAAGCACTGTTATGTTTCGGTGTGAAGCCAGTGAAATTACTGAGCATTATGATACCTAACATCTTATATCTGATGAACGCAGTCCAGTGCCATATAGTGTTTTGTAATTCAAAGTTCTGTGTTGTTGCTTAGCTGTATAAGGGCAGATGTGGCGCCTACCATCAGGCGAGCGACGTGCTCGTCACGTCATTCAAGCAATTAAAAAAAAGAATCATGGACACGTTGCCGACTTTAAATGAAGGGAATATGTATTGAGAGTAGAGGAGGATGTCGGCCTCCGGATATCTCACTCATCGTACTAAAACGTATCAGCAAGATGTCACTTTATGTTGGTTTCCCGTGAGACAGTGGTATCATCTCGGTAGAACTGGCTCATTCATGCTCAAAACATAACTGTCTACAATGTGGTTCTACCAGTTACGAAGATTACAGATTCTATCAGCTAGAATATTAACTATCTTTTGCTTGTACCTCAGTCCGAGTGAACAGCCTTTTCCGGGATAAAAAGCAGCCTATAACCGCAATACAGTAGTCTATAACCGTCTCCAGAATCCCCTCTATCTCTGTACCACAATTCATCAAAATCGATTCAGCTATTTAGGCTTGAAAGCGTAACAAACAAACTCACTTTCGCAATTATAATATTAGTTAGGATTATCGATTACATAATATCGAATTTTATTATCAACTGGTGCAAAAGGCTAAAATTATTTGTTAATTGTTACATTGTTTGAAATTGGTTCTTGTATTTTTATGTTAAGTATAGCGTATGGCTTTGTATGTGCAGAATGATTGTTTTGTTTCTTTCTTATTATTTCAGAAGGATGATATAAGAAAAATATTTTTTTTCGATTTCCAGAACCAAAAGTTATTTAGTTTTCATGATAACATCCGCGTTACTGCGCAAGCGACTAAGCGAGTACTCAAATTTCTATAATTTTTTCATTGCAGTACCGTAGTTACATGAGCACACTAATCGAGACGACGCGACGTGACAATCTCAGCACGAAATCTAAAGGACAATGTCTATTCCAGGAAGAGAAAATTACATCTCGCACTAACAAAAAGGATATTACATAAAATAAAGGCATTGTACACGAATACAGGCAGCAGTAGACGAGGGCAGGGGCGGTCACGGGAAGGCATGTTTATTTCCACAACACGGCACCAAGCGTGTTACGACCATAATTAATTCTAGATGACCTACTGATAATATGAATTACACGCTTTTACCCATCGATGTATCGGTAACAGGTTGGTTTAGAAATCTTAGCTGTAACACAACTCTGGTTGTTTGTTTAATGGACGAAGGCAACACGCAAACTGTGCAAGAAAATGGTTTATTTATAAAAATACATTAATAAGTCTGGTAAATCGGAGTACGCACGATCATGATATGGTCCCAAATTTCCTTTTTCGAGACAGGGAGACTGCGACGTGTTACGCGAATCAGGCGATTACGAAATATTTACTTTGTATGAAATTGCATGAAAGATGACGCTGCTGTCTTGGTCACAAGCTTAAAAAAATGCATATAAAGCAGAAGCGTCAGACATCAAAAATCCTTTACACGTAAACAACTAAACGTTGAGCTTTTACACTGCTCGAATTTGGTGTTTGTAAAGCACGAAGATAAAAGACATAATACCCACCCATATAGTAGGTACTTTCTTTTCCAATAATGAATAGTAGTAACGTTGTGTACACTTTCTAATTACGATTAAATATTGATCCAACACTCACAATCGATTGAAAATTTACGAGCATTCAATACATAGAGTTATGGAAATAAAAACATGATTTGAAAACCATATCTATTCAAATATATCGATAAATATCAATGAATAAATGCACCTCATTACTAGTGAATACTATCGATTTATCTGTATTGGATATCCTTAATGTCCTCTCCGATATGGTTTTAGGTAATGTCTATATAATGACAGATATCCATAATATCCGAATGACTTTGAAATGAAAAATGGTAAATGTACTAGGATAATATAACCCAAACATGGTTAGCATTTAGAAATAGCACAAAATCTGTCATTCATTAAAAAAAACAGCTCCTAAGAGTTCCGATTTTATTTTTCGAAGAGCAAAACCCAAAACTTGCAACGACATTAAATTTATACATCCAATAACAAATAAGAGGTGCTATTAAAAAACAATAAATTAACGCAAATCTCACCTCACTAATGGATCTAAAGTCTTTATCTTTTCAATATAATTTAGTCAAATATTCGTAAATGTCAATATTTAGAACAATTATCAACGAAACCAAATCACTGGGGTTTTTTAAATTCTTATATTCTCTCATAAATATGTGAAATTTTACAGTTTGCATAAAAGAAGTGTTAATATACAAACATTATGGAGACAAACACACGCATTTTACCTTGGCGCTTATATCGAGTGACCCAAAAAGGGTATGTCTTACCAAAATTTAACCATGATAGATCATGGCATAATAAAAAAAAATAACAAAAGAAACTCATAAACAACTACATTGACGTATTGCAAGAATTTCAGATTACAATCTTATCAAGTAAAACCACATAAAAATGGCAAACCGGTAAACCATTTTGAGATTACAAAGACGCATTTTGTACCCTTTATAAACCACCAACAGACAGTCCTAAAATCGAGTAATATCTGATAGATAACCGCTTATAAAGCCAAAAACCTAGCAATATACAACGTGTTATAGAAAGGGGCGGGCAAATTTAAACAATGTATAGTGTAGGGCAAAGTATTTTATCTCCCATAGTACCAAATCCGATTGCATTGCTAGGACAATAATTAAAGAATTTTCTTTTTTATCGAATGAGTAACACGTCGATATCGACTTTCAAATTTGGACAACACTAAATGATAAACAATGATACTATAGAACTCCTTTCATTTAATTATTTTATAATTAAAAAAACATTAAACAGTTGTCAAATGTCAATATTTATTTGACGCAGTCAGTTCGGTAATTTCTGATTTTATGAAGTATGTTTACGAGTTCAAAAAATATGTTGTATTTAACTAAAAATAAGTATTATGTATTGGTACTCGGTGTTGGTGTAACTGATAACAGCTTTTAAGAGGATCGTCGAATGTATTGAGCCAAATTCATAGATGGAAGACACGAGAATGAAGTCTTTAAAATGCTTCTAGAGAATGGTACCAATATCGTCTTCAGCACACAATCTCTTTCAGGTGTTATTTTGTGTTTAAATTACAAGTTACGTACGAATGTTCGTAGAATTACGTACAACTTATTCAAGTTTATTAAAAATTGAGTGTCGTTCATAATAATTAATAGTGATGTCACCAATCTTATCGATCTTAATAAACGAGTGATCAAAATTAATGTGAAATTTTTGGATGTCTTGGTATTGAAAAGGTCCGGTACATAAGTACTAATTGTAAGGTGTATGTAATGACCCTAAAATATGACCACACCTTTCTGTAACACGTTGTATATACAACGTGTTATAGAAAGGGGCAAGCAAATTTAAGCAATGTATAGTATGGGTATAAGTATTTTATCTCCCATACTACCAAATCCGATTGCTTTGCTAGGACAATAATTATAGAATTTTCTTTTTTATCGTATGAGTAACATGTCGATATCGACTTTCAACTTTGAACAACACTAAATGATAAACAATGATACTATAGACCTCCTTGCATTTAATTATTTTATGATTAAAAAAACATTAAACAGTTGTCAAATGTCAATATTTATTTGACGCAGTCAGTTCGGCAATTTGTGATTTTTAGAACTGATTACGAGTTCATATTATGTTGTATTTGACTAAAAACAAGTAACAAGTATTATGTATTGGTACTTTGTGTTGGTGTAACTAATAACAGCTTATAAGAGGATCGTCGACTGTATTAAGCCAAATTCGTCGACTGTATTAAGCCAAATACATAGATGGAAGACCCGAGAATGAAGTCTTTAACATGCTTCTAGATTATGGTACCTATATCGTTTTCAGCACACAGTCTCTTTCAAGTGTTAATTTGTGTTTAAATTACAAGTTAAGTACGTATGTCCGTAGAATTACGTAAATCTTATACCGGATTATTAAAAAGTGAGTGTCGTTCATAATAATTAATAGTGATGTCATCAATCTTAATAAACGAGTGATTAAAATTAACGTGATTTTTTTGGATGTCTTGGTTTTGAAAAGGTCCGGTACACAAGTACGCATTGTAAGGTGCATGTAATGACCCTAAAATATGACCACACCTTTCTGTAACACGTTGTATACAGATACTACAACGACATGTAGCAGCATAAAGCAAGAAAATAATTGAATAAATGGGATACAATAAAATAATTCCAACATTAGTCATAAACACATAGGAATCGTCAATCAGATAGCAGTGATAGCTCAGTGGGGAGTGGTATGGACTGTCGAGACGAAAGTCGCAGGTTCAAAACCAACCCCAAGTGCATACACCTCTGACTTTTCTAAGTTATGTGTATATTAATTGTTAATTATCACTTGCTTTAGCAGTGAAGGAAACATCGTGAGGAAACCTGCATACCTGAGAAGTTCTCCATAAGAATTTCGAAGGTATGTGAAGTCTGCCAACCCGCATTAGGCCAGCGTGGTGGACTACGGCCTAACCCCTCTTATTCAGTAGAGGAGGCCCGTGCCCAGCAGTGGGACATATATAATACAGGGCTAGTATTATTAATATTATTTATATTACATATGAATCATTAACAAAAAGTAAAAATATATTTTTAGTAACGATATCACGTTAGTTTTCATCGGACTGATTGGAAAATACTCTAAGTGAGAGTTCTGTATATGAAAAGTTTTCATATAACTATTTTATTCACAAATAAAGAAATTACAAAATAATTGAAAATTAAAATGCTGTGTGGTTCCTAATCAGCCTTGCTACCCTCTCTAACGCCGATTCCCATTCTAATAGGGGTTTGGAGCGAGAACTCACTTCTCTGGGACGATGCTGGCATGAATTAAGATTACATAAATAATGTAAAATATTACTTATACACCAAGACCGGAGACGTCGGTTAATGACATCACTATCGGCCTAGAAATATAGGTTAAGGTCTCCGGCTAACATCGTTTCATATAACTAATAGATTCCGCAAATAAATTGCTATTTGTCAATACATCTAAACATATTGAGTGTGGGAACTTGAACAAAGCAATGCTAGCTCATTACCATAATAAAAAAATTGTTAATCGTCGTTTTATTGCCTGGATAGACAGATGAGCAAGCCCGCTTGATGGTAAGCGGTCATCGCTATCCACGAACATCAGCAATGCCAGGGACACAGCCAGCCGTTGCTAATGATTTGAGTAATTTTATCAAGCTAGGAGATAAAATAAAAAGTTCCATTTATAGCAAGATTACCTATAATCATTATCAATGTGCCTAAATTATTACTAAGTGCTTAAGATTTTCATCAAGAACATTATCATCAACTTATTGTCATTATCTACTAGGGCAGGTCTTTGTCTTTAAAATTGTCCTTCCATTTATATTAATTCATTGTCATATTCAATAGTACCACCTCCCTTTGTACACAATATTCCATTTATCCGTCTTTTCATTGCTCTTTTTCTACATTTGAATCTTTCTTCTTGTTTAATCCTCTACTTATTACATTCTCGTTTAACTTTATTATAATTGGAATTCCAACATAAAAACATGAATATAGAAGATTGCTCCTGTCACAAACATCCTCAAGCTTATTTAAGCTTAGGCCTATTTCAGGTCAGGTCTAAGATCTTATAGTTTATTGATGATTTTGATTAATGATAATGACCCTATTTTTCAATTTAATGACGTCACTCTGTCATGGTAAATTAATTGACTTGTTTATGATATCTGCGAATTGTGACAAATGATACCAAAAGCCTTTAAGAGTAGGTGGGTGGACAGAAGCTATATTGATTTTTATTGTCTTCCATGTATTGCCTAATGTTTAATAAAACACAGATATGGTAGTTGATAGACTACACACATGAATAAAACATCAATAAGTAAGAATTAAGATAGCAGTTTCCTTTAAATACCCGTATGAAGTGCACATAAATCACTATATCAGTAAAGTCTTCTTCCACACCAGTCTCTTTGTAAGCGCTCCACTCAGAGAATATTGAATAAATCTAACCAATAAAAAGATTGATTCTTGGAAATAGTTTGTAATTATAATTTTTATCTAGTAAAGCGGAGAAAATAACGACGTAAAAGTTCGCGTTTTTTGTATAATACACTTGCTATAAATGAGGGAAATTTACAGAGGAAAACTTATAGTTATACTTTTCAAAGTCGGCCGAGTCAGCTAGTGTTGAATAAAATGTAAAACACACGATCCCATTTCGTTTCTTTGACGATGTCATGCTTCTTACAATCCCACACACTTCAATTCGAGTAGCAACCATATTGAATCACAATCTATTTACATTGTCACCATTGTTAAGCATGCCCACCTTTCTGCTATCAATCAATGCTCATGTCACACATCACTACATAAATCCGTGGAGATGACAACTGTCAGTATCATAATGACAGTGTTGACTCACGACATGACAATACATCGCGCAGTTAATTTATTAACCTTCCTTCATCTATTATGTTTCAATCTATACTGTAACTCGCTTTTGCTCGCGGCTCCATACGCGTGAACATCCGTTTCTTGAATAAAATAAAAAGTAGCCTATTTAACCGTCTCCAAGGTCCGATCTATCTCTGTACCAAAAATTATCAAAATCTTGTCCTTTAAGGTCGGCAACGCGCCCCTGATTCTTCTGGTATTGTAGGCATACATGGGCGATGGAGATCACTTATCATCAGATTACCCACTTGCTCGTTTACCGGCCTTCGCTATGAAAAAAAATCGCGTTAATTGAAAACCTCCTCTTCTCTTTTTCATTGGTTAAAAATTACAAGGAGCCCTTCACAAAGCTGTTAAGGGCAGCATAATAATCACCGAACAAGAAGTAAGTATTTATAAACAGTCGTGTATATTCTTTCTATTTTTATGTTTCGCTCGTAAAAATAAGAATCCACGCTCCAATTAATTAGTTCACCGCATTTTTATACAACCTATAAACCGTGTGGCTTCCATCAGAATACGGACGTTTATGATCTTGTTAAAGGAATATTGTCAGCGGTGGCGTTTATTACTTCACAGTTGGATCCTTATTCAGATTTAGAGATCCCTAAATAGTAAACGAGTTCAATGTTTGTGAATGACAACTAATTACTAAGGTGACAACTAATTACTAAAATGACAACTATTATTATGGATTATTCTAGATATTTTTAACCTGCAATAGATTTAACCAGCTGTAGATAACATTAATTTTGTTTCAGTAGTTCCCCAGTTATTTTGCCAAAACGTGTATGATCTGATCTGTCTTTTCATCAATCCCACTATTTCTACCCTCCTGGCCTAAACACATTTCTCTATTGTTGTTATTCTCTTTCCATAATACGAAAATGGCTAAAGTTAGATGATAAATTCAAATGGCCTCTGGAAATAAAGGCGCATTACACATGGATTTATGTATCGGGAGCATAATTTTTATTTACATACATAATACGGGCTGAGAGGCGAATCAGTAGTCAATTCCTTTGGTAGTATTTGTACTTCTGTCATCTGCTACGGCTTTTGACCGACTGCGTCAGAAGAAGGGATTTTGATATGATTGAACAATTCTATGATAAAAAACATTAGAAAGTGAATTAATTTCCACAAACGTTACTCTTATTGTTACCCTCTTGGGATATACCAGTGAAACCCACAGGAGTTAAAAGTAATCAGGTGTGATATCAGGTCGATTACAAGACCACACTCTGCTCTAATAGTTTTGTCTTAAGGTTTTCCTTTCTCTGCTAAAGGAAAAAAATCAAATCAAAGTCCAAATAAAATAAAAGAAAATTATTGCCTCGGTGGCGCAGTTGTAATGCGTACGCGTTACGAATTATGTGCTGAGGTCTCAGGTTCCATCCCCAGGTTGGGTAAAACTGATATTGGGTTTTTCTATTTTGAAATGCTCAGTATCAGTTTAGAGTCTGGAATTGTGCCCGGTATGGTGATAGGCCATAACATCATGAGACGGAAATAAGCTCGGCGAAATATGGGTGTACTGGTTACACCTCTGCCTACCCCTTCGGGGATTACAGGTGTGAGTGCGTATGATTGTAAGAATGTTTGTTCTTATTACAATCCTATTTGATTAAGAATGTTTGGTCTCATTACAACCCTATATAGCTTAGTCCTACAGAAATTCCAAATATCAAGATTTATTCTACGTTTGCTGTAATTTACAATTAAAAAAAATTACAAATGATCTTCAGATAAGTTCGATGTAATCAATCTTATTTAAAATCCTTGATTTATTCTCATTATAAAACTAGTTACGCTAGTGTACGTCACTCTGGTGTCGTTAAATATTCATTTTACTACGCCTTTTGAACTTAAATAATTAGTTAGGCCAGCGTTGTGACTACAACTGATGAGATCTTCTAATTCTGGGAAGCATATGGTGCAAGAATGATTAATAAATATTTCTGGATTGGTGTAATCTCTAAATAATTGTTTTGTTTGTATCATTATTTAAATGTTTCATTAATATCCTTGCTTTAACGTACTTCTGAATAATAATAAGTAAAACATATTTTTAACCGCCACCAAAAAGGAGAGGTGTTGTAAGTTTGACCAGTACGCGGTAAGACTGATGGTCTCGGGTTCGATCCCCAGGTCAGGTAAAGAGATATTGGCTTTTTCTATCATGATATGCTTAGTTTCAACCCGCAGTCTGGATTTGTGCCCGATATGGCGATAGGCTCGCCCCTTATCATATCATGGGACGGAAATAAGCTCGGCGATATGTGGATAGTTACACCTATGCATACCCTTTCGAGGAGTACAGGTGTGAGTGCGTACGTTTGTTATTTTTAATAGACGAAATTAATAGGGTAACAAAATCAAAAGATATCACATATATTATTGCCTAATAAAGATACATTAGAGCCTATTCCGGAAAATTAGCTTCACATAAGTTTACTTCAGTAAGCTCCAGGCTTTAGGTTGACTTCTATAGCATTTTTTCTTTTAATAAACCTTATGAAATGGTTATAATTCTTTTTATCTTAGCTCACGTGTTGTGCTCTATTTTAATAATCCCTGCTTTCACGCTGAATATAAAGATGCCAAAAATTATCTATTTGAGAGCGTCATTCCCATTGACCCTGTTTCTTAATCCGGATTTATTATTGAAGCAGTATAATCAGAACATTTTGTTATTATCAAACACTAAATATATCGTTGCGTTGAAAACTAAACATTTTAAACATGGATCCAGATTAGATCTGTGAAGCCCATGTATATAGAGCCCCATAATATTTTAGTGCCTACAAGATGATTCTTCAAGAGTCGAGAATTATTGAAACTGATCATTATCGGCTTGTTAATAGTCTTTGAATCAATAGCAATACATTAACTTTAATATGTTTTTATCATATTTTTTCATTTACTACTTTCTTTTTTACTTTATTTACTACTTCAAATCCATTAGAAAATTTATAATCGCACACATGTCTTAAGTATCATGTCATATTCAGAACTAATGTATTCTATACAGGATTTACGCAAGCCACTTATCATACGCTCCGGCCATCGAAGAAAAAATAATCTTTGATCCCACGTATCTTTATTACGACGCATTATCTTATTGAATAATTCAATTGCTTTCAAAATATGCCACTGAGTTCACAGGAGCACAGTACAGCCGGAAGATATATAGTTACAGAATGTTCACTCTGCGGTCTGAAATGTTTAACGAAACTATATAGTTTTCATTTTTGTAACCGGTTGTGGTGTGTAAATGTATCTTTAGAATTATAAATAAATTGTTTTCCCCACAGGGGTTGACGTCTGGCAGACGGCCGGTCGTAAAAACTACAAGCCAAATCTTTCTGTAACATGTGTTAAAAAGCATGTTTCGCTAACCCCACTGCGAGTGGGATAAGGGCTGGTGGAAGAAGAGAAGAATTATAATTAAATTGCCTAAAATATTGGAATCAGGACGTCCCAGTTCACTGAGCATAAACGTACGCTACCTCTTAATGAAAGAGTTGATGTTAAAACTCTGTATTTGCTCCGAATCATCGAGTCAAGTGATATATAATATTAAAAGACAGTATTAAACTGTCCCACTGCTGGTCACAGGCTTCCGTGATTAGTATTTAGTAGTATTCATAGTAATGAAAGGGTTTAGGCTTTAGTCCACCACGCTGAACGAATGCTGGCTGGTAGACTTCATACTCGTATCCCTTCAAAAAGAATTGTTTCGTCATATTCAGTTTTCTAGTAATTTCTCGCGAAATTCTGCGCTTATTAACCCAAAAACCGTTTCCACATTTTCCACAAACTGACATTCAAAATGAATTCCAATAACTTTTTTATGCTAGCGTAATTTTCCTTACCCTTCTGCACCATCGATGCTACGTCATCCACTTTCACCCGAACAATAGCTCATCGACAGGTCCAACAATCATTGTATGCAGTACCCATTGATGCCCTACACCAGATTACCATACACGTGTAACAGTGTGTTAGCGCATGTATAAGTTATTATGTACATTGTTTAATTGTCAGATATGATTGTTTATTTTAAGGAACGTAATGTTTTGGAGGATGTCACGTGGGAGGAATAAAGGATGATTACTTTAAGACGTTTTAGGTGGTATGATTCTCGCTTGCCTACCGTTTTGTCTATTCTGCTGCCAAATAGCTTATATTTCAGTTTACAGGATATTGAAGTCAGTGAGATTATTGCTAGGTGACAAGTGCAATGGCATGCAGTAAGTACTTTGTAATTCAATATTTTGAGCAGTGCTGCTTCTGTTTATGAGCAGGTGTGGCGCTTACTATTAAGCAAGCAATCTGCTAGTCTCGTCAGGGAAATAAAAAAAGTTCAAAAATCTTTCAGACCATTACCACCCTGTTGGCATAACAAGGTTATGGCGATCCTCTAACCCACACTGGACCAGCGTGATGGATTTTTAGATCGAACCTCTTCCTTCAAAGGGAAAATAGGTCATATCCTTGCAAAGAGTGATAACAAACTTGTAAATCTTGTATACTTTTGTCAATATCAACGTAATCACATTTATATGCATCTACCATACTCGTTTAGTGGTAAGTTACTCAAAATAAAGAAATCTTATTTAAAGAAAATTAAACAAACAAACCAGAGTGCGGAATGTAAATAAATTAAATCGCCAAAAATTGTGTCAACGATAACCGTATTATTTTATTGAATGAAGGCTTGTCTCACGAGAGCGATAGGTTGTTGGGCTTTAACATTAAATGATAAACGTCTAGCGATGTTACAAAACTGTTTGACAAATGTAAAACAATCCACAAAAAGCATAATTTTCCAGAGTTTTGATCATTTCCCATCAGCGGTCCCATTAATTTCTTTCGCAAACACTTTATTAAAAAAACTGACGAGTTATCTTGAAAACCTAATTACCAGATTATTGATATAAAGTGCAGACGCGGCCTTACTCGGACAACAATTTGCACACACCTGCGTAATTATGACGAATGATGTCCGAGTGGAGACCGTGGTCCGACTATAGTCCGAGATTAATTTATGTATTATGTAAATTTATATCAAGTATACTACGTTTACTACTTGTATAATAATATGGAATCAAAAATAAAAATTGGAATAAACCTAGAACTTTTCATCGACACCAAGAACTGGGCTCTGCAACTGATACATAGGGGTCGTCCATACCGGCGCCAACATTTATTGATTAAATGTTTTCAAATTACCAACAATCTATACAGTTTCAAAGTATATCATGCCTTATTTTCCATTAGGATCTATCAAACCATTGTGAAAACTAACAAAGCTGAATAAATCATTGTTTAAGACACTATTTCCCCTTGTTTAGTAATACATACATTCAAATACACCTGTTGCTTTCCTAAATATTTTATCTAGACATCTAATGTTTGATAGAAATCACGAAGTTCTCTTTGCTTTTATACAATTAATTAGTCTGCAATGTCTATTCTAAATTTGTTATATCTATTCTTACATTATTAATTGCGTGGCTTAATGGCGTATTACGGAAAACACAGCACTGAGTTTAATCTCAATTGAGAAATACTAATTTGTTATTATCAAAGTTGTCACTTAGAACAAAAAGAAACATTTCGTGATCTTAATGATGTCGAGGTAGAAATGTCGTCATTAGATCTTTAGATCAGAGTACATCTGAATAATGTATCTTGTTTACTATCAAGAAATAAATTCATTTATTCGGAGTAACATCGATCTTTTCTGCGATTTTCTCATCTTACTTTTAATGTTATTTGCAATTGTCGGATTTAAGAATCATTAAGATTGCGATTCTTCCTAATTATTTGAATGTGCTGTAATAGGCAAGTTTACTATTCCAATAATAATGCAGGATATTTCTTCTCTGAACATTTGCAATCAGAAGATTGGTTTGGATTGATAAGTACCTAAATTATAATTACCGTCATACTGAATACTGACTGGGTTCCAAATCTGGGACCAGCCGGTGCAATTAGTTAAATTGTAGGTAGCTGCTATTGAAATTAATGTAAAGTTCTCATTTCTCGTATACCGTGATCCCCAGCTCTAATAGACATATTTTGTGACTAATCAGGGGAGATACCTTCTTGTCTAGTTATTTAAGCTTATAATAAAAAAAGATATTAATGGAGTATTAATTTCTTCAATTCAATAACTGAATATAGACCAAATGCGTTGGCAACTGCACTTCCCAGACTGTATCGGTTTCTATAAATTGTTCTGCAAGAAGCAATGGCTGATAATGTTAAATAGGTATATGGTAACAGCTTAGCGATAAATTGATAGTGATTTGTAAAATATAGCTACTAAGATAAGCGATAAATTGCCGAAAACAACTACGTAAAAATATAGGACGGAAATAAGGTTACCTTAATTGATACATGAAATTGCAGTTTGGACTACTACGTAGACTCTTCAGATTCTAGTACAGCGCATGAAAAATTATCTACATCATGAATATCAGAAACGCAGGTATCTACTCAAACGTTACAAATCGTGGATATAACAAAAAAAATCTGCCAAAGGAATCGAACTAACTACCTCAATTGAGAGTCGGGAGGTGATAAGACGATCACAAATAATTTCCACAGAAACTAATAAATTCACTAGACATTTCCTGTTATAATTTCGTTAGTGACAATTTCCTATCCCACCCACTTTCGAAATATCACAATATTAGCAGCACCAAGTACTAAAACAAAAACTACGGCATGTCATATAAATCATCATTTGAAACGTCGGAGTCGTGTCTCGTTACCGCGAACGCATTATTGGCCGCGTGGAAATCGGTTAAACATAACAAATACAGTTAAACAGACACAGAAAGACGTACGCCGCTTAGTTACTGAAGATACACTGAAGGGTATAAATTGGGTAAGTATTAGACTGTAAACTTTACTTAAATCAAAAACGTATATAAAAAGGAAAGTTATTTTGTTGATTTACCGGAACAAAATTGACTTCGAATTGATCACCGCTTCGACGCTTTTAAACATTCTGTGGTTATATTTATTGTACAAAAAATCCGCTTTTTATATACATTTGTATTCTTTAATAATAAATAGGCAAAGTATAGGTAACAAGCAAATTACAAATGTTCAGATTTTGTTTCCTGGAGATCATTGAAAGTAGCTAGCATTTTAATTCCTTTCCAATAAATACAGTTACGTATCACCGTTATTAAAATTTAAACCAAATGAAATACTTTACGCAGATGTCATGAGTGCAAGTAATTACATGGATGATACAAACTACCACGATTCACATTTCATATTAGCAAAAACATGCCATGCTCGCCGGCGCCAGATGTATCGGGTCTAAGGCCAATTACTTGTCTACTACGTAAAATCATGGTTATTTTGCTGATAATTTGCATCTAAATTAAGATTTGCCATATCTTGTACATTATACATACACGGGGTAATCGAAATCAGGTGTGAAATTTATTACAGAAAAATAAATAGAAACAGATTTAGTACTTGCTTCTCTTTTTACTCCACAATCATAGCTGACACTGACATTATAGTAATGAATTCTAACAAACCTATACGCAGTCTATTACCTACATATTTTATAATACTATCAAATAAAACAAATACCATTGCAAAAATATCTGCATATGTTATCCCAGATCTTACATGAATTGATTTACAACAACCTGCCTTAAAACTGAATAAATCAACTCGTCCGTCTATACTTAGTTTTAAAAAGATGTAGCCTGGCCTGTACTTTCCCATGCCGCCTACGAATTAGAGCTGCTTCGCGGCTGCCACCGACGTTCGTTAGCGAACGAAGATTTATACCATGTGGATAATTCAAACTGGCTTAATCATCCAATGGAAATAAAAATATTGCTGTAAACATTTACTTTCCTGTGGAGAAAACTCTGAAGTATGAGACTGCGACAGATGAGGTTAATGAGACGTTTGAGATGCTTTACTCTAGACTCTAACATTAGATTAAAAAATCTAATAATTTAAATATACTCATTATGTATACTGAGGCTCAACTCCTAAAATCCCATTAATAAACGTTTACTAAGACTCCTATTTGATAGAGCAATCATCACGGATTCTAAATATGAGAAGCCTTATTCATCGTTACATACATCTGTCATGTCTTATAAAGTGTTTTATCTTAATTCCTCTGATTTTATGACACTCAAGAAAACAAGATCAAACACTGTATTAAACGTTCATTACTAAGGTGGTAAATATTGTTAATGAAATTCCTGTACAATTACTGTCAAGTCTTTAACGTGCTAAATGCCAATTAAATATGGCTAACATAACCTGAAACACATCAATCCATCTCTCATTTGCAAAACTCTGAACCAAAAAAATTAAATAAAACTAACTTATAATAATATGGCGGCCATCACAATGAGTCATACATCATCACTGAATTTCGTTTTCCACTAACTCAATTTACAAGGTCGGCACGATGAGCGCATTCAGATAAAAAAACTTTTTGTACGAATTGCGATTCTGTCGTGCCTTTTCCGTTAATATTACTATTGGTACTCGAAAGTGTTACGATGGGATTTGGTTCTTCGATTTTGAATTACTGTGCATCGGAAAAACACATTTTATATATTTTTAATATAATTTATTGTATTGTAGTGTCAACTCACTCACTTAAATGATTATCATCACCTAACTATCATGATGACATACTCTTTCCAGGACTCAGACACAAACAAATCTTAATAAACATTAACCCAACCTCACCTTACTAACGAAGCTTCGACACCAAGACCATCTTTCTAACCACTAATTCCACTTAACCTCAAAATGAAAAATTGATCATTCATTATTGATGTGGCACCTCACATCTTAAATTACTTATAAGTCATCTTCAGCCGCACAATTTGTCATATAAAATTGCAGTTTGCATTGGCAATGGCGTAGATTAGTCAGCAAATCGTTACCTCTAGAAACTGTGATTACTGCATTTCCTTTTATGTTTATTGATGTGATGTTATTAAATGAGGGAATGCTGAACAGTTATCTTGTTGCACAGTTCATGTTTTATTACGCTGTAAATACTGCTAGTTACTGGCGTTTACTATAAATTTGTCAGTAGTAACTTGACCCACTTGTGTTTAGGCATAATTGGTGCAGTTTCTTACAAATTTAAAAGCGCTTTAATTTTCTGCTTCATTTTCAGAAAGAAATCTTTTACCTTATAATTTTCTCTTAAAGACATAAAATGTGGTTTTAACTATAAGACCATCAATTGTTGCATACATTTTTACATTGGCCTTTGCGACTATATGTTTATATTATCATCAAAATTGTTAAATGCCAAAATTTATATTCATAATTTAAACCAATCCCAAACCAATAGTAGCATCAGATTTTTTTCCCCACACAATTTGGCGGTACATCATTTTCGTTAAGTGAGTTCGTACGACACCGAACCGACCCGTTTGCGCGTGCGCCCATGTCGATGCACCTGCGCTAATAACCATCAAAGATGATATACTTTAGATACGACACGACTCGTGCTTTTATGAAATTATCACGAATAAAAAAACTATATTTGGTAAACTTTCTTTCGGAATCTACCAAGCAATCATCTGATATCATGAGACTGCCTCGGTGGCGCAGTTGTAATGCGTACGCGTTACGATTGAGGCCGACGCTGAGGTCTCGTGTTCGATCCCCGGGTCGGGTAAAGTGGTATTGGGTTTTTCTATTACGAAATGCTCAGTATCAGCCCGAAGTCTGGAATGTGTGCCCGGTATAGCGATAGGCTCGCCCCCTATCACATCGTGGGACGGAGATACGCTCGGCGAAATGTGGGTGTACTGGTTACACCTCTGCCTACTCCTTCGGGGATTACAGGCGTGAGTCCGACAGTCAACAGACATACAGAATCTTAAATCGTAAACATAAAACGAAATATTTCAGTCAATAGATGTTCTTATGTCAAATATTGTTAATATCGTAAAATAAAATGTGAAATGGTCAAAACTTTAGTTTTGTGGATGGTAACCGACATTTTTGTTATACTATTGGTATATCACACAAACAATAATTTTTGAAACATCATAAAGTAAGATAAAAAAAATAAGATACTAAATCCTGCTACCAAGATATTAGGATTTAGATCCTGCTACCAACTCAGGTCCAAATGAATCCATTTTTCATTCCTGTGGGATTTAATGATTCATGAATCATCAATGCCTCAGACGTCACATCTGTAGAGAAGCCGCTCAAACTGATTTTATTTCTCTCAAGGCTTTAGCAAAGTAATTTTTTAACTGACGTATTGTTATACTAACCGACAATGAAGATACTATTAGTTGCATTATCTTTTTTATAGCATAGGCCGGCAAACGAGCCAGTGAGTCACCTGATGGTAAGTGATCTCCACCGCCCACGTACGGTACACAATACCAAAAGAATCATGGATGCGTTGCCGACCTTAAAGGAAAGGGATAACTAAGGGATTGGGAAAGGGAGGGGATTTGGGCCTCTTACTCACCGTACAAAACGCAGCAGCAAGCTGCTACTTTACGCCAGTTTACTGTGAGACAGTGATAACAACTCGGACGAGCCGGCCCATTCATGCTGTAGATATAACTGTCTACAGCGTGGCTGTACCACTCAAAAATAATCTATCTAAGAATTTATTTACGCGTGTGATAGTGTAATAGATCTCTGGAACGGAAAAGCGCAAGTTCAATCACCGATGAATTAATTAAAAACGGTGTAACGGTAATATGGAGAATGAATTTGTCTTCAGCTTGTGATCGCTTTCGTAATGCTGATTACCATCAAGAGCAAGGTTTTTATTTGACACGTGATCTATGAACATATTTGGTGATGGACCTCAGGTAAGCATGACCAGTAATTTCTTTGGCTTCAATGTCGTTCAAACCGGAACACAGTCGAGCTTACACTGTTGCTTGGTGACAGAAATAGACAAAGCGGTTATACTAACCCAGACGGTGTCTCCCATACGAGGGACCCACCACCTTGTACAACATGTTTGAATTCAATATGTAATAAAAACCCTGTTGGGCATTTTAACTGTGGTATCAGAATTGATATACATACGTAATAAAAAGCTAAAAAACGCACACGAAAATTGGACTATAAACATAATTATATTTATTTTTTAAACTTGAATTAATTTATTATTTGTAAAACGTATTTCGATTGATTACCTCTGCAAAAGCGATGACTTGGAACCAGAGCGAGATAGAATGTTGCGGCGTCCACATACATCAAACGTGCTGCGCCCCCGGCTTCGTCAATACATACAGAATGTCAGATGCAAATAACATTGTTTAAATATGTTCATTTTCTAAATTACCTGTATAAGAATAATATCTCGCTTCTATTAATATATTTTTAAATTTAACTAGTTTTATTAAGCTGTCTATATGTCTATCTTCACGGCCCAAAAAGGGCCAACAGGGATTTTGTTACATACTGTATAATACCTAGTAGTTGGTTTATTTTATAAAGTACAGAAGCCCACTATCATTCCACTACACATATTCTAAAATATTTCTCATGTGGCTCTAACAAAGGCACAATTTATGCGACACCTTGTGCATGCGGAGGTTGGTACGGTTCCGGGTTGAAGCACTTATTGTGTAACGTTGAAACTATAGTAATGTATGCACAAAAGTTCAGCCATCGCGAATTGTAAAGTCTAAAGCTACCTAAGATAAGCATAAAGTTTTAATGTTATCCTTTTTGTTTTAAATTCTTTGTGGATAAAAGTAGCAGGCCTCTCAGAGCATAGAGGCCTCGATAACAATTTGTTTTTATTGAGTGTCACTGCAAAAACCGGCGAAGTGTGTATCGCACCACGAACAGGGGTTCTGTAGAGTAATCGAAATTGAGATATGACAGCCTCTGTGGCGCAGCGGGCCGTAGCCGGCTGCGAAGCGAGAGACCGTGGGTTTGATTCCCGCACTGAGACAAATGTTTGTGTGATCCACTAAAATTTGTTTCAGGTCTGCGTGTTATGGGACCGCAAGTCCCTCGTAGTTCCTGATACCAACGATACAGGTTTACCTAGTGTGGGGTCAGGACTGTGTGTGACTGTTGGGTGTATTTATTTATTGTTATTATTTACCTCAAAAACTATAAAACCTAGTTTATTGAACCCAATTTTCATTGGAATTGCCTTTTAAATTACATATAGTACCCAAATTTTAGACGTAAATTTTTATTTTTCAAATAGACGTAGTGGGAAGCGGCTGGATGAGGAAGGCAGAGGACCGTCAAGGGTGGCGCCAACATAGAAAGGCCTTTGTCCAGCAGTGGATGAATTCAGACTGATGATGATGACGATGACCCAAATTTTTAGAAGGGTGGGGAGACACATTTTTCACGACTTTGGACTCGCGAATACACCTACCTTACAAATTTCATCTATATAATGCTATAATAGTCTTCGAGTAGAAAAGTTTGACTTACGGACTGAGAGACAGTCAGACGAACTTAACGAAATTATTACTAACTAGCTTTTGCTCGCGGCTCCGCCCGCATGAACGGCCTCTTCCGGGATAAAAAGCAACCTATGTCCTAATCCATGTCATAGTCTACCTGTGTGGCAAATTTCATGCAAAACCGTTCGCCTGTTAAGACGTGATTGACTAACAAACATCCAAATTCACAAACTCAACTCACTCTACAAAGTATAAGCCCTCGTATGCGAGTAAGTAACAGTGTGTAAGCAATGTTGTGTTCCGGTTTGAAGGACATTGAAGCCAGTGAAAATACTGGGCATTATGAGACTTAACACCTTATGTCTCGGGGTGACGAGCGCAGTCCAGTGTCATGCAGTGCTTTGTTATTTAAAGTTCTGTGTGGTGTTGCTTCTGTTTATACGCAGGCGTGGCGCTTGCCATCAGGCGAGCGACCTGATCGTCTCGTCATACAAGCTAATAAAATAAAAAATAAACTCACAACCATCCAAACTTTCACATTTATAATAGTAGTAGGATTCTATCTTTTACCGCATAATCTTTGCCAATACAGCAATATGATACACGTTGTCATCCAAAACGTCCATCCATGTTAATTCCCGGATGATTAAATGAAATAAATCTTACCAGTGGTTACGTGCACGTCTCCAACCAACTCGAAAATAATTGTTGCAATGTGAAATTAGATACTGTAACGGGATTTTATACAAACTCACGCCTGTACTCCCGAAGGGGTTCAGAGGTGTAATTAGTACATCCACATTTCGTCGAGCTTATTTCCGTACCATGATGTGAGCCTATCACCACAATTATAGACCCCGGGTTATCATTAAGCATTTCATGATAGAAAAACCCAATATCACTTTACCCGACCCGGGATCGATCCCGAGACCTCAGCACATAATCTCATAAAGCCCAGTAATTTCACTGGCTTCAATGTCCTTCAAACCGGAACACAACAGTGCTTACACTGCTGTTTGGCGGCAGAAATAGACAATGCGGTGGTACCAACCCAGACGGCCTCTCGCATACGAGGGGCCTACCACCTTGTGTAGATATTCTAAGAATCTAACTTAGATTACTCAGTCGCACGCCCGACCACACCCAGTAAGTATTAATTAACTAAATCAAACTGCGGCTGTTTTTTTGCTAAGTTCTGATCTCACCTGTCACATCCAATTGCACAGATACAAAATGTTTATTATGAATTATTCTAAACGTGCAGACAAATTATGTCATCCTCTATTTAACTTTATTGTTATGTGTCTGTTCCATAAATTATAAACTATTGTCTTTAGTTGACCATGGATGTTTTAATAAGTAGGTCGAAAATGTAGTTTTTTAAAGTACAGTAAAATATGTATGAAATTATAATTATTGTATGAATTAATTTATTATTATTATTTATAATGCTCAGTATCAGCCCGGAGTCTGGAATTTGTACCCGGCATGGCGATAGGCTCGCCCCCTAGATACGGGATGGAGATACGCTCGGCGAAATGAGGGTGTGCTGGTTACACCTCTGCCTACCCCTTCGGGGATTGCGGGTGTGAGTGCGTATGTATGTATTATTGATGTGTCTGTAAGGGTACAGAATAGTAATTTTGTCATAATCACTTCATGGCTGTCATGATATCGCATAATGATGTCCATAATACGATACTCTACTACTTCTCTTACCACTGGCGCTACTGTCAAACTACCTTTTTAGTTTATTTTCTACTTATTATTAAAAAAACATAAGCGCAAAATAGATAATCCCTAACCAAATTTAAGTTTACTCCACAATCGACAAGCCAATTAATCCCTTTTTTATGTCGTAGGCCGGCAAACGAGCAAACGGGTCATCTGATGGTAAGTGATTTCCACCGCCCATGTACGCCAACCAAAAGAATTATGGGCGCGTTGCCGACCTTAAAGGAAAGGTATAATTAAGGGATAGGGAAGGGGATGGGGATTTGGGCCTCCGGATATATCACTCACCGTACGAAACGCAGCAGCAAGCTGCTACTTTACGTCGGTTTTCTGTAAAACAGTGGTAACGACCCGGACGAGGCGGTCCATTCATGCAGTTGACAAAAGTATCTACAGCGTGGCTCTACCACTCAAAAAGACCTAACCTAACGACAATAAATGAAAATTTCAAAAATGGAATTCTATATTCGAATTTTTCCCACACGCGGCCATCTTTAATGAAGCGATGATTGTAAGGAAGTCGGTGGATGTTGTTAAAAGAGTAACAGGTGTAAATTGCTATATTAAAACGTTGAGACGATCAATCTCACTGTCGGCGATGCGGCTGTGCTGGCCAGTGCCCATGCATATGTATGGGTCATTTAGTACGCTTTTTTTCCTTTTTGGCTTGCGTACTAGCTTATTCAGACGCGATGACAGGTTAAAGTGTTCTAGTTAAAGTAAGGGTGTAATTTAGTAGTCTTATTGGTTTGAAGGGTGTATAATGACATGCTGATCTTTAGAGCTTAGGTTTTGTAACTAAAAATATAAAATCAGCCGAAATTTTCCTTAGTTTCTATTGATAACGTAAATGCAAATAAGAATATCTTATAATACTTAAGATCTGCTTATAAATTATATTATACAGTGTGTTGCCTAAAAGCACTGATAAATAGTAAGATTAAAAATTAAGTGGACCTATAATTTTTTTTACGAATTTTGATTGAAAAAGTAGTTTTATTTTTTACTTAGCTATTATGTCGCTTACGCTTTAACATATGTGGGTATTAGCATACAAATTTTATTTTAGTATACGCTTTTAGAGGATGTATTATCAGCCTGGACTAATTCATTTTAGGAATGACTTCTGTTTCTTACGCCTACTTAAGTGATGTAGGCGTAAATGTGTCTTAAACTGGACACTCTGATCCTAATAATATTGTTAATTTAGATAATATATTTTAGCATAGACTAGCTAGATAATTTAAATTTCCCAAAATATACAATAAATTCAAGATTCAAAGACAACATTTTAAATGATAAAGCAACGCTGTAGACACTTTTGTCTACATCATGAATGGGCCGATTCCACCGGGTTCTTACCACTGTGTTACAAAACACCGACTTGATGGCAGCTCGCTGTTGTGTTTCGTACCGTGGTCCTTGAGTAAGATTACGTGATAAATACCCCCTCCCCTTCCCAATGCCATTCCATTCCATTAAGGTCAGCAACGCATCCACAATTATTCTGCGGTAGAAATAGCTTTTCATCAGGTGATCATTTGCTCGTTTGCATAGTTGCCAGCCTCTACTATAAAGAAACACGTTTTAAACAATATTTATTGCATTCCACTGATTGGACTATATTTTACCAATAAACATTTGCTAAACGTCCTAACACTATACAAGCCGTCCACATTCAAATAAGGTGCCAACTGTCAAGTGTTGCCTGCTACAAAATGCCTAATAACACGGTCCGGTTTGTCCAACACGTTTTAACGACGCGTTTTCGGACAGTGGCTGTTTGTAGTGCCGCTGTCCGGTTGTCCGACTGTCCGAATGTCCGCTCCCGTGCTTATCGCTTTTTATTTAGCATCGAATCGGCGCGGTGTAAAGGAACGTTGCAGATTAGCGGACTTAAGTCAATTGTTTATGTTTAGTAATAATGTTTATAATTATTCCGACTGTCTAAAGGCAAATCAGCCTACTCATAGAACAGTTTGAATGCATAATTGTTGTTCTTATTAAAAAACCAAAATCAACGCCCAGACTTTATTTATTTATTTTTATTTTTTTTATTTTATTAACAGAATATGGAAAGTATAACAAAATACGGATTTATTTTTTATATATTTAATAACAGATAAAATATGGGATTTATTAATAACATAATAATTAGATAAATTTATCGATGACCGTTCTACGATTATAATTACGAACCCGCGTGGCTACGCTCGCATCTTTTTATTGAATTTATTTAGGGTAACAAACAATTATGTAATAACAATTTTCAATTTACCGCAACTCAATAAACCATTACCATTTTGCTTATTTTTAACTAGAGTTAGGTCCCCTCGACCCCTCTCCTTCCGCTTCAACAGTGTTATGCGACACAATTTTACTTCTAAACAGCATGTCTAGTTATACATAGAAGTCTTTGTTTTTCGCATATCAAATATAAAAAATGAAAGATTGACACGTTCCAGTTACAACTTCCCTCATACGGCGAGACCCTAAATGATTCGCGAAAGTATCGCTGCATAGAAATCGTTTTTACAAACAGACAAACTGACTGCCTCGGTGGCGCAGTTGGAATCCATAAGTGTTACCGACTGTGGCTGACGCTGAGGTCTCGGTTCGATCCCCGGGTCGGGTAAAAGTGATATTAGGTTTTTCTATGATAAAATGCTCAGTATCAGCCCGGAGTCTGGAATTGTGCCCGGTATGGCGATAGGCTCGCCCCCAATCACATCATGGGACGGAGATACGCTCGGCGAAATGTGGGTTCACTGGTTACACCTATGCCTACCCCTTCGGGGACTAAAGGCGTGAGTGCGTATGTATGTACAAACTGATAAATAATAATATGATAAATCATTCATCGTAACTCAAATACGTTAACCAGTTCCGACGGTTGACAGTTAAGTTAACACGACGTAACCCGTACAAACCGGCTAATTACTGCACACAAATTAACTCAGTTTAATATTTAACCGACCTCAAAAATCTGCGGTCGGAACTGATTTGGCTGTCGAAAAAATTATGACATTAGAAGGGACATTTTGTGTTGTGGTTAGACGAAATTAAACTTCATTTAGCTTAGCGTCTATTTCACCACATCTGAGTACATGTGTCTTATTAAATAAAGTATAATACGTTCAAATACAAACGTTTAAGGAGGTAGGTCCCTGGTATGCGAGATGCCGGCTGGGTTGGTTCCACCGCTTTGTCTATTTCTGCCGCCAAGCAACAGTGTTTAAGCATTGTTGTGTTCCGGCATGAAGGACATTGAAGCTAGTGAAATTACTGGGCATTATGAGACGTAAAGGTCCTTAAAATAAACATAAAGGTCCTTAAAATAAACGAAAATCACACAACATAATCTACATCTTTGAACGTGTTTTGATTTAAATGATGAGTAACATTTAGATAAACATGATTTACGCCCGAATACTGAAACGCTTATCAAAGGCCGACTGTCTCACGGTTACTTATTTTCATACAATTTTGACAGGTAGGAGGCACTTGCAGAGTTGATTAGATTGATAGCTCAGAAAAAGGAAATCCATCATTCGCAACTTTGACCTCATCAAATGATACACTTCATATATAAACACCTATTTGGTATTCTTAAGTATCTACCATAACACCTATCTGATATCAAAAAAATAATAAATACATACATATGCACTCACGCCTACAATCCCCGATGGGGTAGGCAGAGGTGCAACCAGTACACCCACATTTCGCCGAGCGTATCTCCGTCCCATGATGAGATAGGTGGTAAGCCATACTGGGCACAAATTCCAGACTCCGATCTGATACTGAGCATTTCGTAAAATAAAAACCCAATATCACTCATACTCGACCCAGGGATCGAACCCGAGACCTCAATGTCAGCCTCAGTCGTAACGCGTACGCATTACAACTGCGCCACCGAGGCAGTAAAAAAATAAATTTACATAAATTCAAAAATAAAATATGTACTATGAAATCAACACCTGTATACACCGTACACTGTATTGCAAAAAAAACCATGCACGCGCCAAACAATTGTATCTGCGCATATCATTAAATACAGAATATTATGTAGCGAAAATACCAACCTTTGGTATTGTTCTACCCACACGAGATGACCGATATAGTATACAAATCGGTCCTTACATCTTTAGGAGATTTATTTATGGGGTCTCGACCACATATTTCTAAGATGGCGTGAGTTGATGGGTCGTGAGGTGATAATCTTGGATTTTAGTAGATAGCCTATTATATCAGGTAAGTACGTAGATTCCAATGTGCAGTGTTTAGTTATAAATTTAAATGTATTAGTGTAACTATTTATTAAAGAAATTGAGAACTAAGTTGATATTTAAATCATTTAATGTTAGCAATTGCCAATTTCTGCTTCACTACTAATTTGGATGAGGTAAAAAGTGCTTGAAGTTTTTAAATTTTAAGTAATTACGTTTCAAAAATTATGACGTTTTAATATCCATTTACGATTTCATTTAAAAGCTCATCATTGTGGTAGAGTCGAGCTGTAGTGAATGTCCATGGGCAATGAAATCGCTTACTATCATGTGACCCACTTTCTCGTTTGCAGGTCTTTACTAAAATAGACCGACTATGAAATGACTATGCAAAAAAACATTATAAAAATTAAAATAGCTACATAAATTAATGCAAATATTATTAGTGGTTTGTATTTCTGGAATAATTTTCATAGAGCAAGTTAGTTAAATCATGGAATTAAACTTGGCCAACTACTTGTACCTCATCAATGGGTATCGTAAACCCACTATAATTAATATTTTATACATTTATCCACGGTTGATTACCCAGTTTTGTAACATTTTTGTATTTATGCCATATTCAAAAGTGAATACCAACCGTTTTGTAGAAAACTAGATGCTTGTTTATGTGCTGTAATATAAATGGTATTGCTTTTATCGCTTAATCAAATTCTACAGTGTCTGTATTTTCTGTTTCTAAGTATGTAAGATGGATAAACCGATATATTAGTAAGGGTTCATGGCTAGTTTAGGGTGGATAATCATTCTATATTTTATATCAATTTACTGGCACACCGAGAGAGGTATATTAACTAGAATTTGATTATTTCTCTGATATGCTAATTAACTTTAATTGGAAATTAGTTATTTCTTATATTTTAATTTTTATACTTGGTTATAGTGTCTAAAGAAATAACTCGACGTGAGTGTGGATATTAAATTCTAAGAAACTATAATATTATTGTCAATTAAAGTCATTTGAGATTTCAGAAAGTAAAATTACAATCAATATTGTAAGAAAATATAGCAATCTAAAAAAGCTATGATGTCTCGTACCTAAGCCATCGTGATGGAAGAATGAATACAACGAGAAATGTGTAAATATAATATAGATTAATAGAAGTAATTGGGTATTAGTACCCAGTTATTTGTACTCCGAACCATATTCCATGTTATACTAATTGAGTAACAATATCCATTTATATTTTCTCAAATAGCAGTAGTTATGTTAATTATTTTTTACTCGAATGCCTGACGGTAAGCACTACACCTGCCCATAAACATTAATGAAACTACTCAGTAATTCAGATTTAAAAAATACTTTAATGCACTCATCACCCAGACACGTCAGATGCAAGTCACACAATGCCCAGTAATCTCATTATATTCAATTTCTTTCAAAACGAAATATAACCATGTTTACACATTGCTACTTGGCTACAGAAATAGACAAAGCGGTGTTACCTACCCAGACGTACAAGAGCATACGAGAGACCTGCTTTCGAATAAATCAACATCGACTTATTCAATTGTACATTTAATTTATATTAATTACATAAACTGCATAGACTGCCTCCGTGGCGCAGTTGTAATGCGTACGCGTTACGATTAAGCTAACGGTGAGGTCTTGGGTTCGATCCCCGGGTCGGGTAAAGTGGTATTGAGTTTTTCTATTACGAAATGCTCAGTATCATCCCGGAGTCTGGAATTTGTGCCCGGTATGGCGATAGGCTCGCCCCCTATCACATCGTGGAACGGATATACGCTCGGCGAAATGTGGGTGTGCTAGTGCGTATGTATGTAGTTACATAAAGTTAATTAACCGATGCTATTTACGTTCACAGCCTTCGTTTAATACGCAAAAGTTTATCCATTAGTCACAACTCAGTCATAAACGTTTTAAGAGATACTTAATTTTTTTTGTTAATATTTAAGGTCTCGTACTCCAGAAAAACCTAGAACTAGTTATTATTTGTGGATATGATATGTACGTATAAAATCTAATACTACTTGAAATTAATAAAGAAAAAATGCATTATTAATGGCTTCATAAATTATCAGATTATATATCTGACTGACTCATCATGGCCCAACGCGTTAAGCGTAAAAAATTTACATGTTAGGAGGACGTTGATTTTATGTTGTAGACATCATTTAAGAAAGGATAGGCCGGCTAACGAGCGAGTGAGTCACCTGATGGTAAGTGATCTCTACCGCCCATGAACGCCTACAATACCATAAGAATCATGGACGCGTTGCCGTTCTTAAAATAAAAGGTATAATTACAAGGCTGGGAAGGGGTGAGAGATTTAGACCTGCGGATATCTCACACCTTACGAAACGCAGCAGAAAACCACTATTTTATGTCGATTTTCTATAAGACAGTGATTACTAACTCGGTCGAATCGACCTACTCATGTTGTAGACAAGACTGGCTACAGCGTGGCTCCGCCACTTTGTGAGTGATTTCTATAAAACTCATAGGGGAAGAAAAGTTATTGCAAAGTTCGGTAAATAACAATATTCATCAGGTAAACGTAATAAGCGTCGCTTTGCGGGTGACTCAGCTCGCGCTAGCACACGTCGATTAACGACAGCATTAGAGATAAGTAAAAGATGGTGATTGGTAGCCTTAGATGATAATTATATATTTAATTAACTAAACTATGTACTATTGTAAAAAAAATATTACTTCTGCCATTTGTAATACAAAATAACCTTGATGTTCATACACACATTTCTGTCCATACTAATTTCCTGCAATAAAATATGTCCACATTATTATGTTAAATACATTGCATAACATGTGCCATCAATCGAATCGAAAAAAACAGGTTTGACATCATGAAACCATTAATGTATGGGAAAATGTTTGTAATAAATTCATTCAGTTACGTTTTTTGGCCGCAAGTGTAGTTTACTCTAATGCATGTGGTCTAGACTAATATTTTATATGGTGTATAAACTAATGTCTAATTCTGCATTAAATTACAAAATATGTCTACCATTAAAACGTGTGTGTAGCTATTGTTGAACAAATTTGGGTTTCTTCTTTGCAGGACGAGTCAGATTGTACTGAAGAGGTAATTCTTTGCATTTTTCAGTAGGGTGACTGCCTCGGTGGCGCAGTTGTAATGCGTACACGTTACAATTGAGGCTAACGCTGAGGTCTTGGGTTCGATCCCCGGGTCGGGTAAAGTGGTATTGGGTTTTTCTATTACGAAATTCTCAGTTTCAGCCCGGAGTTTGGAATTTGTGCCCGGTATGGCGATAGGCTCGCCTCCTATCACATAAGGCTCGGTGAAATGTGGGTGTACTGGTTACACCTCTGCCTACCCCTTTGGGGATTACAGGCGTGAGTGCGTATGTATGTATTTTTAGTAGGGTGTTATTGAAAAATCAATGTTCACCCTCGTAACCAAATATGATCAATAAAATTATAAAAAAAAACGGAAATTCTGTCTGATTTATTTTATACTAGTTATCTCTTCGAATTAACTCATGGATCATAAAGAACTGCACGCAATAAGTAGTGATTTTAAGCACTATCATTAGACTAACAAAGCTCCAATTTCCTTATTCAAACACCATTAATTTAAAATCTATAAAAAGGCTAATGACTACTCAAAAAACGTCGAAATTATAAAGAACTATTACCGAAAAAGTTTATGCAGTTTCGAAAGATCTTCAGAAGTCAGTCGCTTCTTTCCAGTTTTAGATAAAAATTACGAAATCAACTTGATCGATGTCAATATGCCTCAGACACTACGGTTAGAACATTCACGTCGATAATCTTAATAGCGGCCATCTGCTAGTAACAATTGCTGCCAAATCACGTTCAATAAAAGAATAATTGATATAATCAGAAGGCCAATTCGTAATTTTAAACGTTCAAAATATCATTCCGATCTAGTCTCAGCGTCAAGAAAGTTGCAAATGGCATTCTCTTAAACCAATAATCAACGTCAAATGCACCTAGCATTAGCAGTAGCATTATACCGTTTTGGCTTCAGTCAACTTTTATTCTACTTTCAATCTCATTACGATCTATGTTCACATTTGACGTTGATTATTGGTTTAAGAGAATGAATGCCATTTGCAACTTTCTTGACGCTGAAACTAGATCGGAATGATATTTTGAAGATGTAAAATTACGATAATTGGCCTTCTGAACAAGAGATTACAAGGCAAGGCCTGTTGCATACAAATATAAGAAAATAATAACAATTCAATCCTACAACTAAATTACAACTCTATTCCAAAGAAATAACGTTGGAACATACTTTTGTGTACGCAAAACGTTTTGTAATACATGAGTAACGGACAAGAAGGCTTAAACATCGCAGTCAGGGAAATTACTACCGGGAAGTGAAGTTGGTGTTTTTATATCATATTAAAATATACACATTGAGCGATTGAGGCGGTCCAAAACGCTATCTGATGTAGAGTTTCGAAAATTGATATCTTAAACATGCCTTTAAATAGAAATGAGGCATAATTTCGACAGTGGCGTAGTGAAAAAACAACTTGTATAGCGTTTTAATATAAACCATTTCGTAAGCATGTATGGAGATTTTGGCCGATATGGGTCGATCTTTCGTCGATTTTTTTTATTGAACTGCAAAATCTTTAATGTCCACAATACATAAAACTTCAAATTTGTATAATGAAATCACTTTTGAGCTGGTTTATTTAGGTACCTGACATGTGGTTGCTAACCACCGTGCAATCGAGAGATGTTGCGTGTCAATTATATTTAGACTGCACTACCATTAATTAGCTTTGCTAGGGTAAAAAAACTGTCTGTAAGTAATATTATAAATCTACACATATTAAAAAAATATAGATGTTTCGTTTTTATTATAGCGTATGCCGGCAAACGAGCAAGTGGGTCACCTGATGGTAAGTGATGTCCACCGCCCATATACAGCCACAATACCAAAATAAAAAATGGACGCGTTGCCGACCTTACTGGAAAGGGATAATTAAGAGATTGGGAATGGAAGGGGGGATTTGGGCCTTCAGATATCTCACTCACCGTACCAAACACAGCAGCAAGCTGCTACTTTACGCCGGTTTTCTATGAGACCGTGGTGGACAGTGGAACCGGCCCATTCATGCTGTAGACAAAAGTGTCTACAGCGTGGCTCTACCGTTTGCCCCCTGTGCGTTCCTATACGATAAACTTTGATGAATTGTGCGTACGGCCGTAAACGTTTGTGTAAAAAATATGTAGAAATATACGAGTACCTACTTAGAATTAAAATCAGTAATTAAAAGCATGCCGGGAACAGCTTACTTTGTATAAAATAAAGATACCATCCGATTTAAATGACTCGTAAATAAATCAGAATAATTGTAGAACACGAAATTGATCATTGAATACTAAATTAGTTCACGGCCATACAAAAAAGACGCTAGTGTCAACGAAAAATGTGAAGTGTGTGGTTTTTTTTAAATTAATGGTTCTACGTTAAAAATCAGTTTCCGTGTGTCATTTTCATATTCGCACGGAATGCATCTTTTTATTTTTAGAATAGCTGTTTCTACTTCGCTGCTCCCAGTGTCGTTTGCGTTATGAAGTACATAATGATGTATTTTCCGAAACGAAAACTACATTATGCTGACCCAGAATTTCTATTAAAAGACATTTATTACTAGTGACGTACGGAGAGGTCCCAACTGAAAATCAGTGCTGAGGTCAATGACCTCGGTTATAGACTGAGTTGTGACTTTTATTGCACAAAAAGTTGCACAACACAACTCGATTATGACTTATTTTTTTCGTAAGTCAGAAATTTATGTTTTTTTACTAAAAGTCTATTAAGCTGTAAGAAACAACTAACAACTCTAGTTTTTTGATGACAGGTTTAAAGGTACAAGATAAGATAAAAATATATTTATTATTTGATAATACATATAAATATATTTTTACATATTATTACGCTATTTCCAAAGATTTATTATTTGTTTGGTTGCCTTTGCCGAATTATCAAATAACTCTCGGATAAAAACAAAAGAAAACATTTCAACCAATGTCAACCTTCGAAGTAATATTATGTATTTTACTACAAATTATTTAGATTCATAGACACACTCTTTGATATGTTAAGTAACCACACGCACAATGTAACGGTTCTATGCTACCAGATTTATTAACTCTTATAATTAACACGTTACGTGACATTCTCTACAATTTACTGGTGAACCTCCAATACGGGTAGCCATGGTATATTTTATACTTGTATTCTATGACACATTGTTATTTATGTTTTTAAAGCATAAAAATATATTGTAAATCATTGGAGTTAATAATTGAAATACCAATACATAAATAATAATAATAATACAAGGTGGTAGGTCCCTCGTTTGCGAGAGACCGGCTGGGTTGGTACCACCGCTTTATCTATTTCTGCCACCAAGCAACAGTGTGTAAGCACTGTTGTGTTCCGGTGTGAAGGACATTGAAGCCAGTGTAATTACTGGGCATTATGAGACTTAACACCTTATGTATCGGGGTGACGAGCGCAGTCCAGTGTCATGCAGTGCTTTATTTAAAGTTCTGTGTGGCGTTGCTTCTGTTTATGAGCAGGCGTGGCGCTTACCATCAGGCGAGCGACCTGCTCGTCTCGTCATTCAATCTAATAAATAAAATAAAAAAAACCTATTTTTATAAATGGAATGCTTATGCGTTACGACTGAGGCTGAAGCTGAGGTATCGGGTTCGATCCCCGGGTCGGGTAAAAGTGATATTGGGTTTTTATATTACGAAAAGCTCACCCCGGAGTCTGGAATTTGTGCCCGGTATGGCGATAGGCTCACCCCATATCACTTAAGGGACAGAAATACGCTCGCCGAAAATTAGGAGTACGGCTTACACCACTGCCCTTCGGGGATTACAGGCGTAAATACTTATATAAATATATTATATACGCATTTTCATTATATAAATATATAATAAGTATTTTTTATCCCTCTCTGCGGATGTGATGTAATATCTAAATAAGCGAAAACTCAACGTGTGAAGTCCAACTAATGTACTAAAACAAAATTTCAATTAACATCCCGCACAAATGTAAATTAAAAGATAATCCGATATTTTTAATTGAAAAAATGCAAACTTGTAAAACGCCATTAGGGTCTGTGTTTTTTTCGCACTCAATTTGAATAAGGTCTGACTGGAGGTCGGGTTTCCCGAAACATTCCGGATTACTGTCGCATTCGAGGGTTTCGTGTGGAACTTGCAATTAATGGCCATTAACAACATTCTGTTTGATAAGTCGGTTATTATAATTTAAATGTTTTTTTTTACCTAAATGACGAACCGCTCAGGTCGCTCGCCTGATGGTAAACGCCACGCATGTGTATAAACAGAAGCAACATCACACAAACCTTTGATTAACAAAGCACTGCGTGCCATTATAAATCGTCACCTCAAACTATTTGAGCCAAATATAAATTTCGGATGCTAAATAAAATACTATCTTTCTTTTTTAAAAGCATTAAAATTATGCATAATTCATAAATTTGAAGTATACGCATTAATCATAAACAATTAATTTTTCGAGTGGTAGAGCCACGCTGTAGGCAGTTTTACCTACAACATGTATGGGCCGGCTCGTCCGGGTCATTACCACTGTCTCACAGAAAACCGGCAAGTAGCAGTGTAGCAAGTGCTGCTGCATTTCGTACGGTGAGTGAGATATCCGGAGGCCAACACCCCCTTCCCTTCACAATCCCTTAATTATCCCTTTCCTTTAAGGTTGGCAATAGGTCGCACCCATAATTCTTTTGGTATTGTGGGCGTACATGAGCGGTGGAGATCACTTACCATCAGGTGACCCACTAGCTCGTTTGCCGGCCTATACCATAATAAAATTAAAAAAAAACCTGCATCAATAAAAACATCATACATCAATCCGTCTTTCCTTTGCCCAAATAAACATTTGCCTATGATCATTAAAAAAAAACAATAATAGGAGCAGCGGTAAAACTATGAAGATTTTTCGATATCATTCTTAGATCAAACAATATTATGAAGATATTACGGGACCACCAAAAGATGCCCCAGGGCCATACCAAACAATTTCAATTGTAGACCTGGTGTTTTAACCCTTTGTTATTATACTCATTTTTATTTATGGCTTCGCACATAGTCTTTTGGCCAATGACAGGGTAATAATGTGTAATTTTCACGACGAAGTTACACAACACTAGTGCGACTAGATGAAATCATAGAGCTTAGCACTTGATATACAAAAAATACGATTTATGCAAAAGAATGCGTCTAACACACCACCTCCACACACAAACACCTCCAAAACTCACTTTTATATATTTCTCATGTACATGTACTACATTTTCAAACTCAATAAAAATATAAACAATTAAAATAAATTGCCGCGCGTACTGTCAGATTTCCCGCCCAAATTGCGGGCATCACTAAAACTATCTGTGCGGCCCGATGACTTAATCACGGTGTTTAGTTTTAAAAACGGGTGAGATTTTGATTTATGTCGCAGGACGAAGAAACACGTTTATTATGCCTAGATCTAGTTTGTATCGCTTTATCGTGGAGTAATATATTCGACTAATTATTACTACGAGTATCGTTTGATTTAGATATCGGAATTATTCTTGTAAGACTTGTCTGGCATAAAAATGTTTCATTAAACTATTTTTATTAAGGGTTTATGGAGATATTTAACATATTCCACACATTATAAATGTATTTTTACTATGTAATTCAAGTGTAATCCTAACATAACTTAGGCCACATTTTAAGTGGTAGAGCCATGCTGTAGATAGTTTTGTCTCCAAAATGAAAGGTCTATTCGACAGGGTCGTTACCACTGTCTCACATAAAACCTACGTAAAGTAGCGACTTGCTGCTGCGTTTCGAACAATGAGTGAGATATCCGGAAGCCCAAATTTCCCTTCCCTTCTTAAAACCTTAGTTATCGCTTTCTTGGTATTGTGGGCGTACATGGGCGGTGGAGATCATTTACGACCAGAGGGCCAATTCTGCTATTTTAACTGACACTACGAATGAATTTTAACCGAACTGAGATTACATTTTGAATTAATTAAAAATATGGCATTCTGCTCCTTTAAAAATTCGATATCATCTCAGTTAAATTGCATATAAACTGTCAATTCGATCAACTTTCAATGTCTTTCTTTTGTTGAAAATATGGCTTCGCATTATTATGCATTTCGCCAATGACAAGTATTTTACCGAATTTTACGCATCAGCTGCCATAGACTAAATTCTAGAAATTAAAAATGACCTAAGCGACAAAATCAATGTTACCAACTCACAATAAAATACCCACCATATGACTAATTTCAGTGATTAAAAAATGACGTAACTGGAGGTTATGATTTTTTTATTAATTGATTAGACTAATTCCATGTATTTTATTTATTTCATTAATTTATCTATTCCATGGCATAACTGAAGGAAAACGGCACAACAGCACCACTCAGGCAGTCCTTTCCGGAAATAACCACAATCGCGATTATTTTATTGGTAAATTTGAAATTCTACCGAATTGCGGTTTTTTTATTTTGCAACACTGCTGAGGACATATCTATACTAAATAAAAATTGTGCGAGAGTTTTGGCGGGAATTTTGACAGTGCGATTGCTCTCATAATTTAATCTACACTAATATTCTAGAGACGAAAGATTTTTTTTGTATTTTTGTATGTAACAAATAAACTTAAAAACTACTGGGCCGATTTCAAAAATAATTTGGCCGTTAGAAAGCTACATTATCACTGAGTAACATAGGCTGTAAACTCATTTCTAATACTTTACTGGAATAACGAGCACACAAAGTCGCACAATTTTGACTACTTTTAGTTGCTTGCAGTAAAAGAGAATAAAGTTAACTGAATTTGTCTGCAGTTAACTCACAGTCACTTAACCTCAGTGTTGCCAAGTCAGATTTTTGAAAATACCGTGTTGTCCATATTAAAATACGGCATTTGCGTCAAAAATACAGTGCTTAATGGGAAAAAATACAGTCTATTTTACAGTGCAATAAAATGTCATACAAAAAAGGAACTGATTAAATTATTAAATAAAATATAAATTTATTTTAAACTTTATATCCTAAACTAACTTAACATTTTATTTATATATATCGATCGCTGCAGAAATAGATGGCTGCGATGATGATGATATCGGTTTATTTTTTTTAATGTGTTTAATCAAAGAGTTTTATGTATACTACTAGACAAGCTGCGCGGTACATAGAAATAGTAGTATAATAAATTGTAGTATAGTAAATTAGTTGTATTACTAAGTTGCAGTCAATTGACCGTAACTCAATATTATCATCTCGCTTACTCTCAACTAGAACCCCTATTGCGCTCCCTGTTTGTGAACTGTCAAACTCCCGCGTTATGTGACGCAGTTTTACTCCTAAATAACCTGTCTAGTAGTATACAATAATAATACGAAATTTTTACTGTAAAAATTACTGTGTCTCCATATAAGGTATTTATAAAAATACCGTGTCCAGTAGATGGCATGAAAATACGGCAGATCTGCTGTAATTACAGTGCACTTGGCAACACTGCTTCACCTTCAGTCACATTTCGTTCTCAATATTTTGACGTTTGTCTGTAGACGAAATGCATTTTATATAGTTAAGTGTCTCACAATGGACACTGGCGAAATCACCAATCTACGGTGGAGCCAAACACAATTAAAAGAAGAAGAAGATAGTTAAGTGTCAAAATTGTTACCAGAATGCCGTTTTGGTTCAGTCAACTTGTATTCTACTTTCGATATCATTGCGTTCTAAGTTCTTGAATATTGGTTTAGCAGAATACCATTTGCAACTTTCTTGTCGCTGAGATTAGATCGGAATGATATTTTGAACAATTCAAATTACGAGAATTGGCCCTCTGGTGACCTAATTGCTCGTTTGCCACATTACGCTTTAAAAAACGAACTAGCCCTATTAACCCGAACAAATCATTATCATAAAAACAAACATTGAACCTCATTTTCTAATCTCGTTCAATAACATTTTAGTGTACTAAGATAAAAGTGATAGGTTATAAATTAAATATTAATTCATTTTGTATGGAAATTAAAAGCATGGCGGCCAGTTTGCTAAAGAACGCAACTTTGTTTCAAATTTTATTATTACATAAATAGCATGGATCAAGAAAATATAAGACACATAAATAAAACAAAATTTTATAAACTGCCACTGGAAGCAACTTACAAATTAGATTTATTTTTATAGCATAGGGCAATCAAGGAAGTGGGTCACCTGATTGTAACCGATCTCCACCGCCCATGTACGCTCACAATACCAGAAGAATCATGGGCGCATTGCCAACCTTAAATAAAAGGGATAATTGCGGTATTGGAAAGGAAAGGAGAATTTGGGCCTCCAGATTTGTCACTCACCGTACGAAACGCAGCAGCAAGCTGCAACCTTACGTCGGTTTTCTGTGAGACAGTGGTAACGACCCGGTCGAGCACACCCATTCATGATGTTGACAAAACTGTCGACGGTGTGGCTCTACCACCCTCATAATAAATATTATTTAAAAATATTCTAAATATACTTATAGCTTGACTTTTCAGAGTATGGGAACCTTCATGCTTAATTGTTCACACCTCATGAAGATCTCCCCAATTGGTACACAATATTATGCCACTAATTGGACGCCAACCGCTTGTAATCGCGCAGTAGTGCGCTCAATTCACATTCAATTAAAAAAAGTGTAAAAATATGTAAAATAAATACACCAACGAGTAGTACTAAACTACTGAAACACATAAAAACGAATATTTCGTAAGAACGCTCAGCGATCGTTCCGATTTTTATGGATTCATAAAATTCTCAATCTATAAAGGCATTAACCGATTGATTGGATCAGTGGTACATTTTTATTCACGAGTATTCTCCCATCGTTAAACCCTCATACACAATGAAGGTGGAAGTACTTTATGGTTGCTTTTTCAAGACCTCGAGGCACAGATAGCAACATTTTAAGTTATAATTTTTCTCCAACTGAATGAATAAATCTATTTTCGCACTTATTAAATTTTGCGTGTTTAATACATAGTGTGTTTAATATATCGATATCTACCCAATAAAGTTACCGATTTTATTTACATTTATTTTTCTCAAACTAAGTAAAAACCAAGTATTGTACAAATCCAATTCAACTTAGCAGTAAAGTTAGTATAAGATTTCATAAAATAGAAAGCGAAAAGTTTTCTGTTGTCGTAAACTTGGTATTTTTATTACCTAATCTTACCTAGACTTCAACAAATATATATCAGCTAAAAGATCTTTTCTGTTTTCCTTTTTTTCCTAATAACAAGTTCCTCGACCTCTTTTAGCTAAGTTGTCTGACCGATAGGATTTTTTAAAGTAAATATGTGTTGGATAAATACCTAATGTATTTTATTTGATAAAATCTGGCTAGTAAATTGTAGCCATTTTTGTCAACACGTATCCTTATATGTCTCAGAGTATTAACGACATGATATCGATATAATTTAAAGGCATTATAATCAAACTAATATGTCGTATCCACGTGCTGTTAGTTACTAAAATATGCAAATAACCTTAAATTGTACTCGTAACGACGCTCATCAATATTAATTAGTCGTAAATAAAATTTATATAATTATTGTTTCATTGATTTTCGCAAACGATTGACTCATTCATTCATTTGATTGATTCAGTAGTTGATACAGAATCAGATATAAATAGATATGTTTAGTCGGTAGTGGTACTCACTGTAAACGCTGGAGCTTGAGTCGGTGCCATTGACGGTGCCATCGGGCATGAGCTGCAGGTATCGCTTCTTGAGGAACATCTGTATGGTGCGTGAAGTGCCTGTGATGTGGCTGAGGTTGGCTGACCGCTGCGCGCGCGGCTCGGGCGCGGGAGCGGCGGCGCACGAGGCGAGCGCCAGCGCCGCCAGGAGCAGCCGCAGCGGGCGCGTGCGCGGACGCATGGCGCGCCGCGCCCATGGCAGCCGCCCGGGCGCCGTCACTGCACAACACCCGCTCGCATACCCCCACGCACACAACACTCAGTCGATACACACTTTAACTATATCAATTGCTACCAGTTCGGTTGGCACCAAACATTTTCGTACGCATTTTTCGCATCAATATGTCATTGCGACAGTCGTTGGGCTCGGTTACGCGGTGCAAGCGATATCGCGCGGTGTGAACACACGATCTGCAACAAACAAATGCGTCGTGTTAATGTTAATAATAGTGTTGCGTACAAATTGCTAACTGATACACACAACACGCATTGAATCATTCGATGCGAATGATAGATTTATTGAATAACCTTTGAGATTGGTTCGTTGAAATCCGAGATTGCAAGCCATATCGGCTCGCTCGTAGGCAACATCTGCAACATTATAGGCGAGCAAAAAGGCTCTAATTATATTATTAACTGTTGGCTTTAATCTTAGCTTTCATCTAGTGAGGAGAGTACGCGTGTTAACTAATATGTACAATATTAAATTATGAACATTGACTGATATAAGTGTAGATGACATTTCCTGTAAAGTTAGCGATTGGTTTTAGAATAATATCTATTTCTGCTAAGTGACTATTTTCTCTTTCTATCAACAAGTTACTGTAACTTAACGTCCAACCTAACAAGTTTGACTAATTAACGGAACGGTTTATTTTGGTTGCGTATCTAATATTGCATTCGATAGCAATAAATAAAAGTAATTAAGTTTATCGTCAAAGCATATGCTAAAAACACGTGTCAAAAAATAATATAAATTCAGGCAGACGAATTGCGGACTTCTTTGGTTTTTTTGCGTCGCGTCGGTTAAAATACAAAACAATACAAATTTTTTATGTCTATTTCTTTATTAGCATTAAAAACTTGTTTTAATGTTATAAATACATTTTACTATGTCGAGTTTTATGGTAATGGCTATAGTCTTATCAGATGCATTTAGTTCTTATTAAAATTCTTTCATTGTGTATTAAATTAGACGAAATAGCATCTCCAGATGGTTCAAATTGCTAATATCCATTACGTAAGCTTTAATAAAAAACTATAAAACGCTTGAAGTGATGAATTTATTGGGTATACAATTTTTTTGTACATTTATAGAGATGTTTGTTAACACTTCAAGAGAATAGAATAATAAAAAGGTTGTGCTACTGTTTTTATTATTCTAATATTCTTAACTTATATTTTTATTGATAAACCTATTTGCGTTCAGGGCCCTCGGCTTTGCTACAACTTTTTGAAAACATTTGTCTAGGTACAGGAATCGAACCCACGGCCTCACTCTTCGCAACTCTTAGCCCAATGCGCCACGGAAGCCGTCTAAATATTTGGACATCATAATTTTATTTTTACTACAAATAATTCATAAATTTGGCAATGATAATTTGGGATTCGCAGATGTAAGTAAAGCCAGACAGATGGGCGGGAAAAGGCGCTCCAGCCATAATGTCACCGAAATACATCGACATTGTATAAAAATAAAAGCAATATAAAAACTCGTATACAGTTGCCAAGTGAAGCCGGTAACGGATTTTATTAATCGTCTCACTTCTGGGTCATACACTTTCCGACACTCGTACAGAGAACAAATCGACGTTTCCTATCTCTTTTAGAGATGTTTTTGAAAATTCATGATCATTGTGAGCCCAGAGGGGCTAGCACGGAAAACTTTCGAAATCGTAATGTAAAGGTATCGAGGGCTCGATAGATAATTCCTTAAATATCATTGGTCTATATTCCATATATATTAGTTTATTTTACGTACGATAGGGGCGCTGTACTAAAATCTCATAGAAATTGTTGTCGATGACAGCTCGAATAACTTTTCGCAAGTTTCCGTGCTAGCCCCTCTGTACTTTATCCTTTTTTTGTTTCTGATTTTGAAGTGACTAAGTTTAAACATTGTTCAACTGTTTATGCCCAAGGAACATGTTTATATATCGGTTATTATGCAAAAGACTACAAGGATTAGTATTCTGAAATAAACTTTACTATTAACCTACTATCTATTAAGGATGGCTTACAGAAACAACTATGGATGTAAGATTTCCGATTTTAGAAGGACCAATTCAAACTCCACCTTCCAGATCCCCGTTCCTTTCCAACGCTCCCATTCTACTGGTTCTGCAAGACATCGCTTATCTGTTGCTATGAAATATAAGGTTTTTTGCCGAATTATGATAGCTATCCAGGTTACACTTACTCAACATTACCACCAAACTGAAAAACAGCGATTTCATAGCAGACGTAAGTAGATCACCTTATGGTAAGTGATCTCCACAGCCCATGAACATCCACAATATTTTAGGAATCATTAATGCGTTGCCGACCTTAAACGATAGGGATAATTATGGAATTGGGAAGGGGGGGGGGGGGTAGATTTGGTCCCCCAGATATTTCACTCACCGCTCGAAACATAACAGCAAAGTGCTAATTCAAGTCGGGTATTCTGTGAGACAGCAGGGGCAACCCGGTCGAGCCGGCCCATCATGCTTTTTTTTTTGTTGATAGTATAGGCCGGCAGGGTCACCTGATGGTAAGTGATCTCCACCGCCCATGTACGCCCACAATACCAAAAATCATGGGTGCGTTGCTGACCTTAAACGATAGGGATAATTATGGAATTGGGAAGGGGGGGGGGTGGATTTGGTCCCCCAGATATTTCACTCACCGTTCGAAACATAACAGCAAAGTGCTAATTCACGTCGGTATTCTGTGAGACAGTACTGGCAACCGGCCATTCATGCTGTAGACAAAACTGTATACAGCGTGGCTCTACTATTTATAACCATGATTACTAGTCCTTGAGATATCCACGAGGTTTCATTCATTTACTGCAAACATTTTATTTTCAGTTCTACATCATAAGATTGTTAAAAAATGTACATTAGATTAAACTTCATTTATGTGAATGTAACGATGAAATAAAATCCACACGGAATGAATGAGACTGGCTCGTTAAATGAGTGAATGACACATGATACAAATCACTGAACATAAGATGGGACTTCAAAATTAACGACATCAGAGCAGCTGAATGTATTTGAGATATTCGTGGTTAAATTCTTTTCCTAGATGTAATATCTATTTTTATAACAGACATATTTGTAAGACATTTAGTAGAACAATTTTCAAATGGAGCCACGCTGAGGATACTACAGCATAAATCAATTCAATTCAAATTCTTAATGCTCATCCTTGACCTAAAGATGCCCATCTTCGTATCCAATCCCATCAAATTCGTATGGGATTATGGGCGGTGGAGATCACTTACCATCAGGTTACCGACTTGCGGGCCTCTGTTATATAAAATACATAATAATAAGCCATTCAATAGAAGAATAATGTACAGAACCATACGACAATTAAGCCACAACACTGCAGTTAATTACTTCTTGCATCATTAAGCGCAACAATTGCATGACCGTTAAGCCAAACTTCAGTTTTGTCAACCTCATTGTTCCGATACAGTAGATCGACTACCGGTTTGGCTTTTCCATAATTATCTTTGCTAAATTGACCAGTGACCGTTATGTCTTATGATTATTTTGGATTGAATCTCAATCTCAGGACGTTTACTCAATTTCTTTAGAAGTCGAGTTATTTATGCTAAAATAACTTCGACACCTCAAATCTACAGTTATCTCTGAAAAATTACAAAACAGAAAACTATTGGGGTACTATACGAATTATTTTGGGGGTTTAGAAAAACTTAGGTAATTGTTTTAGCACACTAAAGTCACAGCTCTGCAAAGTCGATCAACGGGTGATATGGATCTAATCGAAGGTCGTCAGAATATAAGAAATTAATAAGCATTTTTAGATTTAACATCTTATGTCTCAAGGTGACGAGCGCGGTTCAGTGCCATGCAGTGCTTTATAATTCAGAGTTCTGTGTGGTGTTGCTTCTGCTAATGGGTAGGCGTGACGCTTACCATGAGGCGAGCGACCTGATCGTCTCATCATTCAAGCACATAAAACATACATACATACGCACTCACGCCTGTAATCCCCGAAGGGGCAGGCCAGTAACCAGTACACCCACATTTCACCGAGCGTATCTCCTTCCCATGATGTGATAGGCGGCGAGCCTTTCGCCATACCGGGCAAAGTTCCAGAGTCCAGCCTAATATACATTTCGTAATGGAAAACCCCAATATTACTTTTACCTGACCCGGGGATCAAACCCGAGACCTCAGCATCAGCCTCAGTCGTAACGCGTACAACTGCGCCACCGAGGCAGTCAACAAATAAGAAATATATAAAAATTAGAATCAGGATAACACCTTATCTCCATATAAAACGCTTAATAAAGTTGTCATTATGGACAAATAAATTATGCAGTTTACGACGCGTGCGCTAGTGCCTCTGTATTTGGAAGTTCCAGCGTATCAAATGTTTGTAAAACATTTATTCGGTTGCACTTGACCTTTGCGGACGGTTTAATATTTTGGATTGATCCAACTTTGATTATATTTCAGGTTTTGTGTGGCAATCCACGTGGAGAGTCTGGTAGAGCAGATTTTTTTACAGAGAGCGGAAATCGCGCAAGTCGGTCACCTGATTATCGCCCATTATACCAAAAAAATCATGGACGAGTTGCAATCTTATAAAAAAAAGTATAATTAAGAAATTAGGAAAGGGAAGGGGATTTGGGCGTCCGGATATTTCACTCACAGTACGAAACGCAACAGAAAGCTGTTACTTTATTTCGGTTTTCTGTGGGACAGTGGTAACACCCCGGACGAACCAGCCTACTCATGCTGTAGTCAAAATGATTAACAGCGTAGTTCTACCACCTATAAATACGTGTGTATGTATGCATGTATATTATGCATACAATTTACAATTTTCCTAATTCTGAGATGTCAAAGAAGATTAGTAATACATTTTTATCGCTGACCTATATGGTCTAAAATGAAAAATGTTTATTTATGATATGACACTGGATTTTGACTTATCCAGTTACTGCCACCTGCTTTTTATAGATTACTAATTCAGTACACGGTTTGCCCTACAAGTCTGCCGAAGAGCAATCAGGTTACAAATCGATGACAAAAAATTTGGATCATATTTTGCATAAGCGTGTCAAATCACGGAAGGCCCTACCACCCACCCATCCACACAAACCGGATCTATTACGATATATCATATAAGAATTAACTCACAAGGTCGCATTTGCATTAAAAACGGATCAACTGATGCGTGACATCTCATTTTATATGCAAAAATATAATCATGACAGCATTTTATAATCAATGAATGAATTAGCAGAATAGAGGTGATTAATACAAGTATGTAGTTATGTAGGTTTTTGCGTGGTAGAGCCACTCTTTAGACACTTGTCTACAACATGAATGGCCTGGCTAGTCCGGGTCGTTACCACTATCTCACAGAAAACCGCCGTAAAGTAGCAGTTTGCTGCTGCGTTTCGTACGGTGAGTGAGTTGCACAGAGTTTTGGTAGGGTAATTTTTTGCTTGAGTTACGTTTTTTGTCATCTTATTTCGATGTATATAGCAAGATGTTACTATAACGAAGAAAAATCATAAATAATATTGTGGTAGTATAGCTACCCAGATTTATTATCAGAATAAATGTACAAATATTACAAGGTGGTAGGTCCCTCATATGCGAGAGGCCGCCTTGATTGGTACCACCACTTTGTCTCTTTCTGCCGCCAAGCAGCAGTGTTTAAGCACTGTTGTGTTTCAGTTTGAAGGATATTGAAGCCAGTGAAACGACTGGGCATTATGAGACTTAACATCTATGTCTCGGGATGGCGAGCGCAGTTCAGTGTCATGCAGTGTTCAATAACCCAGAGTTATGTGTAACGCTGCTTCTGTTTATGGGCAGGAGTGACGCTTAAGATCAGGCGAGCGACCTGCTCGTCTCGTCATTTAAGCAAATAAAAAAAGGATCCTAGTACATCGACTACTTTAAACTTTCATCAAAGAAAAAAAGACCACCAAAGACACAAGAATGGCGTAACATAAAGAGTAATTCAATGCATTTTTAACATTTGCTTATCGTTAACATCATTCTATTCAAAGTCTTACAAGATTCTATTACACAATTTGCCTTTTTATATACATTCTCTTATCTAAAATGAATTAAAAAGCATTACAGACCATCCCAGCACACTTTCATCTAACAATGGGTATCAGGGACCCCAAATAGTAACTTTTACACTATCAGCACACATTGAGATAAGATGTCATGGTGATATGTTGATACACAACAATACGATTAGCTTGCGTCACATATGCTTTTCTTATTTTAACTATCAAATTTTACTTTTTCTTTAGTGACACCATGTATAAAATGGGATATTTTGATAGTTAATTTTGCGTTTACTAAGACTTTGACTAAGGCCTAACCCCTCTCATTAAGTAGAGGAGGCCCGTGCCCAGCAGTGGGACGTACCTTTACAGGGCTAGTATTATTATTATTATTAATTTTGCGTTTAATGCAATCTTCTTCTTCCACCTGCCCTTATCCCATTCGCAGTGGGGTCGGCGCAGTTTTTACGACCGGCCGCCTGCCTGAAGTAGATCCCTCGTATGCGAGAGGCCGTCTGGGTTGGTACTACCGCTTAGTCTAGTTCTGCCACCAAGCAGCAGTGTGTAAGCACTGTTGTGTTCCGGACATTGAAGCCAGTGAAATTACTGGTAATTATGAGACTTAACATCATATGTCTCGGGGTGACGAGCGTAGTCCAATGCCATGCAGTGCATTGTAATTCGAAGCTCTGTGTGATGTTGTTTCTGTTTAGGGGCAGGTATTACGCTTACCATCAGGCGAGCGACTTGCTGGTTTCGTTACTCAAGCTAATAAAAACAATACATCTATACACAATTTATAATTAGCGCAATCACACTTTTAAGTATCATAACAATAGTCAAAGTTTAAGCACCTCCAAAACTGTGAGCAACTTAACAATCCCTTCACAAATGAAACGAAAATCATGGTGACATTAAGTTTTATCTCCAGAACCAAAGGTCCCATCGAACAATCTCCCTTTATAGTATAATCTAAAGTTGCATCGGAAACATAATCATTCCGAATTAACGTCTTAAGCGAACATTGCGACACCAAAATTCCAACAGTTTAGTGCCACGTTATGTTAAATACTCTTTTCTTTGAGATAATCACGTTCCGTTGTTTGGAAAAAGATAAAATGCAAGAATCTGGGAGATTAGAAAAAATATTAATCATGTGTAAAAAATTCTTATGGCTAAGCAACTAAAATAGACGGTTACTACCAAAAGAGGTGGCAGACTGTTATTGATAAATCGACTGCTATCGATCATTATCATCACTGATATTCATCAATTCATTTTGGTGAAAGCGAATATTTACCTGAATATGAAGTGAAATTGGTTTGTTGATCAAGTAGACAATTAAAAATACTCTATTATGAAAGTTAGTATAATAAAAAGAGAGATACCAAAAAATATTTCAACTCATTACTGATATATAGTAAGTGTGAAGGGCAAGTGGAAGAAAAAGACCGATACATATTTTACTCTAAATGATTTCATAAGTCATATCTAAGATGTCATTATAGTTTTCAATAATTAGCATATTTACCTAGATAGTCTATTGATAGCATTGCTTGGTAAACACATCTGGGTACTGTAAAATAAACCTTCTCTATTTTTTATATCTAGACACAAATAATTCCATCGTAGACTTCCGCTTATGTATGTGACCGTCGCATTTATATTTTAGCCGATTCGACAAAAGGCATAACGGTTTATAAACTGGGGAGACCTAATTTTAAAGTACTTTAATAACTCATTGATATAACAACAATATTTGGGTCGAGCCCAAAAGCTATTTTCAGTTTTGATAATGGATTCGAGAATTATATTTCGATGATATTAAAGGTCGGGTAAAGTAGATGAACCCTGAGAATGTTTAAGACAGTGAATGATCGGACCTTAATAATTATTCTAATATTCTAGTATCGAATAACCGATTCAATCATCTTGAGCAGTCCACAGTACCAATCAAATTATTCCTATGTCAAAGTGACAACACTTTACTAGACTATCCTACGTTTTATAAAATTAATAAACATTATTGTAAAGAATGTAGTTTTGTGAAGAAGGAAACAAAAGAACTGACTGTTTCACATCTTAATCGTATGGTAAAGAAAATCAAACCCAAACGGAAACTTCTACAAAGCATCTGAAAGCTATCAAGTGAACCTCTGTCATGAAAGAAATAAGATGGAATCAAGTAACACTATTCTTCACAGTTTAATAAAGACACATAATGTAAACGCTAGCATATTTTACACTGGGGGGCGAGCACGAACAACTTACGAATAAGTATTCGAATCGAGAACGCTAGCATTTGTATGAAGGTTCAAACAATTTTTTGACATATCGATACGAATACGTTCTCGCAAGTTATTCGTGCTAGCCCCTCTGAGGTCAAGGACTTTGCCAGTCTTGTTCGGGTCATCATTCCATCTAACTATACAAACAAGAACTTCAATGACAAAAATACTCTTTATTCCTTATCCTTCTCAAAGACGATTTAAAGTAATTCGGGGAACGATTTGATAGCTCATAACATTCATGAATATTTCCTTATTATCAAACATCAATATATTAATCAGGCCAAGGTTAGTCGTTTATGTTAAACGTTAATTTAATGTGAATGTCGGCTTCGTTTTTAATTTGCGTGCTTACTTTACGTAAATTTTATTAGAAGTAATTAACGTACATACCTGTACGCATGTATCTTTAAGGGGAAGCAGAGCTACGAGCTACAACTCGTAAAGTAAAATTTTTATTACACTAAAGTCATTTGATTTCCTGTATTTGACCATATTTTGAACAAATCTAGCCTCGTTGTTTTAAGATCTGCATCGATTTAAAAAAATATACTATTACTACTCGATCTATTGGTTGAAGCCAGGACTTTACAGTTTACATTTATACTGTTACAAGAGAAAATGACATAAAAAGAAGCAACACCACACAGAACTCTGAATTACAAAGCACTGGACTGCGCTCGTCCCCTTTAAACATAAGCTGTTAAGTCTTAATATAATGCCCAGTAATTTCACTGGATTAATGTCCTTTAAACCAGAACACAACAGTTCTTACATACTATTGTTTGGCGTCAGGTCTCGAGTTCGATCCCCGAGTCGGGTAATAGTGATATTGGGTTTTTCTATAACGAAATGTTCAGTATCAGCCCGGAGTCTGGAATTTGTGCCCGGTATGGCGATAGGCTCGCCCCCCATCATATCATGGGACGGAGATACGCTCGGCGAAATATGTACTCATTACATACTCTACCTCTGTCTACCCCTTCGGGGATTACAGACGTGGGTGCGTATGTATGAATATATTTAAATAATAAATAATGTGTCTATAGACACACCACGCTCATATAACAAGATGCAAGAATGAGCTGCATTATATATATGAAATATTCCGATCTACAAGCTCAGCACAAGCCTCAAAGTACTGTGACGTGGTTACTCTTATTTGTTAGAAGTGATTTAATTGCTTCTAGACATTAAATGGGAAAATGTGTTTGAGTGTTTGCTCGTTGAATGTACAACATTCAATCATGTTGATATAAATGATTGATGGTTATTGCTACACTTCATTAAATTGATAATTATTAACAGCTTTGTAAATTGTTTCTTTAAATAGCTTGTTTGAATTTTAACTAGATATTTGAGTGGTAGCGGTATGGCGATAGGCTTGCCCCCTATCACATCGTGGGACGGAGATACGCTCGGCAAAATGTGGATGTACTGGTTACACCTCTGCCTACCCCTTTGGGGATTACAGGCGTGAGTGCGTATGTATGTATATTTGAGTGGTCTATGAATTTGACTGGTAGTTTTTTTTTATAAGCTTGAGTGAAGAAACGAGCAGCTCGCTCGCGTGATGGCAAGCGCCAGCTATACGACAATAAATATAATATTATTAATATATATTTAAATAGTGATAAATATACAGACTAACTCTTAAAATGATTTCTCCTCGACCGTTTTTGATGGAATGAAATTACGTGGATGCCACTTGTCTTATCCATGTTACATCAACATTTAATGGCTGTACGTTCAGCATCCTGCCTATAAAATGTATTTGGGAATACTTTCGATGACTTTCCATCACCAAACTAGTAGACGATACAGGAAGATGCTCGTAAAATTATACAACGTGTTACAGAAAAGAGTGGTCTTATTTAAGGGTCGTTACATTCACCTGTCAGTGAGTGTTTATTGCACCGGATCATATCAAGATTAAAATTTCGCGCAAATTTTAATTACTCGTTTACTACGATCGATAAGATCGATCACTTCCCTATAAAATGAAGTGCGTGATCGAGAGTAACAATGCTGGATTGCCGAAGCGCTTTAAAATTAGTGCCTGTGTAATGTTACTTCTGTACCCATTGCTTTAAAGCAATAAAAGAAAAACTCTTCATAAACGGGCCTATTCTAATTTTAAAATACATCTACATACATACATACATACGCACTCACGCCTGTAATCCCCGAAGGGGTAGGCAGAGGTGTAACCAGTACACCCACATTTCGCCGAGCGTATTTCCGTCCCTTATGTGATAGGGGGCGAGCCTATCGCCATACCGGGCACAAATTCCAGACTCCGGGCTGATACTGAGCATTTCGTAATAGAAAAACCCAATACCACTTTACCCGACCCGGGGATCGAACCCGAGACCTCAGAGTTGACCTCAATCGTAACGCGTACGCATTACAATTGCGCCATCGAGGCAGTCTATAATTTTAAAATAGATTAGATATAATGCAATTTAATTTACTATCGCAACTCTTGTCACTTTGGTTTACATTTTTAAAGAAGTTCCTTAGCCGAGACCATACACAATACAAATTAAAAACAAAATAATGCAGTAGTTAAATATTGTGATGCGAGAATATACGGAGGGTGAGCAATAATTACTCAATAGCGTCAGGTTATCAGTCAACTGTCAGCGTCAACCGTCACCGCTGCGAAGTGATAATTCGCTTATTGAATTCTATCACACTTTATTGTTGTTGCATTATGCAGTTTTGTTGTAAACGTTGCGAAGACGACACCGCACTTTTCTTCTTTTATGCACAGATAGTTAGGTGGTAGGTACCTCGCATGCGAGAGCCAGTATTTACCACATTTTTTTTATTTTAGTAGTGTGTCAGCACATTAATGTACCAGTTTTAAGAACATTGCAAGTAGCAACCATTGAAATTATTGGGCATTATGACACAACACTTATATCTCTGGGTGACAGAGCCATGCAGTACTTTGTAAGTCAAATATCTTGGCAGACGTGGTGCTTACCATAAAGCGAGCAACCTTCTCGTCTCGGCATTCAGGCAAATGATCAGTTTATGCAGTCAATTAAAGGAGGAGCAAGGTTTAAGGAGGTTACTTATATGACACTGTTTCGATCTTGCTTTGTGATGGAACGAAGCAAAAGTGAAGCTAAGAATCTTATCAAAGAATTTAGGTTACGACTTTAGCTTAGTCCTTTTATGCATCATCATTTATCATGTACTCTACAAATGTTTTTTAAGCGTTCCTGCAGAAAAGATTGCTACTTGTCAGCAAGAAAAGAAGACTATTGTATATAAAAAATCTAGTAAAATATAATTCCTTAAAAAATGTTATATTTGTTTTATCAACCTAATTCTTAACCCATAAATCAAATTAATACTGGCTGGCTTAGAATGCAGTCATTGATAAATGAAAAATACGAACTATAACGATGTGAATAGATTGTCACCCTTGAATCCAAAGACAACAATCCAGACAGCGAAATAAATGGCATTAAGATGGCCCATTTTTCAACATAATCTACGAGAGAGTTAGACCGTTGGAACGCAAATCTACGACCGTTTTGAACACGCTTATTAGTGACTGACTTATTTATATTAATCTTTCATAGATACATCTGTAAAATCTCATTCGATAGTTACCGAGTGAATTATGTTTTCCCTTTGTACTACTGAAACGATTGAACTGAGAATAAAAAAAGATAATTTGAGGCTGAACAGTTATGAAGTTACTAGACTAATAAATCATTTTATAATATGTACCGTTTATTGTATTTATAAACAATACTAAACTGGCAACATCACTATTTAAAAAGCTAATTTTTTTAAATTTCGAATATCATACTAAATGAAAAAGAAAGAGCATAGACAATTCACCACATTCCATTTCAACAATACCCAGTTTTTCTAAACAATGATAAACATTACAAAACAGATCACAAATAAAGGTGAATTATGCATTTGTTTCACGTGGCCCGCCATAACAGATAACGTCAAAAGTTCGTCGACCGAGTGATGCGACGTTCAAAATACGCCGCGCCGTAGAAAAGTAGAGTCGAAGCAATTAGGAATACTATTTTGAGATGTTATTTTTTTAGCAAAGTTTTGGCAGCACGGCCCGCGGCCAGTTATAGAGAATCGGCCGGTGGGCTGTGGGCCTTTGATCTATTGACACATTGTCATATGTAGTTCCTGAGATAACAATCATTTCGTCGATAAATATGGGAAGTGGCTGAAAAGATTAAATTCCTTTGCCAATTTAAATTTCAAATGTGCTACCACGTGTAGTGTGTAGTTAATTAAATAATGCACGTTTGCTATCAATTCAAATATTATTTATTTATTTATTTTTATTTGGGATAATCAGTGGTAATTACATTGTAACTTAATAATATAATAACATTCGAGAACTTACATGATAAATGCATCACCTTCAGAAGCTACAGCATGCGTTGAAAATAATTATTGGAGAAGGAAATAATAATTACAATTACTTTAATAAGTCAGGGATAACAATATAAATAGATAGGTACAATAAAAGTTATGAGAGAGGAGAAATACAATCATTAATTTTGATTATTATCATATTATGACATTGCGAAGTAGATTACATCAATTACATTGAATTTTCTATTTCAGTTCCCAGGTCTGGCCAACACAATTAATGATTGTTTGAGTTTTCGATTCGAAAAATCGTACATGAATTGTCCTGGATTGGAATTTGTGTCTGGTATGGCGATAGACTCATCATAGGACTCCTATCACATCATTGGACGGTACTAATGTCGGCGAAATTTGGGTGCAGGACTGGTTGCACCTCTGTCTACCTTTCCGGGGATAAAGGCATGAGCATATGTCGTGTTTTCCTATACCTTGTAAAAATAAATGACTGCCTCGGTGGCGCAGTTGTAATGCGTACGCGTTACGACTGAGCGTATGCCTTACGACTGAGGCTGACGCTGAGGTCTCGGGTTCGATCCCCGGGTCGGGTCAGTGATATTGGGGTTTTCTATTACGAAATGCTCAGTATCAGCCCGGAGTCTGGAATTGTGCCCGGTATGGTGATAGTTTCGCCCCCTATCACATCATGGGACGGATATACCCTCGGCGAAATGTAGATGCCTACCCCTTCGAGGATTACAGTGCGTATGTACGTATCAAAATAATAATTGACATCTGCTACCTACATTAAATTATTATTTCAAACGCAATAATTCACTTCGCAAACACCCACGTAGCGATATGTCAGTTGACTGTCAAAACGTCAATTAAACGTCACTTGTCGTCGAAGGGTCTTGATATTAAAGAGGGTAGGGACCATTTGTCTTGTTAGAATTTGTATGTTACACATGTGTCTGATAGGAATCATATATTTCTTGCATTTTCATTAGATAAATCATTGGAATAATGACAAGAAGTTTATATTGATGACTTAGGAATCCAGCAATTGCTCAAGCTGAGGTATAAGCCTTCTAAAAGGCGCCTCTGTGCTTAATCGCTACTAAATACACTATACATATTTCTGGCTAGAGTGCCATAAGCGCCGGTTTTATTCTTAGGTGAAGCTGTAAAAGCAATACAGGGTAACAGGACAAATCCATTCGAAAAAAAAGGAAAAGAATAATAAAACCTAGCTGAAGAAAACGGCTTTTATTAAAAGTGAAACCCAAATAAAATTTTGCTGACTGCTGAGCGAAATACCACTCACTCACTCAGATTATTCACCATATCTCAAAAACTTCTAAAGCTAGGTTATGAAATTTGATTACTTAATATATAGTTTATGTACGTATAACGGGACCTGGTAAGGAAGGATTTTTGGAAATTTACATTTTAAATGGGGGTTCCTGAGGGAGCCGCGGGCAACAGCTAGTACCTACATTATTATTAGCTTTTAGTTATTAGTCTACAATACCAAAAAAACATTAATACACTAACACATTAAATTCCAAAAAAAAAACCTAACTACACATCACGCTTTAACCATATGGAGGTAAGTCTACTCTACACCTAAATTAGATTGAATGAAAATCTTAAATAAACCGAAAATTGGTTAATTAAACAATACGCACATCGTTAAATGGTAAGGATGGTGAAAACGACCACGTGGATTGACGTTTACGATCCATTTCACGACGTCACACTGTCAATACACTTTTTATTATTACGTCACTAAATTTAAACTAAGGAAGTGCCGGCTGACGGGCGTTTCTCACACGATTCATGGTCTTGCTAACAATAAAAATATTTAAAAATAGTACGTGAAAATAAATACTATCTTATAAAAAGTTTTTTTGAATATGCTATAGAAAGTACTGACTTTGACCACTGGGTGATAATGGTTTTTTTTTAATCCATTCCAGTGGAATAATAATGACATTTAGTATAATGAATAATAATAATAAGGGCAGCTTGTAGGGAGCTATTGGGGAGTAGCGAACCTACGTACCAGGGCGCTCATCTCTGGCTCGTCTTCTCCGGCCGGTCAGAGTGGAGTCACGAGAACTTTATGCTCAAAGGGTGGATGTGAAACGTAAGTAGTTATTGAGCAACGTGATGGGACAAGAAGGTAGCAAATGATCGTTGTTTAAAGCCCGGTGACAGCTCTTCACCCTTTAGCCGCTCATCTTGAGTTGCTCCCTTGTCGCTCATTCTAGCAACTATTTTGGGGAGCCCATCTCCCTTAGTTGGCAAATCACCACCTGTCTATTTTATCCGTGTTTTTATTATTAAATAGTAAAGAGGATTAATTGGAAAAAAATTGCCGCTTTATCACAAAATTTTCAAAGTAAATAATATAATTTTCATTATTTCATAAATTGAAACCCTAATTTTATCATAATTTATAAACACCTAAATTTACTCCAGCGACTCTGGCTGAATAACACAGTTTCCTTTAACAGTAAAGTCGAAGGTTTCATCAATGAATGTGTATGATTTAGTGCGGTCGAGTCGCGCTTCAGAATAGTCCTCCACTCGGCTGCGCCAGCGCAAAATAACGTAGCTAATTCTGTCCTGCAGACCGGAGTTATGCATTGTCCGGTGTCACTACCGCTTCTGGTTTTGGGACTAACGTTCGGTGTGCTATTTTCATTCGTAACCTGTTTTTAAGCTTCTTTAGAAGTTTAAATGCGGGACGAATCGATTGTCTCATATGTATCAGAATAATCACCTTATTAGAGCCGCATTCTAATAAATTTTTGTTGACATTTTGTAATTTGAATTTGGAATGTTCCTGTGCATGTTGATATAAAACGATTGTTGTTGAATTATTGGATCGATTTCACCTGTATCGATTTACTGAAGGTCGGGTTAAGCATTATTACGTTCATTTTGTTACAATGTTGCTTATATCATTTAAGTTTCGTTATTGTATTGGTTATAACTGAACTTTTTTAATCCTTAAATAAACTACATAATCCTTACATTATCATGATATTGATTTAAAAATGTTCGTTTGATAAGAAATCAGTCAGAATCGAATAATCGTAAAGCTTTAGATGATAAATAGTTTTACAATCGCTTTGTAGCCTACATAGAAAGTATCTAGAGCAAATATTTGAATGGTCTAGTATTGAGGGAACTTATGTATTAATTTGCGCATCTAGTTTTACATTGAGGTCAATGTCAATTTACATAATGATCTGTTATATAAAGGTGAATATATTATAAGATAATTAAATTAGATGTTTATTACAGTTTTGTAACTTATAAAAGACAGATTTTGTTTCGCTACTAATATGTTTAATGCTTCAAAATATTTAAATACCACAAGCTAAAAATAATAATGGAAGTTGTATTATTAGATCACGCCACTTAAAATGTGGAGTTATATATTTTTTATGGTAGGTAGGTATTGGCTTGGCTGTGTCACTGATGTTGCCCATGACCATGAACGGCGGTAACCGCTTACCATCAGATTAGCTACTTGCTCGTCTAATAATAATAATAAAATCATTTATTATCAACTGTGTCCCATTCTCTGATTCTGAGATCTACAAGATCTAGATCTAAAGTAGCCTATAACCGTCTCCAGAGTCCCATCTATCTCTGTACTAAAATTCATCATAATCGGTTCAGCGATTTAGGCGTGAAAACGTAACAAACAAAATCACTTTCGCATTTATAATATTATTAGGATTCGATGCAATAATTCTATCGAATTACACAAAAAAAATCACCTGTTCACGTCACTATTACATAATTCAGTTCCCTTCAGAGCTAATCCATAGAAAAATATCGAAGCAGTAGGGCTATTAGGCACACTTCCAAAATATGGGAGGTCTTGGATTAGTAATGATAAATTCGCCTAATGGCTGTTTGGACTGGCCATGAGCGAACTGTAACAAACTGTGAAACTCGCAAGTGGGTATTTTGGCAATCGACGAGACCTCGGCTTTTAATAATGAAAAATGTAGTTTCCATCGTGCGTACAGACTTTTTGTGGTTCCAGAGAGTAAACGTAGTAGATTTAAAAGTTGTAAATGGCTTCGGCAACTTTAAAAGCACTAAACTAGTAAAATGTTGGCTAATGAATACATCAAAAATCATATTGATAGCCAGATTTTCACACAAAATAGGTACTGTACATTTAAATGAATCCCTGAAGACTAGGCAAAAATGCAACCAGTACATCCACATTTCAAGCTTATCCATCCATAGCCATATTTCCAGAGCATACTGGGCACAATCCCATATTCTGGGCTGATATTAAGATCACTTTTACGAGACTTCAGCACAGCAATCGTACCGCGTACGCAAAAAAACTGCGCCATCGAGGCAATGGGTAAACTATAACATAGATTTTGTTGAACAATATTTATTATTTTGTTTAGTTATAATATGTGTTCTTAGACATTTTCATAGGAAATCGTATTCTTCTGTTTGCCAGGGTCCGCCTTCCTGCTTTCACTTCGCCTGGTATTAAACATCCTATTTAGCGAGAACAATATTTTTATAGCAGAGGCCAGCAAAGAAAGTGGGTCAATTGCCTCACCAAAGGAAGAATCATGGGCAAATTGCCGACCTTATAGAAAAAGTAGAAATTAGAGTTTGGATAGAGGAAGGCGATATCTTACTCACCGTACGAAACAGAAGACAGCTATGATGATACGCTGACCATAAGTTAGTTTAACACACTCTTAGAATATTTTCATGTCGCGGTTGTAACTAAACCAGTGTCAAATATAAAACTAGCAACACTTATTAATAAAAAGTAATGAACCCAAACCACATGACAAAAAGCAGTGCCGGTAACAAAAACAACCGTTATCAAAAATGCACGGCTAAAAGAACCAAGCAACTAGAATCTAGAGCGAGCTAGATTCATTTAGATGTATGAGCTAGCTCTAATAGTACTCCCACTACTATTTACTATGCTTCTTTGCTGATGAAATTATATCACTGGACTTTAAATCTCTTATTATTTACCACTTTTCTTTAAGCCTGCAACACATTTTTCTGCTCTTGTGGGCGTTCATGAGCGTTGTAATCACTTACCACTTGACCCTTTGCTCAACTTTTGCTATAAAAAGCTCTATTTAACCGACTTCATATAATATATACAACGTGTTACAAAAAGTTGTGGTCAAATTTAATCACAGTATAGTGTACGATATAAGTGTTTCATCCCCCGACCAAGTCCAGTTTCATTACTAGGACATGAATAAAGCAATTTCTTTTCTATCGAATGAATAAAATGTCGGTAATTGAGATTTTGGACAACACTAAATGATAAAAAGCTGACCTTTTTATCCAGCATTGTTAGTCTTTCTCACGCACTTCACTTAATTTACAGTGATGTGATCGATCATAATAAACGAGTTATAATAATTAGCGCTAAATTTTAGGACGTCTAGATTTTGTTACGATCTTCACGTGAACCCAAAGGTACTAACTAGACCAATAGTTTACGACTAAATAGACATTTATTTCACTAGATCCCTCATATGTGAAAGTCCTTCTGGGTTGGTAGTAACGCTTTGTCTATCGCTGGCGCCAAGCAGCAGTATGTAAGCACTGTTGTGTTTCGATTTGAAGGACATCGAAGCCAGTGAAGTTACAGGGCTTTATAAATAAATACACCCAACAGTCACACACATAGTCCTAAACCCACACTAGGTTAACCTGTATCGTGGGTATCAGGAACTACGTAGACTTACGGTCCCACAATACCCAGACCCGAAACAAACATTTGTGGATTACACAAACATTGGTCTCGGTGCGGGAATCAAACCCACGGCCTCACGCTTCTACTCACGGCCGGCTACTCACCAACTGCGCCACGGAGGCTGTATTATGAAACTAAACATCTTATGTCTGAGGGTGACGAGCGCAGTCCAGTGCCATGCAGTGCGTAGTAATTCAAGGTTCTGTGTGATGTAGCTTCTATTTATGTGCGTGACGCATTAGACGAGCGACCTACTCGACTAGTTATAAAAAAATTACTATAATGACTGTCTAGCGTGATAGCTCAGTGGCGAGTGGTACTGACTGTCGAGACTAAAAGTCGCAGGTACGAAGCCAGCCTCAAGAGCATACACCTCTGACTTATCTAAGTTATGTGTATATTAATTGTTAATTATCGCTTGCTTTAACGGTGAAGATAACATCGTGAGGAAACCTGCATACCTGAGAAGTTCTTCATTAGAATTTCGAAGGTACGTGAAGTCTGCCAACCCGCATTAGGACAGTGCGGTTGACTATGGTGTAACCCTTCTCATTCAGTAGAGGAGGCCCGTGCCCAGCAGTGGGGCGCATATAATACAGGGCTAGTATTATTATTATTATTATGACTGTCTATAGTGTATCACCAGAACATATTTCACCGAGTAGTGGATCACCTGATGGAAAGTGATCTCCACCGCCCATGTACGCCTGTACATTATCAGAGAGCCAGTCAAATAAAGATCAATTGTGAAAAATAATAAACCGATCCACGATATTTTGACAACACGATATTGCGTAACAACAGATTACGTAATTTCTTTTCATTGATACCATAAAAGGACCATAAAATATTTGACAAATGTAACACAACACTAAACACATGGCCAAAACAATATCCCCCAATTGCCATTCTTTCTCGATCATAGAAGTTGTCATTCGGCAACAAGTTTAATAATATTTTATAGTCGTTTGCCAGATGATTTAGTGAGGTCTCGCCGCGGTCGATTCCAACCAATTGCTGGTTGAATCAAGTATAATGGTTGCGAGTGTCTTATTAAAAATGCCCGTCATCTCTAAGCATTGTTCCACATCTGGTATGGATATGAAGTGAATTTATTGAGGAAGATGTTAAAAAAATCATTTTATTGACAACGAATGTTGGATTGTTTTGACTGTGAGAATATTAATTATATAAATCAATGGTTAGAAGCTTTTAGTTCTGTAGCTGTGTGAAGTGGATGGTAATAGGTTAGGCTTGTATTGTGTGAATTTATACTGGCATTCGATCTTAATGTATTTCATAATATAGGAATACAAGGAACGTTATAATTTATCTTACAATTAATTTCTAGCAGTGGTTAATTAACTACGACACCCTTTTTAGTAACTTCCTTCTTGAATAATGAGACCTATCCATAAAAAGAAGCAACGCCACACAAAACTTTGTATTACAAAGCACTGCAAGACACTGAACTGCGGTCGTCACCCCGTGACATAAGTTGTTAACAACAGTGCTTACACATCGTTGTTTGACGGCAGAAATAGTCAAAGAGGTTGTACCAACTCAGACGGCCTCTCGCATACGAGAGACCTACCACCTAGTAAATTTCTATGTCCAATTATTAGGTTATACACTAAAATATCTCATCGTCCCTCACAATCCCTAAAATTCCTTACAGCTCCAATTCGATTTCTTCGTCACTAATTCTTCTCTGAACAACTTGTTTTACATTGTTGTTATCAATTCAAGATGGATTCGCATCCTATTCAAAAGCTTATTCGACCAAAAAGCCCTATAAAAACTTAAAGCATAATATTCTACATCTAAAACAAGGTATGCAATAAAAACACACGCATAAGTTCAAAGACAAACGGAAAGACACACGAGCTATTAATGTCATTATACGGAAGCGTCAAAAACGCGCGTTTTATCCGCGCGTGAATAAGGGACTGTTTATACGTTTGAGTAATAAAATGAATATGGCTAAAAGATATTTAGAAAATGTCATAAATTAGAACTCGTTTTTACTAATGAGGAAATGTGCGTTTTGGGAGTAAATATATGGTCCAATACAAAGTCTAATGTATACTACTAGACGGGCTATTTAGAAGTAAAATTGCGTCAAATAACGCGGTAGTTTGACAGCTCACAAACAGGGATAGGGGTTCTAGTTGAGAGTAAGCGAGATGGTAATATTGAGTTACGGTCAATTGACCGCAACTTAGTGGTACATTTTCTATGTATCGCACAGCTTGTCTAGGAGTAGGTATACATTAAAGTCTTTGGTCCAATATAGCAGTATAAGATAAAATTACAGAATGATGTGTATAATACTGGCGCTTGCTCATAGATCCGGCCGCGTGAATGTTTTTACAAGTTAAAAGGTAGTCTATATACTAATCCAAATTGTGGTCCACTTGTGTGCCAAATTTTATCGAAATTCGTTCATCTTTAAGGCGTGGCTGATAAACAAACATCCAAATAAAAAAACTCACTAACATCCAAACTTATAATAAAGTAGGTTGGATTGTAAGAAGTAGGAAGTAGGATAAGATAGTAAAATAGCGATTAATCTTAAAAGATTTACAATAAATACAATCATTAACGGTTCTAACATCAATGATAATATTTTTTCATAAATTTTACCGGAGGCATAATGCCGTAATGGGCCGTATATATAGTGATTTCTTAGGTTTACGCGAATATTACACATTGAAATAGAACTAGTTTATACGGATTTTATCGCGGTTTAATTTTTATTTTAGTCCCGACGTTTCGAAACCTTTTCAGCCTTCGTGGTCACGGGAGAGACTGAGGTGTAGGTCGTCTCGAAAAGTTAATGTTACAATGGCTACCTTCATTTTAAAATTATACATTTATTTTTAATTATTAAAAAAAAAAGTTAGTTGACACTAGTCCGATCTACGCAGAAAGAGCTCTTTGGTCTTTTGGGTTCCGATTTAATTAAATGTATAATTGGATCCCAGGCTTGTGCAAGCTTCCAACCATCTTCTCTATTAAAATTTGGGTGTTTCTTAATTTCAATAGCCTCGCGAATCATCCTAGGTAGGAATCGGTGTTCTTTTGCAAGGATTTGTGGTTTGTCAAATCTAAGGTAATGTTTGGAGCCTTCATCTGAATGTTCAGCAACTGCAGAACATTTACTTTTTTTTTTAAGTAATTAAAAATAAATGTATAATTTTAAAATGAAGGTAGCCATTGTAACATTAACTTTTCGAGACGACCTACACCTCAGTCTCTCCCGTGACCACGAAGGCTGAAAAGGTTTCGAAACGTCGGGACTAAAATAAAAATTAAACCGCGATAAAATCCGTATAAACTAGTTCTATTTCAATGGGCCGTATATACTTCATATTATTAAAATCTATTTCAACATAACATCGAATGTTTAACCCTACAGAATGCCACAAAAACTTACATATCCAACAAACTAAATTAACCTTAACCCTTTAACACTTATAGAGAAATTTCCTGAATGGGGAACATTACCGACGATCAGGCGAATTACTGACAAAAACCGTTTGACTCCATTGAACCGGAGAGCTCAGTGAGCGTGTAATAGCTTAATACGTCGGTATTGGCCGCTACATTATGTCGGTATCGTATAACTTGACACCGGATTCGAGGCAACCTTGCTTCAACAGGTTGTTTTAGGCCCGTATTATGGAACAACACTCAATTGAGTTTTGATAAGTGTCAATTCCAGTACACGTGATTGGTAAATTTTTAGCGCCAAACAAAAACGGCAACTGTCTGGTACCATTGAGTTACTTACTCACTACTCATTGGTCTACCAGCAGCCTACTTATGGCCGTTCCCAATACGTTACGGCTGAAGCTGACGCTAAAGTCTGGATCTCCAGGTCAGATAAAAGTGATATTAGGTGTTTCTATTATGAACTGATCAGTATCAGCCCGGAGTCTGGAATTGTGCCCGGTATGGCGATAGGCTCGCCCGCTATCACATGATGGAGCGGAGATACGCTCGGCGAAGTGTGGGTGTACTGGTTACGCCTCTGCCTACCCCTTCGTGGATTACAGGCGTGAGTGAGTGAGTGCATAATTGATCTTGAGTCCAAAGTCAAAAACTCATGGCAAAACATCTTATGGTATATTAAGATAGCACAATCGCGTGCTAAATGTAGTTGTCAACAATATAGACGGTTAGGAGTTCAAGTAAAATAGTACAAAAAACAAGTTAAATAAGTGATCGAGCGGCGCAATGAGACGTCGAGACGAACCAATCAGCTATTTAATGTACTAACGTCACTATCTACCTTACTTATAAATGATGTATCAATGATGTATAAGTAAGTGATCAAATACCAAGATATTTTACTTGGGTTTGAGTCTAAGGGAAATTCTAAGTCCTAAATCCCTCTCCCCTTTCAAATCCCTTCATTATCCCTTTCCTTTAAGGTCGGCCAACAATACCAAAATAATGATGGGCGCGTTGCCGACCTTAAAGGAAAGGGATAATTAAGGGATAGGGAAGGGGAGTGGGATTTGGGTCTCCGGATATATCACTCACCATACGAAACGCAGCAGCAAGCTGCTACTTTACGCCAGTTTTCTGTGAGATAGTGGTAACGATCCGGACAAACCGGCCCATTCATGCTGTAGACAAAAGTGTCTACAGCATGGCTCTTCGATAAGAGCAGGCGGAAGAAGAAGACTTATTATGACTGGACTGCAAAGCAAATGTAAAGTGCCGTGATAGAAAAAAAATTAAGTTAAGCTTCCGTAAGTTCTAGAAGTAATGTACAATATGTTATGTAAGATTTTTAAACAGCTTTAATATATGATTCATATAGAGGTGTTAATAGCACTTCCGTTTTCCGCAAGGTGTTAATGTGTTTTACGTAACCACACGCTGTCACACATATCAGTGTTTCCCTTCGAATATACCATTTAACTACGGAAGCTTATCATGCCTGCCCCAAGCTTACAACAATTAAAACACCCATAGTTAATACATATAAAAAATAATAGTAAAAAACACGCTTTTATAGAAAATCCAACTAAAAAATGATTTTCTATAAAAGCGTGTTTTTAGTTTTTTTTAACTTTTATTTATTTTCAATAATTTTCAATAAAATTGAAACTAATTAATTAAATTAAATTGTCATCGGTCCTTGATAAGTATGCCAAATTTCGAGTCAAACCGACGTTTAGAAGGGGGTCAAAATCATGTTCAAAGTTTCCGTTACATACATACGTGTGAAGCTAATAAAAGCGTATTAAAAACAGGTAATCCCATAGGCATATCGGGTACAAATTCCGATCCCAGCCAACTATATATATTTTTTTCTTTTTTGATAAACAATGCAATGGACGATGCCAGATCCTGCTTCAGCAATTTACAAATAATGTAAATGTATAAAAATTAATGAACTTAATGATACGAATATAACACTTTTTCCTAATAGATTATTTGACCTTAGGGCTTGCAGATTACAAATCAATAAATCAACGATACATTGCCTGAAATTTATATAATACTTATAATAATACTTTCTACGTATAATAATAATAATAAATACACCCAACAGTCACACACATTTTCCTGACCCCACACTAGGTAAACCTGTATCGTGAGTATCAGGAACTATGAGGGACTTGCGGTCCCACAACATCCAGACTCGAAACAATTTTTAGTTGATCACACAAACATAACATTTGTCTCGGTGCGGGAATCGAAGCCACGGCCTCTCGCTTCGCATCCGGCTGCTCGCCTACTGCGCCACGGAGGCTGTCGTATGATATGCATTAGTTATTAATAATTATACATTCTTTTAAAGGTTAATTATGAAAAATCATAATACTACTATTCTACAAGTATGGTATAGCTTTTCGCTCATGGGTTTTGTGTAACGAAACGCGCCTAGCATATAATTATAGTCATTAGTGTTTTTAGATTTAAATAAAAATCGCACATTCCAGAGACTATATGCTGAATGTTTAGTCATCAGTGACAAAACAGCAATAAAATACTGAATATGGCACGCTTGTAAACGACTTTTCATAGGTATGGCAGAGTTTTACACAGTCTCTGGCATTGGCTGACATGGGAATTGAGCCCACGACCACACCGATTTCACAGCCTACAATACCAATGACATAAAATGAAGGCTATTTGCTTCTAATTTTCTTTACAAAAAAACAACACTCCAGTTACAATTAAACCAATCAAAGAGGGATCCGAAACCAGCGCAGTGAGAATTAAAAAGTTGATTCATTATTATCAGATCGCATTTATTCTAAGAACTCCAACTTATCTCCACAGCAATAAATTAAATAAATAACCCATTATATTTTAAATTTAAAATTAATTGACACTTAAACGATTTATTATATCCCAATTAAATGTACGCATTTGCAATACCCGTTTCTGATGCGTTGTTTTTAATATATTAAGTATTTTTTCCTCAGACTTCGAAGTTACTGTTATTGTTAATTATCGGTCGTAATGGACTAAAGCCTTATCCCCCCCCCCCCTTTTGTAGAGGAGTTCTAACAAAGAGACAGTACAAATATAATTGATTTTTTGTGCAGCTCAGAGGTGTGATTTATAATTTAGCTGTATGTTGTAGACAAATTGTGAAGAAATATTTTTTCTTTATCTATCTGGGAATAGATTTTTACATGATATGATGAAATATGTTCAAGGAATATAGGATAAAACACACAAACACACGCACTCATGTTTTGCACACATCCAAATTAATTGTACCTACTTACAAAGTAAAAGACATTGCACGCATGCCGGGCACAGCTAGTTATAAGATACAAATTATTTACATATTCTACGTGTACAATTAAATTAATAATTCTTAACATTAAATTATAAAAAACATTTGACCAAACAATTGTAACATTAAAAATTCTATCAAACTTTCCAAATCAAATTATACCGACACCTGCAGTTTTACTTTTGAATATATTATTTTAGTACAATCATTTCTGTAGCTCTCCCATCACATAACACTGCCAGAATTTCTGTATCAAAGCATTCCATATCATACTTCAGATTTTAAGTTATAAATCTGTCAATTTTCAATTAAATCGGTCCAATCTATACAAATAAATAAAAGTGTCTGTTTGTAATATTAAAATAACCGCTTTTTACTACATACATGTGAATGTATATACGGTACATATACCAAAATAACCTTTTATTTCAATTTTTGTCTGTCTGTCTGTTTTTTCCGGCTAATCTCTGGAACGACTGGACCGATTTTGACGCGACTTTCACTGGCAGATAGTTGATGTAATAAACAGTAACTTAGGCTACTTAGGTACATTTCGGAAAATGACATTCTCGCGGGCGGAATCGCGAGCAAAAGCTAATAAGTATTTGATATATAAAGTCGTCGCAAACAAACTAGCCCAATTAAAACCATTATACGTGAGAAACTTTTGTAATATTAAAGATATCTTCGGGAAGTCGAATCACCTCATTACTGTCATAGTGCACCGCATTAAGACACTCTACTGTGTTTTCTTTTAAAATCATTGTTGTCATAGATTAACATGTATAGATAGACGACGAGATACAAAATTCATTATGTCTAAATATAGAGTTTCATGGATTACGGGAAATATAATAAATTCATACATACGCACTCACTCCTGTAATCCCCGAAGTGGTAGGCAGAGGTGTAACCAGTACACCCACATTTCGCCGAGCGTATCTCCGTCCCATAATATGATAGAGGGCGAGCCTATCGCCATACCGGGCACAAATTCCAGACTCCGGGCTGATACTGAGCATTTCGTAATATAACAACCCAATACCACTTTACCCGACCCGGGGATCGAACCCGAGACCTTAGCGTTAACTTAGTCTTAACGCGTACGCATTACAACTGCGCCACCGAGGCAGTCAACAATTTGTAATGTATTACAATGTCACTTGTAATCGCTTTGTGCACTTTATCGCGTTGCTTGCGCTAAATGTCACCATTCGCGTCGCGGCGGTCGGTACAGGTTAGAAAGTGGCGTAGAAACACGAAAAGAACGTTCGTGCCATTTGATTTTGATTGGTCGCGAGACCTATCATGTGACGTTTCCCGATACAAATCTGAGACGACGCGATGGAAAGTTTAGTTTTTGAAGTTTTGTATTCTAAGGGACGCGACTTCTATTCTATCTGTGATCTGTGGGTTTACATCTAATATAAGGTAAAAATAAATGACATTCCCAGAAGTTATTGAACTTTTATTTCATTTTTAAATATGAGCCAATAATAACTTGCTAATGCATCTGTTGATTTTAAATCAAGACATTTAGGAATCGTTCTACTATCTTGGAACGAATATATCAGTTTATTTTTTTTAGTTACATTATTTTTCTAAGTGCGCTGTAGACAGTTTTGTTTACATCATGAATGGGCCGGCTCGACCGGGTTGTTACCACTGTCTGTCAGAAAACCGACGTAAATTAGCAGCTTGCTGCTGCGTTTCGTACGGTGAGTGAGATATCCGGAGGCCCAACTCCCCTCGCTTCCCAATCCCTTAATCCCTTACCTATAAGGTTGGCAACGCGCCCATGATTCTGGTATTGTGGGCGTACATTGGCGGTGGAGATCACTTACCATCAGGTAACACTTGCTCGATAGCCGGCCTATGCAATAAAAAAACAAACAACACCACAAAATTAGCAAATCAAATTACTAGAATCCACTACACATTATAAGTCACAAAAACATATTACAATAGTTGTCGCGGAACTTAAACGCTAAACCAGTTTGTCGCGTCTGAGCCCCGTCTACTCTATGCCTATTACGTCACGACTACCGTTATTCAGAGTTTGGCAATTAGCCGTGGTACAAACATTTGATCACTATTTTAGTAGCTGTAAACAACTGACAGTGTGTAAATTGCCTATATACATAGTTACGGTCAGGCGATGCTTGAATGGAGCGTGATTTGATATTGATACGCATTTTCGTTTATTTCAAGTTCAGTTATCAGTTTTCTATAAGTGATGAGTCTGCAAAAATGTATCGTGGGTCTCTAAGGTTTCATTTCTTTTTTATTAGATTGAATGATAAAACAAGCAGGTCGCTCGACTGATGGTAAGAGCCATGCTCATAAACAGACACAACACCACACAGAACTTTGAATTATAAAGCACTGAACCGCGCTCGTCACCCCGAGATATAAGTAGTTAAGTCTCGTAATGCCCAGTAATTTCACTTGCTTCAATGTCCTTCAAACCGAAACATAACAGTGCTTACTCATTGCTGCTTGGCAGCAGAAATAGTCAAAGCGGTGGTACCAAGCCAGACGGCCTCTCCCATACAAGGGACCTACCACCTTGTAGAATTATAGCAGTCATCTTAATTTATTGTCAGTATTAAAATTGAAATTTTACTTTCTCCAGAATTTGGACAACTTTTTGGCGGGAAAAGAATTCAATACCCGAGAGGCAGTACCAAACGCCTTTGAAGAGTTTGTTGCCTCCCGTCCAGCCGATTTCTTGAAGATGGGCATGGATAAAATGCCACTGCGCTGGCATGCACAAATATGTATGGATAGGCCCCATTCATAATATCTAAATTTACGACAGACTGGCTCAATTTTCACGCAAATGAAATTTCGTACACCGCCATATCGTCTGCGAATTTTAGCTTGACAATATCACGTAGAAAAGACGTAACTACCGTGGAGAATGTTTATATTTCTGCTCTTACCATTCTAAATATAAAAGACATAGTAAAGGCTTGAGTCATCATTTTTTCTGTGCGTAAAGATTGGTTTTATTTTTATTTGGACGATGGCGTACAGTTTTTGTAGATTTGCTGGATGAGAGATTGATACAATTTTGATACAGTTTGTGTTGGCTTAAAGCTCAGTTGTATGCACATATAATGTTAGAAATATGCGGGTTCGATTTCCAAATGAGAAGAAATTACTTTTCTTTTTTTAAACTTGAAGAAACAACACGTTTCTCATAATCACTTACTAGAATAACTGATTATCTTATAAATGAATATTTTAATTTAAAATACGAGCCGTCTAATAACTTGACCCACTACTGGGCATAGGCCTCCTCTATTAATGAATAAATTAAATGAAATTTCTTTCCCACAAACAAAAAGAAATGACTCAATTAACTCATAAATAAAATTTCAATAAAATTAAACAATAAAATTATGTAACACAATACTATAATAAAAACAAACAGATGTGTACTTATTATGTAACCCATAACTATCGTAGTTATTCGTAAAGCTTGGATTACATATCAACGTTTTTACACCGATTCTATCTAACATAAAGATCTTCGGTAAAGATGTCGCCAGTAATGCACTTTTAGCATCAACTTACGTCTTCCTTTGAGGTTTACCTCTCCAATTAAGTTAACGGCAATGTTATCCTGCTTCTTATTAATATTATAAATCTGAAAGTTTGGATGTTTGTTAATCCATCACGCCTTTACGGCTGGACGGATTTAGATGTATTTTGGTATACAGGTAGTCCAAAACTAATTCAAAACATTGGCTATATTTTATCCTGGAAAAACATAAACGTGGCCGAAGCCGCGAACAATATTTAGTTCATTTCCATGGTTTTAGTACGTGCCCTATTTCATGTGCTATGGCCACGCAAGCAAGTGTCACAAAAGGTAATTATGTAAGAAGTAAGTGAAAATTAAAGTAGTTTAAGTCGCATATAAATATAATGTAGTAAGTAAACCTAAAAATCCACGTCAGGAACTTGACTTCCAAATTCAAATTTTGATTCGATAAATAAGAAAAAGTTAGCGCAACGTACCCAAAAGCCTTGACATGTAATACGTAACTAAATAAACAATTAAAGTTATACAGTGCTACGTGACTGTTGAACGGAAACTATAAAAAAACTTAATAAGCCCCCATTACTAACCAAGGTATGTAGGCTCAACTAGAAACAAGCCTCAAATATTTTATAACTGTGTAGAGATTTGATCTCGTATACGAAGGACCTATCTATTAAAAAGTTAAAAGTTATATCCTAATTCCGATCATGGTCAAAATTAGTATGCAAAATTTCATTCAAATCCGTTTAGCCGTTAAGGCATAGATCAACTAACATCCAAATTCACAAATTCACAAACATCCTAACTTTCACATTTATAGTATAAGTTAGATCCCGGAGTAGGTAGTAAGCAGCACGTGGTGGGTGTAAGTCCTATTATTATCTTTGTTTTTAGTCAAGGGTTAAAATCAAGAATCTATGAAATTCCCACCGGTACGAATAACAAATCTGCATGTCAAGTATAATTCATTCGAAGTTAAGTAAGCTCGGTTCAAATAGTCTGGATTGAAATCAGATCCTTGAAATCAGAAGGGTGAAGACGAGTCAAGGGTAGTTGAGAGGTCAACATAAGTTCAAATAGAATCCGTGTCGAGTTGAGTGGTTTTGAAAAGAGTCAAAGTCCAGTTAATAGTGTTCAGTAGAGCAGTACAGAGTAGTAGTGGTAGAGCCACGCTGTAGACAGATTTGACTACAGCATCAATTGGTCGGCTCGTCCGGGTCGTTACCACTGTCTCACAGAAAACCGAAGTATAGTAGCAGCTAGCTGCTGCGTTTCGTACGGTGAGTGAGTTATCCGGAGGCCTATTAGAATATGTTTCTAATTTGAAGCGGCCACTTTGTAACTATCTTTATATATATAATTCTACTGTACGTGTGTATGTGACTGAACTCCTCCTAAACGGCTGGACCGATTTGAATAAATTTTTTGTATGCGTTTGGGTGGCGCCCTGGGTGGTTTAGACTCACAATTGGACCCGGTAGGTGGCGCTGCTGTAGTTGCGGGTGAAACCGCGCGGGACAGTTAGTATATTATAAAATTCCGTATTCTTGTATCCTTAGTAATTGACATAGGAATTTTAATAGCCAAGATATTTTAAAAACAAACGCATAATGTAGCATAAACAGACCGTGGTGGAACAAAATAGCTTTTATTGTACACGCCAAAACATAGAAATAGGATGATGGACTCATAAAAATGTATAAAAAACCGATCTCGTGCATTTGGCGCTGATTTTATTTCTCTTTTAAATAAATACAGAGTACGATTCAAATTGCAACTGTATTTACAGTTATCAGAACTATTTCACAGATATTCCTCTGAGTTGTTACACTTTCGGAAGAGTGGTGGTGATCTGGGTTGGTCGCCTCATCATTTGTCACCATTTGGTGTACTCATAGAGGAAAACGATAAACGAGGTCCAATAATTTCAAAGGGATTGCGAAGCGATTGGATGTGGTTTTGATTCCCCCACCAAGACAAATGTTTGTGTGATACACTAATATTTATTTCAGGTCTGGATGTTGTAGGGCCGTAGTTCCTAATACTCTCGATATAGGTTAAGCTAGTGTGGGTTCAGGACTATGTGTGTGACTGTTGGGTGTATTTAAAGGTAATTGTCCTAATATTCATTAGAAGAAAATTATGACTCAAGATTTCATTTGTATTCAAAACTTTACGTATTTGATGTATTTGTCTTGGCAGTCCAAAACGACAGCCAAATACGAGATGAGCGATTCTCTTACATCGCTGTAGTTATAATGTCGTTCTTATGATAAAAGCAGTAAATATGTTTATTAATTAAGCTGCATTATACAAAGATTCCAAATCTATATAATATAACTCAGTTTATCTATTAAAAACACACACCACGCCATCTAAAATGTCAGTTTACTTTTACAATAGCGTGTCAGTGTGCTCGAGCTGCATAGCTAAACTACCAATGGTTGCTAGATGATCCCGAATTGTTACTCATGGAAGCAAATTATGAGAGACAAAATATGGTACCTTTTCATGGTGCTGTTCAACTGTATGCAAGAACACCACAGCAAATTAAACAATGGTAGCTTGAAATGCCTTTCGTCACCGAAGGCAACCTCTATGAGAGCTTTTACATAATAATGATGAATACAGATTAGCATACTGCACCCGTATAAGATCCCTTAAAAGAACATAGAAAAAAAAATATTATCTCTATCCAGGAAGAAACTAACAGAACTCATTTACTTTCTGCCTGATTTTATTTGGATCGCTCCAAGTAGAAAAACTCTGGAACCTCGTCCGCAGCCTATTTAGTCCATTCCACATCGCCCAGTCTTCCTCTGGAGCTGGCGACACCGCCGAAAGATTCTAAAACTAATATATTTTACTATTCCAATCACGGCATCAATAGAGCTCTATCATTAAAATAATACTATGAAATTAACATAATCTATAAAACTTTGTGAATGGTTCCTGCAATTTGATTACAAAAAAGAATGCTCGAAAACTTCCACACAACCAGTTTTCCTCAAACCAATAGGCAATAAATAGTTTAAAAAAAACTGGCGGTGTTGAATTGCCTAAGCCTTCTAGCAGACTAAAAATCTTTTTATAAGTGTTACAGGCAAAATTTTACTATGAGACATTTTTAAAATACCTGCAAGTTTATTCCTATCGATGGAATTATATTCGGTAATCATCGTGCTTTTTTGATTTTATAAACTTAAAATTTGGAATATATTTAAGTTAAAAAGATAGTATTTCTAATATTAAACTTAGAACTTATCTTTTTATCATCTCTAGTAAAGCTGGATCTTTAAAGATTGATAATAGCTCATTTAAAAGTTAAGTTAGATTGGAACTGTGAAATCAATATAAACGAAAGATCTGTATTTAAAGCTTTTTACAAACCGGCCTTATAAATATATCGTATTGCATATATAGAAAGAAAAGAAAGAGATGTATTCGTATGGGTTGAAAAGTTATGGATTATAATTTTAAACCACCATTCTCTTAACCTGGTACCAGTTTATTTAGAGTTCCCTAATCAATTGTCGTCTCATCATTATTTAATATATTAATCGATAGACCATCAACTTTTCATTGGTCTTCCTGTGCGTTTAAACCCTTGTGTTTACATGTCCATGACAAACCACGGATTATAATTTATAAATATTTTCTTACCGTTCAGACATTCTACAAAATTTCGGATTATTCAAAGTGTCATTAACACATACAACAAATCATCAGGTCAATAATCGCAGTTCAAGTGTGCGTACCGAACGCACGCGCAGCTAGATTATTTTTTTGAAATTTAGCATTGTCTACCGTACGTTACAGAGTTGCCAGTTTAGACTTCAACAGATTAAGTTACTATACTTGACGATGAGACGAGCAGGTCGCTTGCCTGATGGTAAGCGCCACGCCAGCTCATTACCAGAAGCAACGCCACACAGAACTTTAAATAACAAAGCAATGCATGACACTGGATTGCGCTAGTCACCGCGAGACATAAGGTGTTAAGTCTCATAAGGCCCAGTAATTTCACTGGCTTCAATGTCCTTCAAACCGGAATACAACAGTGCTTACATACTGTTGGCGGCAGAAATAGACAAAGCGGTGGTGCCAATCCAGCCGGCCTCTCGCATATGAGGACCTCCCACCTTGTTACTGTTGATAGAAGTCGATACTCTACATTTCTTTTCAAAGTATTTTATCTCTCACTAGGGGCGTTGCGCATGTTTTTCCACAAAACATAAAATAAAAAAAAACTTAAAGTTCGACGAATATGAGACATATCTTACTTTCTTTCCCACATTATTCTGCATCGATTGGTATCGGTCTCGACCCCATACCCCCAGCGGTTTCGGAGGTGTTAGCGTGACAAGCTTTTGGCAGCAGCGGCAGCGGCGCCAGTTACTTTTTTTTAGAATAGAGAGATACAAGCTTTGCGGCTGAAGTTAAGACACAGTTAATTTAAATGTCAATGGAATAACGTAAGTGGAACGAAAAACGAAAGTTTCAACAACGTACCTACAGGCTAATAACATTTTAAAATTAAACCGAGCAACTTTGGAATGATAATTGCATGGCAACACCGTAAGAGCGAGATGAGAATATATCTATCTTACGAACCTAGGCTCTAACGAACTTCGCATCTAGGTATAAAAAAACTATCGTAAAAAATATTAATCAAGGTTTTCTCGCTTTCATGCAACTTCAATGGTGATAATGTATAACTGACATCAAATATTGGAAATCGTGTTTTTTTGCCGTTCTACAAACGGGTTGGGTGTATTGATTTACAACTAATTGTATATAAGCCAGCAAAGATTTAAAAAACTGTATATCTTAATAAGTATAAGTATTATTTCGGACATGTTGCTCGTAGGCTCGTGGTCGTTCACCTATCCGCTGGTCAGATATAATAAAGACGATCACTGGCCTGCCGACATCTCAGGCAATTAAGACCGCCGAAGAAAGGACCACATGGAAGAGTATAGTGCATGGGGTGATCACTACTTCAGGCTAGACACGACCTTCAGCAATGAAGAGACCGACTAAGAAGATAAGTATTATCGAAATAATCTTTTTTGAGACGCTGTAGACACTTGTCTACAGCATGTATGGGCCTGCTCGTCCGGGTCATTACCACTGTCTCACAGAAAACCGGCGTAAAGTAGCAGCTTGCTGCTGCGTTTCATACGGTGAATGAGATATCCGGAGGCCAAAACCCCCTCCCCTTCCCAATCCCTTAATTATCCCTTGATTCTTTTGGTATTGTGGGCGTACATGGGCGGTGGAGATCACTTACCATCAGGTGACCCACTTGCTCGTTTGCCGGCCTATACCATAAAAAACGCACTTTTGTGTAATATAAAACACCGGATAAGTCCGTGGCGAACTCGCGCACTGAGGGTTCTGTACCTCATAAATATTGACTTTTTTATTCGTCATCCTACTATCCTAGTACAATAAATGTGAAAGTTTGGATGTTTGTGCGTTTGTGAATTTGGATGTTTGTTAGTGAATCGCCTTAACAGGTTAATGGTTTTGAATGAAATAGACCATGACCTGAATTAGGACATAGGCTACTTTTTATGCGGAGAAGACTATTCACGCGGGTGGAGCCGCGAGCAAAAGCTAGTAATCTATATATCAGCATCTATATCTACACTAATATTATAAAGAGGAAAGATGTATTTTTGTATGTAACGAATACTCTTAAAAACTACTGGACCGATTTCAAAAATTATTTTGCTGTTAGAAAGCTACATTATTACTGAGTAACATAGGCTACTTTTTATCCCCGAAAAGGCCGTTCACGCGGGCGGTGCCGCGAGCAAAGGCTTGTATGTATATAAAAGCGAAATACCACTCACTCGCTGATTAATCACGATATCTCAAAAACTACTAAAGCTAAGATCATGATATTTGATCAGATGAAAGTTTGTGTAATTTGGTGTCGTGGGAGTTCATGTGCGGTAAACTTACCATCGGGTGACCCTCTTGCTCGCTTGCCAGAAATTCTTGAATCATCTTACGCACAAACATTTGACTCGGTGTGATAATCGAACCGCGATCGCTCGTTACATAGCCAGTTTCCGTCAACAGGGCCACGGGCCTTAACGACAAGTATAGTCATATTTCTATCCCATGATGCAATAGGGTCGATCCTATCAGCATATCAAACAGGCAAAAAGCCGAATCGATTACAAAGCGAGCTTATATTTTCATCATATCAATTCGAGTTGAATTACTACCGCCAGTGTCCGCCATTATGCTTGGTTCAATAAACACAAATAGATCGAAACGTAATTACTGGCTAATAAATATTTTTTCAAGTCACGCCGCCACCGTTATCGCATATTGAAATACACACCGGCTTTATTGATTACTAATGGACGTGCCTTTCGAGTGTTAATAATTCGAGTGAATAATTTTGTGATGACGTTTGATGCTACAGTTGTTGGAGGGAGTTTTGGCGGGAATTCTGACAGTGCGGTGGCTCTCTTGTTATAATTATTTCCTAAACTGGTTTAAAGTTGTGTTGTTGTATAAAAGTGGTGTGGTTTTGTGCAATAATCATTAACGCTGATGAATAGTGTATGGAAACATTTAAATAATTGAATTTAGGTGATTTTTGACCAAGGGTATCGATCGACCTTGTGCGTTCGATCCGCTTGAAGGAAGTCGTCTAAGAAGCATTGAACTGAAAGGAATTAACACCAAAACTCCAACAAGACCTTGTAATCGGCCACACCCCCGTCTCATCGTTCTTGAAAATATAAGAAAAGAATATAACTAATGACTTGGCAGCATGGTCTCTGATCTTAGCCGGTTCCTTAAGGAACAAACAAACTAAAAAAAAGGTTGTTGGAGGGTTAGGGCTGAGGTAATGAAGTCTGGCACCACCTGGACTTTATTTTAGTAAAGACTATGTATGGTAGAGAATTGTAAAAAACTTAGAAACCGACTTAAACGGTAGAGTCGGTGCCCGTGTCGCTGCCGGTGAAATAAAATTGCGCCGACTCCAAAGAGACTTATAGATATAATGATTTTTGACAATTCAGTATTTTTATTTTGAAGTCAGTTTCTATGGTTTGTTAAAAATTATTTTATTTTTAAATTTTTAGTGGCAGTTACAGCAATGACATGTAAATTCTAACAATAACACAATCGCCAAACTTTCACCAAAATTATATGGGACCACATCGCAGCTAAACTCTACTTTGTACATACATAAAAAAAATATACGCGCCGATTTGAAAACCTCCTCCTTTTTTGAAGTCGGTTAAAAAGAGATGAAAAGCTTCATCAGTTTTTGCACCAATTTTATTATGGTTCCTAAATCTGTAATATAAAAACTGTTTTAGAAGTATTTCTTGACAAAACGAGTCTACAAAACCATCTCATGTTGCATAAGCTAATCCCCTGGAGGCCGAAGTGAAAACAAAACAGAATCTATTAAGGGTTAGAAATTCTGATACACAACTAACCACTGGTCACACAAAATGAATGAACTTAGATATAATTTCATTCATTACAAAGAAATTCAACATAGAAAGTCGAAGTATCAATTAACCGCGTACGTAGGGCTGTTATCTTCTTGAATAAATAAAAGAAAACAATAAAAATGTCGTTAAACATCTCAAGTAAGCTGTGTCACAATCCAAATGACAGATAGACAGATAAATGTCATAATAACTTCAGTACAGTACACACACGTGCTTGTGATTTTAACGTGGCATTTATGTTTATTTTGTGTTGGCCTTTTATTTTTATACAGCATAATTATTATAAATACTTTCAGTAATTGGTATTATATTTTTAATTAATGTATTATATAGACATCACTGACGTAAAGTTAACCGCATGCATTCAAATCGTAATCTATTTGTATATTAAAACAGATTTTAAGGTGGTAGGTCCCTCGTGTGCGAGAGGACATTTTTTTTATATATAGGGCAGCAAACGAGCAAGTGGGTCACCTGATGATAAGTGATCTCCACCGCCCATGTACGCCCACAATACTAAAATAATCATGGGCGCGTTGCCGACCTTAAAGGAAAGGGATAAGTAAGGGATTGGGAAGGGGAGGGGAATTTGGCCAAACATCTGGGTTGGTACCACCGCTTTACCAATGACTGCCGCCAATGTGTAAACACTTTTGTATTTCGGTTTGAAGGACAATGTCGACAGTGAAATTATTGGGTATTATGAAACCTAACAACTTAGGTCTCGGGGTGAAGAACACAGTCCAGTGTCATGAAGTGCTTTATAATTCTGTGTGATTGTGTATGTTTATTTGCGAGTGTAGTGCCTTTATCAGGCGAGGGATCGGCCCGTTTCGCCATTCAGACAAATTAAAATTCTATGCATTTTTGCGCATCAAGTAAAATGTTCTGAACGGATTTCGATACTTTCAATATTATGTTATGCTAAACTCCAGTAAATAATTATTAAAAACTACTTTTAAAATCAAAAAAAGACTTCCACGGTATGGAGTTGTAAGCTAAAGTTAATATCCGAATATTCGAGTAGCTCTTCTTCCACCTGCCCTTATAATACTCGCAATAGGGTCAGCGCAACACACTTTTAACACATATTACAGAAAGATTTGGCTTCTAGTTTTTACGACCGGCCGAGGCCGCTGCCTGAAATCAACCCCTCTGGGTAGAATACACTCAGACCTGAAACAAATATTTGTGGATCACACGAACATTTTATCTCAGTGAGGGAATCGAACCCGCGGCCTCTCGCTTCACAGCCGGCTACTCGCCCACTGCGGCTGTCAAATAATCAATATAGTACGCAAATAAAATAAATCCTTCAGTAAGTAACGTAAATAATAAAGTTCTAATTACATATATAAATAATAAGTCTGTACAAAGTATATGGGGTTGACCTACAAGAGAAGCAAGATTTAATATTATTAATAACGTGTCGTGATGCCTAACTCGTAAATAGTCTTTTATTAACAATTATAGACAACTAGCTTTTGCTCGCGACTCCGCCCGCGTGAATAGACTTTTCCGAAATAAAATGTGGCCTATAACCGACCACGTTCCCATCTATCTCTACATCAAAATCGGTTCAGTGAATTAGGCGTGAAAGCGTAACAAACAAATAGTTTTTTTTTTCATAAAAAGTATCCTATTTTACTTCTTATACCTCCAAGAATATGTGTACAAAGCTTCATGATGATCGGTTAAGTAGTTTTCGCGTGAAAGCGTAACAAACAAACTTACATTCACATTTATAATATTAGTATGATTAATAATAAATTCAATTACTTAATTCCGATCTCGGACCAAGTATCGTACGACGTCAATAAGGTTTAATCATTCATTAGTCATTTCTCAGAATTCTATTATTTCTCAGACATGACATTTAAGATTATTTCTTAGTCACTGAGCATAAACCATTTTCTGTACTCAGTAGCGGATCATTAACCAGCTCTGAGTGTGGAAATAATCGAATTCTAATGACTTAATGACAATTCAAAATAAATGACGTTAAATACCAAGTACCGTCAAATTTTTGGTACGAGAAGGCAGGCCCTGGCATTAGGCCGGGATAACGCCAGGCAGAAATAAGAAAATATGTTTCTCAGTGCGATAGTAAGATTCTCTTAATTGTGGATATAAGACATAACACATAATTCCAAATTTATTACTGCCCACGCGCAACAATATGAATTTGCGTAATGACTTACCGGGCCATTTCACTACTCATTTCAAAGATATAATGAGGTGCGTGTACAGATAAAAACATGACGAACGGCGAACCCACCAGCGAGCGGAACATTATGGTTTTACTCTGCCTCGGTGGCGCAGTTGTAATGCGTACGCGTTACGATTGAAGCTGAGGATTGAGCTGACGCTGAGGTCTCGGGTTCGATCCCCGGATCGGGTAAAGCGGTATTGGGTTTTTCTATTACGAAATGCTCAGTATCAGCCCGGAGTCTGGAATTTGTGCCCGGTATGGCGATAGGCTCGCCCCTATCACATTGTGGGACGGATATACGCTTGGCGAAATGTGTGTGTGCTGGTTACACCTCTGCCTACCCCTTTCGGGGATTACAGGCGTGAGTGCGTATGTATATTATGTTTTTAATATTTAAAAACAATTGTTTCATCCCGGTGCTAACTTTTGACTTTGTTTTTTTTTCTCTATATATTTTCTAACATTCCTTAAATAACTTATTATAAAAAATTAAGAACAGTAGTTTAGTTTTCGGTAATTTTTTATGAATTTACAAATATCAGACCCTTGATGCTACTGAACACAATAATTGTTTTTAGAACTAAATTATTTAAAACAAGTTGTTCTCTTTTAACGTCGATGAGCAAACGAGCAAGTGAGTCACCTGGTAAGTGATCTCCAACACCCATAAACACCCACAGTACTAGAACTGTAATTTATGCGTCGCTGATCTTAAATAAATAAATAGGTACCGAGAAGGGGAAAGGGGACTTGGACCCCCAGTTTTCTTATTCACCGTACGAAATGCAACAACAAGTTGCAACTTTACGTCGGTTTTCTGTAAAAAAGGCACAGTTTCAGTGGCAATAACCCAGTCGACGCGTTGCCGACCTTAAAGAAAAGGGATAATTGAGGGATTGGGAAGGGGATTTAGACCTCCACTCACCATACGAAACGCAGCAGCAAGCTGCTACTTTACGTCGGTTTTCTGTGAGACAGTGGTAACCCGGACGAGTCAGCCCATTCATGCTGTAGACAAAACTGTACACAGCGTGGCTCTACCATTCAAACGTTTCCACTTCGCCCGATCCTGAGCAGCCTCGGTGATGAGTCCATTGACTCATATCGCCCTCTATACATTAACTTAGCTCTTGACGATTTTTTCCGCGAATATTACACATTGAAATAAAACTAGTTTATACGAATTTTATCGCGGTTTAATTTTTATTTTAGTATTGTAATTAAACCGCGATAAAATCCGTATAAACTAGTTTTATTTCGATTTGTTCTAATCTTACGCATTTGAAGTATACACAAATATTGACTTGAAAAATACCGTATTTGCCCACGCAAATCCATTCATTAAGCTAAAACTTAAATAAAGTTTATTAGTTTAAACACTCCAACAATGTACCATGCAAATACATTACGAATTGTATACTTGATATAAGTACGGTATAACGTTCAATTCTTCCAATCTAGACGTTTGAATCTTGAAAACACACCGACGAATATCACGTTCAGAACCGCTGTTTTTTAGTAGTGTGAAATTAATTAATTGTATAAATACACTATTACACAATATCTGTTACCGGAAAATTTCTAAACGAATACAAATTAAAATAATCAGTAGTGCAAATTCAGGAACACTCAATTGATTACATACATGGAAAATATGCTAACTAAATAATACAGGCTTTTACTACATGACTGCCTCGGTGGCGCAGTCGCAATTCGTACGCGTTACGACTGAGGCTGACGCTGAGGTCTCGAGTTCGATCCCCGGGTCGGGTAAAAGTGATATTGGGTTTTTCTATTACGAAAAGCTCAGTATCAGCCCGGAGTCTGGAATTTGTGCCCGGTATGGCGGTAGGCTCGCCCCATATCACATCATGGAATGGAGATACGCTCGGCGAAATGTGGGTGTACTGGATACACCTCTGCCTACCCCTTCGGGGATTACAGGCGTAAGTGCGTATGTATATTTAGTTTCTTATAAAACGGGCATGATATATTTTTTTGTTGTCTTTACACACGATGCGTCACGAATGAAACTATCACTATATTACGACTGGCGCCAGGCATCTGTTATTTTTTATTGAAAACCACTTACAAATGGCATTTGGCCACTGAATTCGTCAAATCCCAAAACGATATAAACATTAAACACAAATAAAATTATTTTTGTTACCATACTTCAGTAGAAACATTCCGACGCTATAGTGGTGCGGCTATTTTATAGGGTTACCCGTTTCAGCAAGCATCGCTAATCCAATAATATTGTTATCGCTTTGCGTCAACATTCTTGATAGACATAAGTACTTTCAGTTGACAATAAAACAACAGTTTCATTTTAACTCAGTCAAATTATATCTTGTAAGTGCTCATAAAATTCAACATAGCATTGGTCAATTTATTGTCGAAAGAATACGCATTTAAGCCATTAGGTGAAAGCAAAATTACGATGTAAGTTTTTTTTTTATAGTATAGGCCGGAAACGAGCAAGTGGGTCACCTGATGGAAAGCGATCTCCACCGCCCATGTACGCTCACAATACAAAATAATCATGGGCGCGTTGCCGAACTTAAAGGAAAGGGATAATAAAGGATTGGGAAGGGGAGGGAGATTTGGGCCTCCGGATATCTCACTCACCGTACGAAACGTAGCAGCAAGCTGCTACTTTACGCCGGTTTTCTGTGAGACAGTGGTAACGACCCAGACGAGCCGGCCCATTCATGCTGTAGACAAAGTAGTCTACAGCGTGGCTCTACCACTCGTAAATGAAGATGACTAGTGAAGCGTGAACATTAAAATGTAATATGTTTACAGCGTAATTCCATATAATGTTTCTATTTACACCCACTATCAAAAATCCAGAACAACATTGCTAATTCAAACATATCGTATTTTACTTCACGGTACATTCTAAATGACAGTAAAACACGATTTTCATTTTAACTCCGTCAAAATACCCGACTCGGTCATAAAGTCGAAAATCATCCGAGCGCTCATAAAGTGACCGATTACCGTAAACTTTATTTTGGCCGCAGCGCTCACGTGAGTGATATAAGGATGTATGTACACTGACCAGTTGCGCGGGTCTAAACCAGCTCCCTCTCACATGTATGAACTACATACGATTAACAACGAAATATCTAGCATTGATTTAATACGAGCGAAATGCGGCCTGCAGGAAAATTCCGTCTTGTTTATCACACGAAAGTAGGTTATGATAATTTAAAGGTACAGACTGAGAAAAGATACGACATGATTTCGTCTAATCATGTATCACAGATTGATATGATGCTTACATCTGGAGCTATATAAGAACATAGATATGACTAGACTGATGTCTAGTATGTCTTATTTATCACTGTTCAGTAAAGATTTCTCTTTTTCTTTCATTCTTTTCTATCTTCAGCTATATCGCGTTGTTGTTGTTAAAAGGCATATAATAATAATAATAATAAAAGCCTTTATTAACAATTTTATATGATACATTTCATCTTATAACTACTTATGTACTATTAATATTAAACATGGTTGTTTATAAAAGCAACCTAATTAAATGTTATTATTTGTATTAGACACCGGCTTCGTGATTGTCTTGCTCTTTGGTATAGGCCTCCCCAAGTGTTCTCCCCAACGATCTATCCCTTGCTATCCTCATCCAGCATGGTCCTGCTACCTCCTTGATATCATCCTCCCATCTTTGCCATATTCATCATTAAAAGGCATAGTATAGTTTTGATCAAGTAGTTTTGGTCCCGTCTTTAATGTAGGACGGCGTTATTATCTACCCTTAGATGTCGTAAAAGTCAAAATCACAGAACAGCTTTGCAAATTTTACAGAATTCCATTATATATTTATACCAATAAACATGATGTAATTTTGCTATTTGGAGTACTAATATCCGACAGACGGCCGTAGAACAATCAATCAACCAAGAATTCTGGATGGTTTTGATTGAGACGACTAATCTTAAATAGCAGCGATAGCTCAGCGGGTAATGGTACGGATTTTCGAGACGAAAGTCGCAAGTTCCAAACCAACTTTTCTAAGTTACGTGTGTATTAATTGTTAATTATCGCTTGCTTTAACGGTGAAGAAAACATCGTGAGGAAACCTGTATATTTAAGAAGTTCTCTATAAAAATTTTAAAGATATGTGACGTCTGCCAACCCGCATTAGGTCAGCGTGGTGGACTAAGGCCTAACCCCTCTCATTCAGTAGAGGCCCGTGCCCAGAATTGGGTCTTGTATAATAATCTTTCTACCATAGCTGTTGATAAATTTCTAATAAGTATAAAATCCTCAAAGGTCAAGTATTAATAAACTGTATGCTTGTCGCCAATATTAAATAGCGTAAATTAAAATGGCTACTTTGAAGCTTCTGGCTTTTACATTGTTTACGTTAGATGAAACTTTTGACAGACTCTGTGGCGCAGTGGGCGAGTAGCCGGCTGCGAAGCGAGAGGCCGCGGGTTTAATTCCCGCACCATGACAAATGTGATCCATAAATATTTGTTTCGGGTCTGGGTGTTTTCTCCCCAGAGGGGTTGACGTCAGGCAGGCGGCCGGTCGTAACAACTATAAGCCAAATCTTTGTGTAACATGTGTTAAAAGTATGTTGCGCCGACCCCACTGCTAGTGGGATATATGGCCAGATGATACAAGAAGACGTTCAGTCAAATACGACTATGACGGTGACATTTTATTCCACAGTTTGACTTGTGTTCCTGCAAAAACATCGCCCTGATATTTCCTCTTTTATTCAGCATTCGTCACAATAAGATTTTTAGTTTTTCGTTTCTATACAAAAACATGCAATATTTTCACAAAAAGTTCAAATGAGTTGTTTATCACAGCCATTGCCAAGGCTTGCCGCCCTTACTATGTTGTTAGTTGGCTGCACGTCCTCTTTCACAATACTTTCCGAGCTAGCGTGGCCGCATTCTACTTCTGTAAGGTCTAGGCACTACCAACACTCAGGCGATTTTCTAAGAACCGCCTACATGTGTGCGTGAATCGTCAATAGAGCATCGTGTGAGTGCATCCTATGATAGTGTTATAGTTAGCGCATGCGCAGACGGACGAGCCGGTGCGTACGAGTCATTATTCAATTGTTATGTAAGCCGGCGACGACCTAAAACCGAATCGGACTGCGATGCCGCGAGGCGTATGACGATGTGTGGCTGCACTGATAGCGGGGTGACAACGGGGAAATTCCGATATAGTAATAGTAGTAGATAATGTTAAAGATCAAATCACATAAAATAAACAATGAGAGAATCCTGATAGTCAGGGATACTGCTAGATAGAAGGAGATCGTTTGTAGTAGTTAATAATGCTAAAAATCAAATAAGATAAGAAATAGGAGATGGAATCCGGAAAACAGAGACTATGTCGGATAAAATTTAACCTACAAACACCATAATTATAGTCAACATCCAAAATCCACCCAGTAATTTAACAGTTTAAGATAGCCTGTCTAAAGTAGTAAGAGTCACCAAGTGTTTGGCAACATTCCATAGGTGAGATGCTAATAACTGTCAATTGTGTGACGACTGACGACAGGCAACGCATACCATCTCATGCTTGAAGTCACCAAGAATTTTTTGCGAGGATTGATTGAAGAAACCAAATAAAACGTTGACGTGGAAACAAGTGTACATTTTAGAATATGAATACTTAGAGACAATCGGTTTAAAGAAGACAAAACATTTTTCTTCACTACTAAATCCTAATTATTACTACACCCTTCCAAACACGATGTGCGTCAGTAAGTAAATCGAATTTTTAAAGTATTCGGTCATCTAATTTGACAGCTTTCCTGACAGTGTAAGTCTCGTGAGGCTGGTCTCACACCGCTACTTTTTGTATTATATGAGTCTAGATGTTGTGAATCCACTGACGATACAAAACTTGTATCTCAGTGTAGGGTCAAACTATGTGTCTTGGGTTTATCTTAAAAATAGAGTTCTCGAAGAATAAATCATTCGATTTTATAAACAACTTTAAAAATTATCGAATTTCAATGTAACTACAGTTTACAGTGCTTAATCGTGTGTTTAATGCTATTATTAGAACTGCACGATAGGTTTCTCCTACTATTACAAGAGCTGCACTTTCACTTTCTTCTTGGAATTTTTATAATCTTGTGACATTGTTATGCTCATAAAAAGTAATAAAGGAAACTAAGATAAAATGTACCGCAATATACAATTCATTGAATGAAATTGTTATTCTACATAATTACAGTTAACTAACACTTAATTATGTTAAAGATCAACTTTAAACATTTTAGAACCACGCATTTTCTTTTCTTCTCTACAGCAAGAATGTCTTTAATAATTGTCTTTAACACCATTCCCTGACCTGTATCAAGGAAGCACTGCGGTCACGAGGTGCCGCCTTATCTTCGGATCCATAGGATAGATTTTCCCCGCAAAAAAACCGTTTTGTACGGTGAATAAAATATCCGGAGGTCCAAATCCCCTTCCCCGTTCCAATCACATAATCATCCCTTTCCTTTAAGGTCGGTAACGAGACTATGATTCTCAGATATTGTGGATGTTCATGGGCATTTGAAATCACTTAACATCAGGTGACCCACTTCCTCGTTTTCCATCATATGCCATAAAAAAAGGAAATTGGTCATAGATTTTTATATAATTATCCTACTTATTTCTATGCTTCGTTGAACTTTACATCTAGAACATCTTAGGTTTAAAATATAGGATATTCAACATAAAATAACTCGCCTCGCCTCGATATTGCCTCATTGGTCTATCGGCAGCTTACATAGGCTGAAAAACCGGTTCAAATCAGGTGGGCAATCGTAATATGTTTCAGTTTTAGATTCGAAAAAATCACACATTACTTACAAAGGAAGTAGTTGTAACCGATATATAAGCCCGCCACTTATTACACCTTGGGAAATAAGCATGGCGACTTGTGAGCGTTGAGCATCTGCATACTTCTTTTGTGTTCCCCAAAATTGTGTATAAAATCGCTGTAACAAGCGCCACGCAGCACACAATACTAGGTCTGCTAAATCTGAAAGAGCAGCTACTTTCTGTTTTCAAGGTGCTTTGCAGCTGCTCTCTTTTAGTCCACTCCTTAGCTATCTATAGTTAGTCAAATATGTCAACTGTCGCATACTAATGGGTAATTAGAATACCTAATAGCGTTGTATGATCTACAACTTAACTGTTACATAAAATTAACGATGCTAATTTTAGTGTTAACGAATTCCAAAAATGTTTGCGACGACGAAATTATGCTAAATGCCATATACATCCAAAGGAAAAAAAAAAAAAAATCAAACAGCAAATCAAATTTCCGTCATTATGCAATTAATAATTATTTCGCATTATCTAATTAGGAATTAGCCAGTGCCGGCCTAACAAGGAGTGGGACGAATTACCGAAGGCTGAGTCCTGAACATAGGTCGCGCATGCGATCCGGCCAGTAGCCACCAAGGCGACACCTCAAAGTTACGTGTGTTCTTTGTAATTCATGGCTCGCTTTAATGACGAAAAAAACTTTGTGAGAAAACCTGAGAAACCTAAAATAAGATTTTCCGAGTTAAGATATAAAGCGGGTTAAATTAAGTGTGTGAATTAAGCTTCAGTGGACTAAGGCCTAACTACTTCCTATAAGGAAGGCCATGCAGCCGTACACACTAGACTAATAGGGCTTGACTAATAGGAATAATAGGGCTGATATTAAGAAAACAAAATTCGCATCTTATTCCAGCATGTTCCCATCGTGTACATGTTGTCAACATAACAAACCCATAAATCCAGTCAATTCGGAGCGCACATGTCTCCGTGGTTCACTACACATGCTCCATAACCTACGGCTCTATACTATAGAAAGTCTATTGAATTCAATCGGATTCCGCAGTCTATGCTAAACATTGTAGTAGAATAGACATGTGAAATCGTCTAGACAATAAATAAGACGGACTTTACCTTGTGTTTCACTTTTATCTCAATTCTTAGCTATTATAATGTTAAGCTTGCGATTACACTGATTTTTATTCTAGATGGTTGGATCCGATGGGTTTTTACATAAGCTCACATATATCTCTGAAACCAGTGTTTCATAGTTCGCCGAGCTATTTCCGTCACATTATGTGTAGACAAAGTCTAATCTCCGGTAGATGATAAGTGATTTTTCGGATCGAAAACTCAAACACAAATTGAGAGCGCCTAACCTGTGATTTGAACCCCGGACCTCACAATTTCTCATTCTAAGTGCGCTGCAAAGTTGGTATATATTTTATTTTGCTAAGATGCAGATGCCAACATTCGGAAATATATCATTAGAACCACAGTTTGTTAAACTAATATAAGGCGATCTCTTATTACAAATACGTTCATTAAAGAGGGGTTAATTTTTCATACAAGAAACTTACTTTTTGCTAAATGACCTTCAGCTACGTATTTAGGGTATAAAAAAAGTGATCGAGCACAGATAAGCGATTAAAATTAGTATAAAAATTAATCTTATCACGATTTTAAAATAGTTCTTGTTAGTCGGTCAATATTATATTACCGAAGATAAAATCTTTGTTGATAATTAATTTAATTATGAATAGGTTGTTGTGATTAATTAAAGTCGCATTAATCGATCGTGCTAAATGCATTGACATTTCGAATAAATATTGCTATTATAATATAGTAACGAAGTTTTGTTGGTTTGTGTGTAAAGTTATTTCGATAAAACCGATCAATTACGACTATTTAGAAGATTGTGACACCAGTAATATACAATAAAAAATGTATCAGATTGGGAACAAAATTATTGCACATTATGTACCTTATTGATTGAGGTAGGTACTTAGGGTCTTATTCATAATAAAACGCTTATCGAAGATGTACACCTTCATTAGTTAAAACGTATTTTAAGCCTATAGAACTAACTTAGAACTAACTACTAACTTATTAGAAGATAACTCTGGAATTACAACATTATAATTGGATTAACAAAAAGTAAATTTTAGACTCCTTGAAATACGCAAACAGTATTCCTGTATTAACATAAGACTGACATTTCTGCTTGACAAACGTCTGTCGTTGGCTAACAGATGAAAGTATTTATAAATATGGATAAACTATCTGTCTATCAGTTTGTTTGTCCATCACAGACTCCGAAGTTAACCTCTTGGTGACCACATTTAACTTTGTCATCAATAGACGAATAAGCAAATAATTTATCATATTTATGAATTTACCCAGACTTAGGTCTAGATCTATACTCAAATAATTTTTATTTTATTTAGACCAAACATTATCAAAATTAATTACTTCCCTAAAATAACAAGTCTAAAATTCTGAAAAGTCCAACCATATAATTACACTCTTGTGTTTGTGCGCATGAATGAACTGCTCATTGCAAAGCAAAGTCCTTTCGACTAAAGACAAATTTTAGGCGGTTTTTTGAATGCGAGCAATGTATTTCTAAAGACTGACAAAATCTAGGACAGGTCACAAAACACACGGAATACCTATATAAAAAGAGAAGGGACAATTTCAAACAATTTCTACACCTTTTTAAAAAATTTTATATTCGGATTCAAAATCTCTCGATGACCTTAACATTCACAGTTATTTATGGATTGAAGTTCAAGAGGGAATGCGCGGGAGATCAATACCGGGTCATGTTCAAATTCACTGCATTTGCTTGACAGACATTTCTTTTATTGCTACAATGTTCTAACAATTTTTTTTATAAATCTAACCGATTTAAATTGAATATTTTTAGGTTAATACTGAGACAAACCATTGGAAATATTAATATCTATAATCACATGTCTTTCTATGTCCAATTGTATATTTTCTTCTAAAAACCTTGACTTAGTTGCTAGTAAAATAAAGTTGTATAATATTATTTTAATCAATGTTCCAAAAAATTGGATTGAAGCTGCTACTACCATAAACATACCCACAATGTTAACACATGTTAGACATGAGATTTTGAAAAATTAAAATGTTGAATCGTAATACCACCTCTGAAGTGATGCTACAAAACTTGGCTGTTTGGGACAGTTCCTTGGCTTTTATTTTTCTAAATCGGATTAACTGTACAAAAATTTCTTATTGAGTCAGTGTAAACGAGACATCCACGCCGACGCTTTCGTATTCTGATACACGTGATAATTTGTTAGCATACAGAAAAATATGTTATTTTTCTCACAAACATACAAAGAAAACGTATCAAGATTGTATATGGTATGCTATTTATTTCGTAGTATTTTAAAATGCGTTGCGATTTATGTCCAAGATTGTTCATTCATTAGGGAGGCACACAATCTGATAAGTTGTTACCAGTACAAGTTTCGTATTTTGCAAATGTATGACGGAAGCTTACTGCGACGTTTTGCGACCATGTTTTAACATTTTTCGGCAGTTTTTGATAAGTCGCCATATCGTAAGCGTGTCATCTGACTTCAACCACTTTTCCTCGTCAACAAATTGTCGTATACTTTGAAATGAAAGTTATTATATTTCTAACATGGCAGCTTGAAGATTGGCTATTTGTTTTTGAGCATTGATCAGCCTGAATTAAGATTTCTTCATTATCAGGTTTTCTGTATGTATGAAATCCCTTTTTTCTTTCTTTACTTTCGTTTCTCAATTGAAATTGTTAATATGATTAAGAAAGTACATAGAATGACTCACATCAACAAACTAACTTTCATATCTCTGAAATACAATTGCACCATTTACTAAGTAGCTGTGACTGGTTCTAAACAAATTAGTAAACAATTATTGGCGCCAAAGGCGTCGTAAATAATTCGTCTAGATGTTAAACGAGCGGTCTAATTAGACGATAATGTTCCCTCACTAATATATCTTCGAGAATTCATTTAACTAGAGAGAACAATCAATACGGTTAAGTAAATTCTTAAATTCAAAGGTTTTGAAATGATTGTGTACGAAATCATTAAATATTCAGATTGAAACATGAAAAAATACATGAGAACAATGTGAAACGCAATAAGAATGCTCATAAGGAAATGTATTGGTCAGGATCATGATGAAGGGCAAACCTCAATACATACTTTTGTTTTTAGCCAGGTTAAAGTAGAATCAGTGTGTAAAGAATTCGAAAAATTATTTCAGACTGTTGTAAGTTTTCATTGAAACCTTTAGAAACAAGACAATTACATGTGAGGACTGAAGAGACATAACAAAAGATATCGAAAACCGAATGCCACTAGTTCAAGGGCATTTGGATAGATCATAATATGTAGGCGTGTACTGGAGAGATGACGTTCCAATGCAACCAATGCGCAGAAATGCGGAAGCAGTGATTTTATCTCAGCATATGAATGTTGGTCAGTTAAATTGCGGCTCCGATTGAAATCTTAGGCGTCGTTTGTATCTATCTATCTACAGTTGATTTAGAAACTTTATTTATATACGTATTATCTGTTTTTGGCCTTTCCTTACTGATACAGATATAAAAGTGTAGGCATCTGCTTACACATACACAACTACCTACTTACTACACCTTTCTTACACATATGTGTAAGAAATTCTTTCACGTTCCGCTAAACATATCTCTGTTCGATTATGTGATTGATACACAAAATACATAACAGTACGTTAAGCTTACCACATTATTAAAAAAATATTGTAAATGGCACAGTCATACTGTAATCAGTTTCGTCTACAGCATGAACAAGCCGACTCAACAGGGGTGGTACAACGTTTCGTACGGGCAGAAGCATTGCTTGTGACCACACTTATGGCATAAAGAACTTCTGTGAAATATCACACCCATTATAATATACTATGAGTTAATAGTAAAAGCCGCAGTTTCAATAATAAATTCAAACCTCTTAATTACTTACTTTTAGATATGAAAACCTTGCACTAAAGATTCGGTAGACTCTTACAGTTTCCATTCCACATCAATTATCCCAACATTATCTGCGGTAATTTAACAACTAACAAAATTTATTTTATTTAGAGAACTATAGCTTGATCTTCCTAGACTTATTGGCGGCACATGTCCTTAGATTTAGACAGCACCAAAATAACTGTAACCATAATGTTATAGTTCCATATTGATGCAACGTTGTCTGGTACAACAGCGTACTTTTCTAGATTAAAAGTCAGCCTCATGACTTCCGTTTCAGCTGGCAGATATTGATCTACACTTTATCCCATTAGAGTGTTGCGTAAACCGAAACGAACATAGGTTCTCGAGATGGTTAACAGTGGTTTTAAACAAGCTAGTACTTGTAGTTGTGTAACAGGTACATACTAAACTAGTCAGTTGTCTTTCTAAGTTAATAATTATCCAGAGGCACTTCGAGCCTATAAGAAGAATCTTATAGGTTAGATTTTCTCATTTAGGCCAGTATTTGTAATGTGAAGATAAACTATTAAGAAAGATTTCCGATCATTGCGTCAAGTAACAAACGCGCGTCAGTGATACAGCGTCAATGCCTCATCTGTGCGTTTATACTGTGTACTACATAGAACTACAGGGAATCGCTATTAATAATTGGCGCATTTTTTTTAATTATATTCAACCAATGTTTCTACATCAGTACACTCAGTTAGTTTTAACATTATAATAGCTTGTAAACATGATATTACTTCATAAGCACCAATGATTTACACGAATGCTGACAGCATAAAAATCAATAAGATCTTCAAACAAATCAACGGTTTTCAGCTGTCAGTTCGAAGGGCTCTGACTTTATCCATTAGTTGGTCTAACAATTCAATCTATATGTCAGATGGAAAGCGATAGTGATTAGTGAAGCAATCAGCCGTTCTATTTACACTCAGGTTATAAATACAGTCCATGCTGCCCGTGAAGCGTATATACGTAGCCGAGCTGCGTCTACTGGCACAGAAACTCACGCTGAATGTTTTGTATGATTTTTAACGTATATACAGTACGTTTAATGTCACTGATTCAGAGAAGAGGTATCAACAAGCCCCTTGTTTTACCTGATGCTGTACCGATGATCCTGCTTTTTCCTGATTCTAAAACAATCTGACGCATGAATTGCATGCGAGTTCACTGATTTTACAATTTGCTATAACTCGTCTGGTGCAACACGGAAGTCGTTCATAAGTCAATAAAAACTAGATATTAGTTACTGAATACCACCTCATTGGTCTAGTGGCAGCATACTTAAACAGGAAAAGTGTGAGTTCCTAGGTTCAAAGCCCCGGTTGGGCAATTAGAATTAAGTCTTGAAAATTATACATGAGTTGCCCGGGATTGGAATGTGTGCCCGTTAGCGATAAGCTCGCTTCATATCACATCATGGGACGGACTTCGATGATGAAGATGACGAATTAATTGCACGTCTCTACCTCTTTGAGAATAAAGGTGTGAGCTTATGCATATTTACTAATTATTATAATACGCTTCCGAGAGTTGATTAAACTAAAGGCCCAATATCATAGACTAATTTCCAAATTATAATGAATGAACGAGGTCACGCGTTATACCGGAGCCCTCTCATTACCGCAGAAATGTTAAAATACCAACAACAAAATGACAGTACGTAACAAGCAAGTCGATAAGGAATGAATGAGAAAAAAGCTGAAATTTCTCGATCGAGGACCAGTTAGACCGCCTGCAGTCGCAATTCCGGTTTCGCTTAATTTCTTAAGGATTGACCCCTAAAATGAGTTCTCATTACCAACGCATGACATTTTTGATTTCATTATTGCTTAAATTACAATTTTGGGTGTACGAGAAGTGATAATTGCAGGCACTGTTGGCGATTGAGCGAAGGTAAATGATGATTGCATGTCAAATGGTGATGACTTAAGGAAATTTGATGCTGATTATGACTGTAAAGTGTGTGACGATATTGTTATATCCACATTAAAATGCACAGAGTGAATTTTAAATTCAGATTTAGAACTCTAACAAAGTTTTTAATATGCCACAAATTAAACATATTCAGTTTCCGTTGATTCTTGCATTTCAGTCTAAATAAAGGCACTTCATGAAGCTGCAACTTTACATTGACTCACCGGTACGGCAAAACTCATAAAACCGCCAATAAATCACCGGAAACTAAATACGCCCAAAAACATACAACAGCATCATAATTCCTCATTATTTTAACACACAATAATATATTCGTGTTTCGTAACATGGCCTCAGGGTCCAAACGGCGGTGTACCTCCCAAATTATTCATGTATATTCTTATCAACGACCGGTATCGCCGCGAATGTACCCGATATGATGCATCGAGTCCACTTGTGCCGACTTAAATGTAACGAAAATAAAAATGGACGAGGAATAAATGAAACAAATGAATGCACTTTTGACAGTTCGAACAATCGGTGTTTTATTTTTGGTTTTATGAAGTGTGAATCGTGTTGTGTAACATATATTTTTAAGATTTCTTTGCATTCGTAAAATCGAGTGTAATATTGGTGAATGGAGTATATAAGCTCACAAAATTACGTCAGATGAAATTTTACAAATCCACGTAATGCTTGTTTTTTTGTAAGATGTATAACTGTACAGAATTGCAGAACTGTACGAATATCGTACATTAATTTATACCTAATTACTGAATGTAGAGAATCAAGTAAAAATTACTCAATAGTTTTTTTCATTAAGTCTCGTCACGTTCATTAACTAACAACCGCCTTTTGTAGATTGCAGCTTCTCAGAAAATCCCATACTAGGTTTGCTGAGACGTATTCTCCAAACTATAAGAGGTTTACTCTAACGGTTTTATTCACTCTTATGATCTACTGACATTTCAATTTACCAATGGCCCTTATAATCTTTTATTTAGAGAATCATTACCGTTCTAATTTTTACGGATTAAACATGTTGTGTTATCTCTCATCTCCGTGTTATCTGCTTCTTTATAACCTAAAGTACTCCCAAACTCCAATCATTTGTAAGTATAAAAACACCATTAAATGTGAGAAACAGAACATTTCAAGAGAACGCTTGTTTATAAATGCAAAAATGCGGTCCATGCAACGGAACATTGACTTATCTGGATACGACTAACTTGAAACGAAGGTGGTCCATTTTCAGCGACACGTGGATAGGAAAATTCCCTCCAAATTATTCAAATTGTCCGGTACTTTGACAATTTATGGTTCGTTGTAAGTTTACGTTATCTTTGGGCAAGATTTTAGTGTGCATTCTACTGCTCTCGGACAGCTAAAATGTTGTCGTAATTGCAGAGATGATTCGTTTTGTTTTTTGTAGTTATATGTTATATTTTTTAACCTAAAATGTATTACTTTATATTAAAGAAGTAAAATAGTAAATGAATAACTATAAACCTATTAAAATAGCATTTTGGGTTAATAATCATATAAATAAAAATCACAGCATCATTATAAATATAAAAGACTATGAAGTGTTTTAAACAAAAAAAAATTTCATTAAACAAACATAAAAATCACATCAAAATTTAAGCTTATCTGCATTAAGCCAGATCCAATCAGAATCCCACTGAATATCAAGCCATGAAATTTAAATGAAAAAGCATCTTTCCAATAAACCCATGCAAAAAAGCGAAACAGACTACCGATGTATCTTTCAACAACTCTCTATAAATAGACCAAATCTCTTCCGAGTTCAAGGGAGTCATTAACATTGCACACGCTCGTTTCCAAAACGCATTCAAATATCTACTTTATGCAATATTCTGATTCATCAAGCACGTGTTTTTTCGGAATGTAAAAAAATGATTCAGGATCTTCTGGTACCCTTTATGTAACCACTGATAATGTAAGAAAGTCAATTTAAGAAGTATCCATTTGGCTTATAATACTTATTCGTATTAATACAGCTGACTATTTGTTCTTGAGTATATGTTGTTTGTTAATATTTCATGAACTAATGACATTTGTGTTTTGGGGTAGCGTCCAAAATAATGATATGCGTAACCATTCAGCCAATGCTATTTTTATATGTAACGCACATTTCGTAAACGTATGTTTGCTTCCAGTATTAATAATCCAAATTAACAAAAAATAAGGTGCTAGTTTTAAAATGATAACAATATATGATTGGCATCAAAACCACTTAAAAAGATATGGACTTGAACTTTTCTAAATTATTCATTGGATAATTTTGGTACATATTACACTATTACTTCCCTATTAATGTTCGACCATTTAATTAACTCTCTACAAACTTGAAAGTGATGTCATACGGACAATGTAACAATTATGGTGCCAGATGCTAAATAAATTTATTTAAAACTATAAATTACACATGAAGAAATTCTTAGAAATTAATGAAGAACGAAGTTCTAAATATATCCCGTATAATTCTTCCTATTCAGCCGATTAATATTCTTAACTTCTCCGCAAAATTGAAGCAGACTGTAAGATACCCTCACTAAAACTCGTAATTCACGAAGATGCCGCTGAGGTCTCATCGGTCACCCGTGACCGGCCGTGCAACTCCAGTAAATAAATAAATTGGTATTTATTACCTTAAAATGTTACGCGATTAAGACCCGTTTTAAATATCATAGTATGTATATAAATTGCAAAGTCTAAAATCTCTGAAAATCTAAAATCTAATCCTTTTCCTGCAATTCACCTTTTTCATACACACTCACCAGAAATATTGCCATGATTGTGCATTTCCTTGGCTACCACTTCGTAACTATCTTCTCCAAAATTATGTGTCTTACTTTTTTTAATCTATAGAATGTTAGAGACTTTATTATTGAAGAAGTAGAGTGGGAAATTTATTATCGATTAATTATTTAGCTAATTCACTAGGTCTACCTGATTCTTTCAATCACCTCGACACGTTCACGCTAAAGTACTTACTTGTTAATGACATCATAGATATTCTTTCAAATGACTTAATGTTTTGTACCCATAGAATCATAAAAACTGGAAAAATATTTCGAGGACATTTTATCTGTTCTTGTTTTCGGTTTTGTAAACTAGTTGTAAAACGTCATAAAATATACGAATACAAGAAGCAAGAATAGAAGAAGGTATTTTTAAGTAAGAAGGGTAAACGAAATGTGATTTTAACGAGTTTTGTAGAAAAAATCGTATAACAAAGTAGTTATTTTATTAATGCTTAATTTTGTTTAAATCAGCTTGCTACGAGTAGCAGCATAATAAATATTACTGATTATCTACCTGAAAAAAACAATTGCTGATCATTTATCATCACATTATATTCTAAAAATAGGATCGCTGGAACTCAAATTATTACTAATACATAACCGGGTAAATTATATACCGTAGATGTATATACTTGGTATAGTATAGTCATTTCGTATTAGCATTTATTCAAATTCGCCAATTATTGTTACCTTGTGGTTGAACTTGCACTAACGATAGAAACGTACCGATAGTAATAAATGCTCAAATTGAAATCAAATTAATAGCTAACAGTACCCTTTTAGAGACACGAGATAAAATCAGAAAGTTGTTTAGTAACTTTGTATCGTTTACTTTTAAATCGTAAAATGGATACTGTATCTATGATATAGGTCCTACTTACAATAATATTAAACTGCTCATTTTCGAAGATCTCGTACAATTACTACATTTAATACAAATACAGGCATCGTTTGAATTCAATTCTTAATGTCGATTAAAATTATTCTGTAACTGTTTTGTGTAGATCCGTATTTCATTAACTGTCGTTGGATTTGCTTGAATTAAAATAATAAAATACTCTTTATTCTAAAAGTGAGTAAAATCCAAACTTTTAGATCCTTCATGTAACTTATAAGTAAATTAATCTTTGCCACTTTAGCATTATTCTGTCTAAATAATAAATCTGCGTTACGAATTCCTAAATATTGAACAACATATTTCACCACGCACTATCTATCAGATTTATATGAGAAACGTTTAAATAACAAACAATAGTGTTATCAGAATTTAAAATTATATCTTAATAGATAATAACGCTTTACTAGATACCTACATCAAATCAGATGGACCGCGTGGAAACATAGAACCGGAAAGAGATAACAAAGGTCAAGCATTAGTATTTTGCACACCAAACACATTCAAATGGGTCAAATGAACTCTGACCTTGACCCTCGTTCTCCGATTATACTAATAAACTAATAATAGAAACTGGAACAATTATTTAATAATCAAAAATAAACTTTATCAAGTTCAGCGTAAGATACTTTGTATTCGCAAGAATTAAGACAACCCATATCATTCTCAAATTTGGCTTTCTTGACAGCAAAATAATTCAATAACAAACTAGTAGTATTTGTAAAATCGCTTCACCAATAATCCCATATCTTTGAAGGCATATTTACCTCCGAAATGAACCTATACGATTCGTGACACCAGCGCCATTTTAACTCCCACTTACTAGGTTAATTGACTTTTCGGCTAACGCATATTGATTTCATAACAGTTTGTTTGTTAAATTCCCAAAAACATTAGCAGGCGGCGACAGTTCTCACATAGAGGTAATTTAAAGCCCTATTAGTTTTTCACCAGCTGTACGATTTTAGGTTAAGTATATGCAAATGGTTGCGTTTGCGAGCGACCTTTGCACTTATTCAATAGTATTGTAAGATTCATGGGTTCTAACACAGGTGTCGCTTGACTTAATAAACAAAACTTGTTGCTTGTTACCGGCCTGTCTGTGTTATATATGGAGATAATAAGTACTCGTACGTACGTTGTAGGTAGTACATATTAACTCCATGGTGTTATATTATCATGCATGTACACCGCCAATACCAAATGATGTTGACGAAGCTGTCTATGCGGCTCTACCACTCTTACAATTCCCACGTTATGTGGGACAATTTTACTTCTAAGCAACAGCCCTTCTAGTAGTATACATTGAAGTCTTTGTTAAATGTGAGTATTGTATTATAAAATTGTATTGTGTTGTAATTGTACATACTTTCGTAATCAAAATATTTAAAAATTACCCAAAAATCCGTTAAGCCACTGACAACCTAATTCAGTGTTACCAGAGGCAATATCAAATTCATAAATAGTAGGTATATTAATGAAATATTTGTGTCAAGCAGTCAACGCCTTAAACTTGATTTGTAAAAAGTAAAAAACCACCTAAGTGGCTACAGTATAATTTAATTATGTAGTGGATACATGCATAAACTTCTTAGGTGGTATCTTTGTATTTAAAACAACGCTGATAATCTTGAGTGTAGTGTCGCATACGCAAGAAATATGTTTTTAATTAAGAAAAACATTTATATTTATTACTGTGTTATGATTATTTTATTTGCACTTTTAACCAAGAAGGATTTGAATCTAGATAATGAGTTTGTCAATTAATAATGCCCCTTGATTTACTTTTATTTTGGTTTTTAAGTCACTTAATAGTCTTTTACACAATATTTCATATTTAAATCCCATTTGCATGCACAGACTTTATCGCACGACCGAAGCAAGAAATTAACAAAAAAAGTTATTTACAAGGTCGCGTCATGCAATTTGAAAATAAGATTCCTCTGACACGTCCACGTAAATGACAATTTCTGTGATATTCTTGTCTGTGGCGTACGAGAAACTGTCTGAAAGTCTCAGTCTTCAGGAAAAGTGACTGTTTAAAAAAAATGGGGCTTTAGTCATACCCTAATATGTCAACTAATTAAATAGCTTTTAAAATCTCGATATTCCTTATCATCTTCATATGACTCCTATGCTGCGCTGATAAACTACCGTTATGTGACGACTTGTAGATTCATGGTGTTTTTTATGTAACTGATATTTGTCCACATACCTTATTATAAAGCAGAGAAAACGGGATTTATAATTTTCCTCGAGTATAGCATTATTAATATATATGATCATATTTATATATCTGCCTCGGTGGCGCAGTTGCATGGGGTACGACTGGTACGCTGATGTCTCGGGTTTGATCCCAGAGTCGGCTAAAATTGATATTGGGTTTCTCTATCACGGAATGATTAGTAAAGTTCTAGGTGGTGTTGCTATTATTTATAGTATACTTACTATAAAGCGAGCAGCCTGCCCGCTTTGTTATTCAGGCGAATAAAAAAAGAAATACTTATAATATAACATATCTTCAGATAATCCAGTCAATTACCGCTTTATTTCATTGAGGTATTTTCACGCACGATGCTCCTTCTGAACTTAAACACTACACGATATCAAATCAATTACTCTGTTATCAAAAATAGACAAGGTCATCATGCCATTTCATCCTGGCAACCGGTTGAACTTATCAAATTCAGCTTGGCATCTTTGCATATTTATCCAGTATTTTACCATGAACTTTTATAGTTCATGAACAATTAAATAATATACAATATTAGTCTCAAATCTTCAAGTGATAGAGCCACTCTATAGATAGTTTTGTCTACAGCATGGGTTGGCCGGCTCGACCGTGTTATTACCACTGTCTCACAACAAACCGGCTTGAATTTGGAGCTTATTGCTGCGTGTGTTTTCGCACGGTGAGGGAGATATCCGGAGGTCCGAATCCCCTTCCCTTCTAAATCCTTTAATTATCCATTTCCTTTAAGGCAGGCAACGCGTCTATGAATTTTCTGGTATTGTGGATATTCATAGGCTTTTTAGATTACTTACTATCAGGTTATACACTTACTAGATCGTCGGTAGATCTCGGTATAAAAAATATGAGGATTCCACCTGCACTGCTTATTTTAAATTTACAGTTTTAGGTAATTTATAGAGTGTAAGTGGGCTGCCTACATCTTAGGCGCAAAGCCAATCTGGCCTGCACGTAGTGCACTCTGCTACTTAACGGACGACTGATGGCGAAAGTTGGTTCCCGTTTTGGGTTTTGGAGGTCAGGCGGCGAGTCACCCCATATAATACCAAATACCTTCAAACGTGTGGTACGAAAAGGCGGAGCCTGGCATTTTTTATCGCCGGGCAGAAATAAAAGGTAATTTATAAAAATAACAGATCCGTTTTATTGTCTGTCTGCTAGTTATATTGAAAATGTGATGTCTTAACAGTCTAATTTTAACGTAAGTGTACAAAGATTAAAGTGCGAAAATATAGCAATATTAGAGATAACGCTATCTTAACGTCACGTCATTGTGCAACGACCACTGTCTGTATTTGTTCGCGATGTAAAGCCATTAATCACCTAGCAACAATATTAAATTCTTTGTAACCGCTATAAAAAAGCTATTTTAATTGTAAATGAGCCAAATGAGCTACTGCCTCACCTTTCAGAAAAGGAACCATAGCTTGGATGGTTGTTGGGCCTCTGGAAGTCTTACTGCTAACTCGAAACGCAATAGCAGATTTATTACTTCATGTTGGGTTTCTACAAGACAGTGGAAGCGCTAACACAATCAGTGAAGATAAAACTGATAACAGTGCGGTTCTATCTCTTACGGTTCAAGGATTTTAGGTTATGGCAAAAAATCGCAGAAACATTGTCGCGTGTGTACGTGAGAAGTGTCACGGAATGATAAACTAATGGCGGAACTTTTCTCTATCTGAAGCCTTGATGAGGCCAGCTAGAGTACTCAAAACATATTAAAAGTAGTGACGTGAGTACACTTATTAGTTTAACCTAGATAGCTATCGGAACTAAATATCAGCCCTGTAGTATATATTTACTACTGGCCACAGAGCTCTTTTACTAATGAAAGGTTAGGTCAGATAAGGTAAGGTTAGGCCTTGCGTCCACCACACTGGAATAATGCGGATCGATAGACTTCACATATCTTCTAAATTGTTATGAAGAACTATTAGATGCGTAGGTTCCCTCACGATGGTGTTAATCATCGTTAAAAACAGTTCAATATAATAAGATGTTTATTTCTTGGAAGACCATACTGAATGTCATCTACAAGAAATAGATGGGAAACCTTGTTAAGACAATTAAAAATTTACGACTGTGAGCTAACTAGCACACCACAAACATCTGACTAGTAATTACAGCACTGGCTAGGACCGGCAGTAACGGCTTTATTAATTTTTTAGCCCTAGGCGAAATGCATTAAGGCCGAGATAGGCGAAATCTAATTCGAATAGTGACTATTTGTAATAGTTCTTGAAAGTATAAGCCTTTTACGACTAATGGAAACATCCGCATTGATACTATATAATAAAACAGATAAAATATCAAAGATATAAATAAAATTTCTGTTCACATACAGGGTAAGAACGAAGTCCAATAAGAACCGTTATTTTCTTCTTTATCAATTCTGATTCTAGAACTTATGTATATAGTAAAATCTTTTTTATCCCCAGTTTTCATTTAATTTAATATACGTACGTAATATCATTCTGTCAGAATGACGAATGATGAATATATGGGTGAACAGCCATAGCGAAATAATCGTTCTTTGATTTGGTCGAACCTTAAGAAAAGAGTTAAGTCATTGAAAAGCTTTCAAGGTCGTATTCCCAAACTAAACCGATTGATAACTACTCAGCCACTCCAATAACCGTACCTTCAAAGATACATCACGTCCACATACTAATCAATCACACTCAAGTGGGACGAAGTCTCCCGCCACATTTTCGGTACAGATAACACAAACGGGGCAACAGATAAGTAATTTATACCTCGCCGCTATCGTCCATTGTATACTTTCATCGTTTTATCGCTTCATAATCAAATCAGTGCCAGATACCGGGCGGTAGGCGTGAGGTGTTGCCAGGAAAAGATTAAATTTTACCAACGTCGGAGGGTTTCTTTTTCTAAAAGTTGGCATAGATCTTTATTAGTCTACAGATAGATTTAAGTCTACAGTATGAATTAATACATTGCTTGTGCCAAATAAATAATAACAATCAGTACAATTTGATGCATTTTTCTCTTGAACTCCTAAATAGAATTATGTAAAAAAGTCGGCTAATTCAAGCCATTTTTTTTATCTGGCAATACTTAAAATCGCAAACGTATCGGATTGAAATGTCGCGTGGAAATCTTGACGTGTATTTTTAATGCGTCAGTTTTTCTTACGACGTTATTGTCAATGCAGACACCAAATGCATAAATATCTCATAACACTGAAAATAAAATGTCTGAGTTTACATAACGTCGGTTTATTTTCCATACAACATGTACAAATGGTGCAGACGATGAATAATTTATTACAAATTCTCAGTATTCATACGAGCATACTTAGTTATTTTCAGAATTGTAATTGTAGTACAGTAGAGACAATAATATCCATAGAGGATTTGACGTCAGGCAGGCGACTAGTCGTAAAATCTACAAGCCAAATCTTCCTGTAACATGTACTAAAGGCGCCGACACCACTGCGAGTGGATTAAGGACACGTGGAAGAAAAGAATATCTATGAATATAAATATTGAATATACAGATACATTAGTTGATACCCGCATAAAATGCTCTGTCATTAATTATCCCTTTTCTTTAATGTTGGCAACGCGTTCATGATTCCTCAGCTATTGTGGATGTTCATGGGCGGTAGAGATCACTTACCATCAGGTGACCCACTTGCTCGTTCGTCGGTCTATGCTATAACAACGCTCTAGTAAATAAAATAACGTTTACCGTATAACCAAGGCTACTAAAGGCTGCTACCGTATAAACGCGGGTGGAGCCGCGCGTAAAAGCTAGTTAGAAATAAACTAACTGTGAAATCATTTTACACCAAAAAATATTCACAGATGCAATATGATATAAAATTTAATGAGAGCTTAGGCTTAACCTAATTAATGTCGTGTATAATATCCAACATTTTATTAGCACCACGATTCCAACATAAAGCGCCGAAAAGTTTAAAGTTATGTATGAAATATATTAAAGTAAATATTGGCACTAAATCCGATTTAACAGCCATTTTTATTAACGATTTTTGTTAGTTTATCCGAATAGATCCAGGAAGTCAACCAATCAATATAAGTAATATGCATTGACAGATACCCATCGAAATAAGATGACAAGAAACGTAACTCAAGCAAAAACATGACCCCACCAAAACCCTGTGCAAGGGGGAGGGGCTACAAAAGTATGTGCAGCTCGTTCATTCATCAATTCATAAAAAAATATTATGATCTTTAGTTGACACTTATTTTTAATTCGCGGTTCGGAACGTCGTATCTCGATTTAGAAATACTAGCTAGTCAGTTATTAAATAGTAGAAAAGTAGTTTCTTAAAAAATCTATATTCGGTTTCCTTACAAATACATCATATGTATGATGATTACAAATGCTTAAATTTTACGAAAATAATTCAAGTATAAAATGTTTGCGTACAAGTTTTTATTGGTTTCGGTGCATTCCCTTTTTTTGTGCTGCTGATCGTGTTTACCGTATCAAATCAGATAAAAAATATTGCTAATGAATTATTGATCAAATTAATTATTTTTGCAATTAATTATGTAAATGAGTATGCGGGAGGCTATCACAAAAACTTAAGTCGAAGAACAGATTATTTGGACAAAGTGCTAAGAGTGCATTTTAAAGCTACGCTAAGAGTGCCTTCTAAAGCTAAAATGGCTCGTTTAGATAGCTTTAATCGTCGAATTTTTCATAACAATTCAGTTTCTGCAGTACGAAGATATTCCGAGCCACACCAGTACGTGATTCGTCTTCCATATTTTTTACTATATCTATATAATACATGGCTAGTGCGCAGTAGTATTATAGTATATAGCAATATGACTGCGGAGTGCGGGCGTCTTCATTAAATGCGGTAATTAGAACTGCGAAGAGACTGGGTCTCTCTGTGTACCGTATGTTCCACTGGGAGTGCTCGAAGAACTATTTAAGGTGGTATATACGAGTATATCGCCATTTTACCATCGCACCACCCGCCAGCGCAGTACAGTTCATCCATATCACCTAGAAACAATCCCGTCCATCACGGCAGCGTTTCCAGCGTTAATTTCTACCACGCAAGCTCTGGAATGAACTCCCTGCATCGGTGTTTCCCGAGCGTTATGACCTGTCCTTCTTTAAGCGAGGATTAAAAAGATTTTTCCTTCAATGGTAAGCAGCGGTTTGGATGTGCTTTGGCATTGCTAAAGTTCATGGGCGGCGGTAACCACTTACCAACAGTCTGCTCGTCTGCCTATCTAGGCAATAAAAAACACAGTATACATAACAATACGTTAAGCTTACCACATTATTAATAAAACATTTTGTAAGTGACAGGGCCACACTGTAGTCAGTTTCGTCTACAGCATGAACAAGCCGACTCTACAGGGGTGGTACCACGGTTCGTGCGGGCAGAAACATTGATTGTGACCACACTTATGCCTTAAAAAAACGGCGGTGGCCGCTTACTATAAGACGAGCCGCACGCTCGTCTGTCTACAGCAATAAAAAAAGTACGCCAAATAGACCTATCGACTTAAAATTCATATGCACAATTGTGTAGACAGAACCCAGACAAAACCCAAACAGTTTAATTACACAGACACGAGACGTCACAAGAGAGAATTTAAAGGAGACAAACATACATTTTATTTCTGACAGCGTCTTTGGCGCAGTGGGCGACTAGCCGGCTGAGAAGCGTGAGGCCGTGGGTTCGATTCCCGCACCGAGACAAATGTTTGTGTAACCCACAAACCGTAGTAGGTAGTGTAGGACCGCAAGTCCCGCAAGTCTCTTGATACCCAGACACAACTTAGTGTGAGGTCAGGATTATGTGTGTGACTGTTGGGTGTATTTACTTTATATTATGTCCGAAAAACCATGTATCATAAGCTCACACCTGTATCTCCTAACGGCTAGGCAGAGATGTAACTACGATTAGAATAGCTCATTTTCATGGAGATGATGAGAGATGGAGATATTGATAGGTGATGGGAACCTTATCACCATATCAGCACGAATTACAATCCCGAGAAATTCACGTGTTTTTTACAATACAAAAAAAAATTACTATTATTATTATTATTATTTTTTTTTATACTCACTCAATTTTGATTATCTGACCTGCTTAACATAAGCGACTCGAGATAATTTTCTCGACTCCTTTTGTCGTCAAAAACCAGTTTTATCCGGTTACCTCTTTTTATCTATCGAAGCTAGCATATCTCTTATCTTTCTCTGTATATCGTTACTGTATAAACGCGAAACTAGTTAATACCGACAAAGTTTTCTCCCTCGCTAGCGTAACATATCGTGGGCGTATGCTAAGCGGCATGGAGATCGAACCCAGGCACTCACGGATGCCCATAGCCACTCGGTCGCTCTCGCAATATAGAGTTTGCGATAAATCACTTGCATCTAATATGCGTTTGCAGCACTCGCCATTTATTTGGTGTTACTTTCCTAATATTTATAAACGTAATTTTAATTAAATAAATCTTAATTAAAATCATTTAATAATGGAAACTTATAACATTGAGTGGTAGAGCCACGCTGTAGACACTTTTGTCTACGGCAGGAATGGACCGGCTCGCCCGGGTCGTTACCGCTGTCTTACAGAAAAACGACGTAAAGTAAAAGCTTGCTGCTGCATTTCGTACGGTGAGAGATATCCGGAGGAACAAATCCCCTCCCCTTCCCAATCCCTGAATTATCCCTTTCCTTTAAGGTCGGCAACGTGCCTATAATTCTTTTGGTATTGTGGGCGTACATGGACAGTGAAGATCACTTACCATCAGGTGACCCACTTGCTCGTTTGCCGACCTATGATATAAAGAAAAATGTGCAATTCTACTTGTATTTCCCTGTATTATTGGACAACAATCATCAGTTCTTATTCTAAAACGTTCCCTTACCAAAACCTGCTACCGCCATCTCGTAACATAAACTTGAACCAAACGAACCCTTCAAGTCAAACCACAGGGCATTTAAAATGTCAAATACAAAAAACATTGTGAGGGATGCTAGATGTCCATAATGAAGAATAATCAACTATATTATAAATGTATAGTTTATTATATTTATAGTATTTATACAAGTGTTTGTAATGTCGATGTATCAATAGCAAAAAATAAGTAAAACATCTACTTGTTACTTGCAAGCTATTAGTTCGTTCATTTTTCTTTTATTAGTTTGATGGACGAAATGAGCAGCTCGCTCGCCTAAAAGTAAGCGTCACGCCTGCCCATGAACAGAAGCAACACCACACAGAACTTTGAATTACAAAGCACTGCATGGCATTGGACTGTGCTCGTCTCCCGAGACATAAGATGTTAAGTCTCATAATGCCCAGTAATTTCACTGGCTTAAATTTCCTTCAAACAACAGTGCTTACACACTGCTTCTTGGCGGCAGAAATAGACAAAGCGATGGTACCGACCCAGACGGCCTCTCGCATACGAGCGACCTATCACCTTGTATTTCTTGTTATGAATAGGTTTTATTTTATTAGATATTATATAATTAAACACGTATTTAATATATTTTACGATATAACATTACTTTTATAACTTTTACTCAAAGACTTTAATGTATACTACTAGACAAGCTGCGTGGTATATAGAAATTATACCACTAAGTTGCGGCCAATTGACCGTAACTCAATATTGCCATCTCGCTTACTCTCAAGTAGAACTATCGCGTTCCCAGTTTGTGAGCTGTCAAACTTCCGCGTTATTAATAATAATAATAATAATACACCCAACAGTCACACACATAGCTCTGACCCCACACTAGGTAAACCTGTGTCGTGGGTATCAGGAACTACGAGGGACTTGCGGTCCCACAACACCCAGACCCGAGACCAATATTTGTGGTTCACACAAACATTTGTCTCGGTGTGGGAATCGAACCCACGGCCTCTCGCTTCGCAGCCGACTACTCGCCCGCTGCGCCACGGAGTTGTCAATGACGCAATTTTACTTCTAAACAGCCCGTCTAGTAGTAACATTAGTCTTTGGTTTTACTATGTATTAGTCTATTTTGTGTCTACCTTTACACGATCTTTACGTATTCATAGTTTTGTTTTGAATATAAGAAGTTATTCTGTGAACACGACACTATAAAATATGTAACATTTATGATTTTGCATGTTTATATGTCCAAGAAATTAATGGTACATAAATTTTATTGTAATTAACAATGTTAAGGTCTACTCCATATGCATATTTTTTTTTTATAGTATAGGCTGGCAAACGAGCAAGTGAGTCACCTGATGGTAAGCGATCTCCACCGCCCATGTACGTCCACAATACAAAAGAATTATGGGCGCCTTGCCGACCTTAAAGGAAAGGGATAATAAGGGATTGGGAAGGGGAGGGGGATTTGGGCCTCCGGATATCTCACTCATTGTACGAAACGCAGCAGCAGCTACTTTACGCCGGTTTTCTGTGAGACAGTGGTAACGACCCGGACGAGCCGGCCCATTCACAATTTTGTCTACAGCGTGGCTCTACCACCCGTACTGAAAATTCAATGAATTCATTTAATGAAATGAACTTCTTATATTCTGCTATTACTAATACTACTTACTACAGAATTATTATTCTATGCTGTGGAATCCAATTATTGGATTCTCTCATTCAGAAATATGTCATTTTTGGAAACTAACTAACACACCACTCAGATACGGCATTAAATATTAATTGTCATTAAGTAATTTCTTAGAATTCGATTATTTCCACACTCAGAGCCAGGTCATGCTTTATGCTCCGTTACTAAGTACAGAAACTGCTTTATGCTGCGTTACTGAGTATAGAAATAATCTTAATTGCCGTGTCTGAGAAATAATCGAATTCTAAGAAATGTATACTTGAACTTAATTGACATCTCTGAGTACGAGAGTAAGAAACCGAACAATTCGAATCTTTAATCGGAATTATTCTTATATATCAATAAAATTCTTTAATTCTAATATTATAATAAAAACATTTGTATATATATTATGTAGTTCATATATTTAAAAATCGCAGTTAATTCAGTGTACTTAAAGATGCAATTTGATCTGATTATGCGTCCACCATTAGAGTTAGGAGACGTACTTGTAAGATGCATAATCGCATTGCTTGCTGTTAAATTTTTAATAGTAAGTTATCCATGAACTTTCTAACTTAATTTGCATCATCTATACAGATATTTATTGCAAAGGTGGTAACTTAAAAAACATTTTATCAATACTTTATTTTTATGCAAATCAATTGACAGTTATTATTTCGATATTGAAATTTTCCACATCTAACGACAAAATGAATGACTATTAACCTGTAGGCGAGAGACTTAGGCGAACCTCTCATTATAATAGAAGACCTATAGTATAATTCATTAGTAATCAAAATTAATTATTGCCGAATTCAAAATATTCGGTTATTTTCGAGATTTTGTAAATGTCATAACAAATATGAAGTTTATGACGATTCCGTTATCTCTATATGAAAACGAAAGTGTTTCTTCTAACGGGTTGACAGCTGGCCGTGGACGCAGTTTTACTCGCTTGCCAGCTCAATTATTAACTAGTCACATGATTATTTCGGCTTAAACCGTTTTATTCTCAAGCTATTTTATTTTATAGTCCAAGTTATGGAAGGTTATGAGACCGTATCGTATAAAACAAGCCTTTAAAATCCTGAGATTACGATTAATACATATTTTATTAATGTACTTTAATAAATCAGTGAATATCCAAGTGATAGAATTTAAAGCTTTACATGATATTTATGAGACGGCTTAACGGATGGCTTTTAGAACAGCCGGAACTAGTCAATCGCTATACAGACATACATAATATAGCAAACTAGTGTTGGGTATGATTTATTAATAACCTAAATGGGTTACCCAAAGCACAGGGACAAGTAAACTACTTTAAAAACTGTAACACACAAATGAGTACAATTTGCCAAAAAAAACACAATCGTGACCAAGCAATTGGTACAAATTTTATCACGATTCTTAGAAATAAATCAGCCATTATATCTGTACGTAGTGTATTAAAAATAAATGTATTGTTACTTAAAATAAACAGGTTATTATATTGGTACCACAGTTGTTAGATTTAATCTGACGTCCCCCAAGCATATGGAGCGTCGACCTGCGAAAACGTTTCATGCAAATTGCCTGAGATGAGCTGATGACTTGGCTGCGTCCTCTAGGGGGCTCTTGGAACACTAATTTAGGCTAACGATAACCAAATATAGAGTTGCAGGATAAATTGTACTGAAAACTTTCCAAACGATCCAAGCAGGGTCCAGTTAGTCGATGCCTGTCTGTTACAACCCATAAATCTTATTAGAAAGCCAGCGTATGGCTTAAAAATTCTAGCAGGGTCTTTCTAGACACAAATCTACATAGTATAAATCCTGATTCTAATATGAAATAGATAGACTTGTTGAGGGCACAACTAAAATCCAACATGATTCCACCATAAAGGACTTAGAAATATTCTATTCAATAATGAAATTTCATAGATGAATCTTAACACTATGTTAAACTTGTAGAAACATGTTCTTACGACACGTGATTGAAGGTCGTTTACGCATTTACTTCATACTGTGACCCTAGGTATGTAGACAGAAATACTAATGTCCCATGTGAAGATTATATAAAATCTAAAAACTGGTATCAGCTAATTTCAATTTTCATTACCTACTGTTGTAAATTCATGTATTTTAAAAAACAAGAACGACTAGTCTTCAAAACACCGCACTATTTTATAACCATTTGCTACCACTCTTAGTGACATCAGTTTTTTGAACACTGATTTAAATAATGTGAATAATTCTATATAGTGCTTAATTATATTGTTATTTATTTTACTAGTAATTTATCTACCGATTCGTAACGTTTTTCTAATTCCTAACCTTGTGTTATGCCATTTACCAAAAACCCTAAAATCTGCATCTCTCCATCACAAACGCACGTCTCACGAGGGTTTTGTTCCGCCGAAAGTTTTCCTTGTAGTTTTAAAATGAAAAAAACTATTCTAGGCGAAAAGGTGACTAGCCTGCAAGCTCGAAGTAGGTCAGGCATGCTCACTAAACACACTGCCCCCCTTAGCAATGTGCATATAAATTCAAAAACATCTATATTATACACCGTACTATACTACGGTATTATTCAATTGACTGGTTAATCTGATGAAAGATGCACTTACGAGATCATACCTTATAAAAAAACATTACGTGAATTAAATTTTATGAGTTACACCGTTCTGTACGTCGGCAACTGTCGATTATTTTTTATGTACGACTTAAATAATGTTTGCATCGGCATCTAAAGTTATCTCTATTCGTCACATAACACTCGCGCACTATGTATATTCATCAATTATAATTTCTTAATATGACCCAAAACTCACCTGTACAAATGATGAAGCACGTAAAGTCGGCAATCGGTACGAACCCACTTTTTGTATCCGTCAAAGGTAATATCACTTTCGGTTATATTTCGAGCCGTCAGTAGTCACACTTACAGTTTACACAAAAGCTATGTTTTTCTAAACCGCGTCAGTTTCCCAACGGCCGTGTCACTTTCCTACAGTTTCCAACTAGATCGTGTTCACTTGTGGTTACTGTAACTCTAACTCGTATAACAGAACACTGGTATTATTTGTGTAAATCGACATCGCACAGGGAAGGTAATGTACACCAGTAACATTTCCCACCGACGCGTATCTCTGTGAACTGAAAATCACGCGCGTTATTATATATCACTTAAACCACTAAACAACTAACACTGGACTCGGCCGCGAAATGTCATGGAGTAACACCACGCGCGACTCGCCAACAAATTATTAAAGGACGCGATAAAAATGCCATAAGACCGCAATATGTTTACACAAATAATCAGTCCGCGGCTGCGAGTACAGAGCCACACACTCGCATTACGCGTTCGTGCCAAAAGAGATTTTGTCGAGCAATTAGCAGATAGCTGTCGTCTGACGAAACGAAAAAAAACTTTTTTTCGGCAGAAACTTTTTGGCCGTGAGCGTTTCGTAACAGGCGACCGGTGAGGCGGCGCGCGCGCTTGCTGAAACTGTCCCGGAGGCGCGAGCATCCGCGTGGACTGCCACCAGCCACCACCGCTCATCACACGTAAGATTTTTCACCGGCACGCATTGATAAAGTCAACTTTTCCACGCCGCCCGGCCTTCGCTGCATTGTTATGCAATTGCAAAACGCCGGCGCGGCTGCCAAATCGGTGATACTGAGGTTTTCAAACGCGCCAACTCGTTCGGGAAAACGTTAACCGGAAAATCCTAACCTCAAAAGTGAAAGCGGCGGGAAGTTTTCGGCGGACACTTTGAGGTTATTACTCCATGTTATTTCGCGTTCACCGATCACATGTTGGTCAATTACCGAGTGCGAGTTATCGAGAGCGTGTTCGGTTGCGCGGCCGCTCGACGTAACGGAGCGGCATGCCGTGTGCGGCCCGGTCGGATACTAGCGCGATACTGAGGCGACGCGCCCGGAGCCGCCGACCGCGGCCGCCTGCTATCTCTACTCAGGAGCCCGATACACTTTACGTCTTCAAAAAAGCTCAGCCTAACGTTGCTAGCGGTACCATCAGCACCCCAAACTGGTATACGTGCGCTTACCAAATATCTGTTCAGGTGACTTGCTCGCGCTCACGTCCAAGAGAGGGTCTTCCCAGAATCAATGGATCACTGATGACGAATACTGTTCGTGTAAAATGTTTTTTCCTCCATAACTCTGTTAAGTTTATATTATGTTAACTTTGAAATTTTATTGTTTTCCGCCGATAAACGTAAAACTTGATGATGGAAGCACTCTGCTGGGATTGAAAATATAAAAATAGTAATTACTCTGAATAATAATTTTACTACTTTCACCATTTTGTCGGACGGACGCCGATAAATTACATATGGATGTTATAAATCATATTTTGAGGTTAGAATTTAGATAATTTTTTAACTCGAACAGTAATGCCTTTATATTGTACATTGGCTAACACACGAACAAAATGCGTTTTCTATAGCGGAAGTATAACAGCTCTAAGCAACTTCTACACCAGCTAACTTTTTCATAACTCGTCAAATAACAGTGTAGCCTGTACAGTCATATTTGATGCCCGAACTCGATGAAGATCAAAGTTTGAGGGATATGTTGCTAAGTATCTCGCTCTGTAAGTCCACTAGTCCCGAAAAACGGTTCAGAAATGAGTCATTTTTCGAGAGAGAATCATCATAAGAGATTTTTCGCCAAGTGCACTACGATCGCCTCACATGTAGGCAAGAACTTCACCAACATTTCTGTTAGAATCGCATTTGAGCTCTACCATCTAATACGATTATGCAATATAGGGTGTTCTATGCAAAGCAATTTTTGAGATTTATCGTGGGCTTTCAACTGTAGTTTATACGTGTTTTTTTCTTATTTTTCTTAGACTCTATCGTCTAGGACTCGAGTCTCCAGTCCAAACTCTACAAACTAAAAATTTCAGCAAATATTACTGAAAAGCTTTCGAAACGTCGGGACTAAAATAAAAATTAAACCGCGATAAATCCGTATAAACTAGTTTTATTTCAATGTGTAATATTCGCGTAAACCTAAGAAATCACTTACAATCATTAAATTTTATGAAGAATTATGGAAGTTATGACGTTACGACAAAAAAAACACCTTTGAGTAATAATGTATAGAGATTCATTTTCTCTCCGTATTTATTAGATATGAGATCTGTTTGGAACAACATTCCCCGCTCGACTTAACCTTTGTTTTCTCGTCATATCTAAAACGGTTCCTGAATACTATCCTTGCATTCATTGCATATTAATCCGCCGTTACAACCGACTTGACTTGACAGCCTCCGTGGCGCAGTGGGCGAGTAGCCGGCTGCGAAGCGTGAGGCCGTGGGTTCGATTCCCACACCGAGACAAATGTTTGTCTATTCCACAAATATTTGTTTCGGGTCTGGGTGTTGTGGGACCGCAAGTCCCTCGTAGTTCCTGATACCCACGACACAGGTTAACCTAGTATGGGGTCAGGACTATGTGTGTGACTGTTGGGTGTATTTATTTATTTTATTTACTTAAAAAATGAGGAGGTTATCAATTCGGCGCGTTTGTTTTTGTTTATCATAACTATTGCAGCCAGTAAAACTATTGCAGCTCACTCTGTTATATTTTAATTCTAATTTTAGATTTAGACTCAATTATTTTTCGATGATTTCGCCAATGCCTGTAAACTTAGTCCTGTGTATGACTCCTTGATCGGACCATCCATAGTGCAAGGTTTTGAAACATAATAAATTATTATCCAGTATGAATAGTTGCCGATCCTTAAATGACACAATGTCTCTGACGGTCGACATTATATTCCGTCAGAACTACGCTTAACATTATGTTCAGTGTACTTACTTTTCCGCGTCAGGATAAAAAAAGTATTGGATTGGAAACTACTAATTAATTATTACAGAAATTGTACAAATTTAAGACTGCCGAAGGTATGTCAAGTCTACGAACCCGCGTTACGTCAGCGTGGTGGAACAAGGCCTAACTCCTCATGGCGCAATGGGCGAAGCGAAAGGCCATGGGTTCGATTCCCGCACCGAGACAAATGTTTGTGATCCAAAAAAATTGTTTGTGGACTGGGTGTCGTGGGACCGCAAGTCCCTCATAGTTCCTGATACCCACGATACAGGATAACCTAGTGTGGGGTCAGGATTATGTGTGTGACTGATGGGTGTATTTATTTTATTATTTATTGTTATATTATCTATGTAAAAAAACTATATAGAGTTCTATAATCTTATCCATATGTCCTAATCTCACTCGCAGTGGGGTCGGTGCAACATTTAACACATGTCACAGTAAGATTTGGCTTGTAGTTTTTACGATCTGCCGCCTGCCTGACGTCAACACCTCTCGAGAGAAAATACCCAGACCCGAAACAATAAATAATAATAATAATTTATTGAAACAATAACAATGTTACAAAAAGTCACCTTACAAATGCGTACATATTTTCAATACTTTAACATAATTACAATTTTATAAGTAACACTGTACACTGCCGACTACAAATTGCAAGTTGTTGCCGTGATCCCCACACTAACGCTTGTGTCGTGGGTAATTCACAAATACTAGTTTTCATAATCATATGTAATAAGAGCCAGTTTGAGTGGTGGAGCCACGCTGTAGACACTTTTGTCTACAGTATGAATCGGCTGGCTCGTCCAGGTCACCACTGTCTCACAGAAAACCGACGTAAAGTAGCAGCTTGCTGCAGCGTTTCGTGTGGTAAGTGAGATATCCGGAGGCCTAAAGCCTCCTCCCCTTTCCAATCATCGCTTTCCTTTAAGGTCGGCAACGCGCCCATGATTCTTTTGGTATTGTGGGCGTACATGGGCGGTGGAGATCGCTTACCATCAGGTGACTTGCTCGTTTCCGACCTATGACATAAAAAAAACATTGTCAAAATAAGGCCACGGTAGACTCAAATCACACTAACATTTGTCTCGGTGCGGTAAACGAACCCGAGTTCTATAATACGAGTTTGGAAAAAATATTCATTGTTACAATGTTGGAGGTAAATAATAATCAATTATATAAAGTAAACTATTATTGTTAACGTTATATCACAATAAAAGCTATAAAAAATGGTCACACTGATAACAAATAGTAACGACCTTTGTAGAACTGCTATAGAGTCATAAACACACGGCTGGCTACGCAAGTGTGTTAAAGTATAGGCCGGCAAACGAGCAAGTGGGTCACCTGATGGTAAGCGATCTCCACCGCCCATGTACGCCCACAATACAAAAGAATTATGGGCGCGTTGCCGACCTTAAAGGAAAGGGATAATAAGGGATTGGGAAGGGGAGGGGGATTTGGGCCTGCGGATATCTCACTCACCGTACGAAACGCAGCAGCAAGCTGCTACTTTACGCCGGTTTTCTGTGAGACAGTGGTAACGACCCGGACGAGCCGGCCCATTCATGCTGTAGACAAAATTGTCTACAGCGTGGCTCTACCACTCGTTACTCGTTTAGACACTTACTTTATGGATGAATAAAAGTGCATCAATATTTGTGATATTTCGACGCCCCGAGAGTCCGCCCCGTGACACGACCCCTATGCCATAATCGGTAACGAAGTTCGGAAAGGAAAATAAAGTATAAAATGACCAAAATTATAATAATAATGGTTTTAATTGAAATTACCAATACTTAAATATAGTAGCAGTAAGTAGAAGCAAGCAATATAAAAAAAATATTGCTTTTTTCTATTTATTTTTGTTTTCCATAAGTATTAAATTTCATTGTCATTGGTCATTATGGTCATAGACAAATAGAAAAACAGTACAGTAGTCACTGCCGTGTCGGGATGGAAAAAACTACTTTTCCGAAATATACTATGTTCCTATTTTCCCAGAGACTAAAGTAATGTTTTCAAGATTATCATCATGATTTCAATGCAGACATTCTTATCTCTGTTTTTGCAATATTTCCTACGTCATGAAGTAATTAATTGATTAGCACAAATCATACGCACTCATACGCACTCACGCCTGTAATCACCGAAGGGGTAGGCAGAGGTGTAACTAGTACACCCACATTTCGCCGAGCGTATCTCCGTGCCATGATGTGATAGGGGCTATCGCCATAACAGGCACAATTCCCGACTCCGGGCTGGTACTAAGCATTTCGTAATAAAAAAAACCAATATCACTTTTATCCGACCCAGGGATCGGACTCGAGACCTCTGTACAACAGTCGTACCGCGTGTGTACGCGCGTAATGTGTATTACAACTACGCCACCGGGGCAGTCAAGTAATGCCATTATTATTTTATGTTACACTCTACAGCGTCACTCTATCACTTACTTTCACCAATCGCTACCTTTATTATTAGCTTTAGATAGAAGAAATAGTTTAGTCATGTGGTATACAAAAGTAAAAATAATACTTGTCTTGTATAAACCCTTCTCATTGCTGGGCACGGGTCTCCTCTGCTGAATGAGGGGTTAGGCCTTCGTCCACCACGCTGACCTAATGCGGGTTGGCAGAAATGAAATGAAATGAAATAGTTTTATTCATCATGTAGGCAATTAAAATAGCGCTTATGACAAGTCAGTACAAAATAAAGAAACTGATGTAATTACAGAAATCATATCAACTAATATATACATTACATACATAGCATCGTCAAAATACACTGGGCAACTATAAAGTTTACAATATTTTTATATTAGTCCAGAATTGTTAAGTATTATTATTATTGTTATTTTTTCTCTGTTTTAAAGGTCGATATGGACCATAGGCATTACCGAAACGGCACGTGGTTTAAAACTACCACCGGATCCAAACACACATACCTTCGAAACTCTTATGAAGAACTGCTCAGATATGAAAGTTTCCTCACGATGTTTCCTTCACAGTTAAAGCAAGCGATAATAATTAACTATACATATGTAACTTAGCAAAATCTGAGGTATGCTCTTGGGGCTTCGAATTTGCCAGTTTCGTCTCAACAGTCCACTCTATTCCCCGCTGAGATTTCGCTGTTACAAAAAGTAACATCAATATTTTTCTAATTATTTAATAATAAACCTCCTGATACATCTCTCAGCAGCCTATCCCGCAAATGTCCTTGTTTTTTTTTATAAATATAAACCGCGTATAATCTTATTTTAACATTGTACTTAAAATTATTCACCCTATGCGAAACATTAGTCCTTAAAAGGATCTACTTATCACTGTAAATAAACTAACGTTTTTGACAAACAATGATTAAGTTTGACAACCTCTTAACACCCACGTATTGGCGCCAAACTTCACAATAAACACAGTCTCTCTATAGTAAAATCGAGGTAAAACACTTGATCCAATATTGTTTCGCAGGTTACAAGCTGTCTGATAACGCTGCGTTGGAATGTTTTGGATCTATAAAAAACATCTGCTGGTCTTTACTTTAGAGTTTAGAAAACGTTCACAGTTTTAGAATTTTTGTATCATTGTAATAAAACTAGTTTATTTATACGGATTTTATCACGGTTTAATTTTTATTTTAGTCCTGACGTTTCGAAAGCTTTTCAGCCTTCGTGGTCCCGGGAGAGACTGAGGTTTAGTTGAGGTTACTTTTATTTCAATGTGTAATATTCGCGTAAACCTAAGAAATCACTATTTTTGTATCATTATAATATTTACGAAGTGTCAAACTAGTGATTCGTACTGTAAAATAGAAAAGATATCATATTAAATTACTTATACATACGAGCACGTACGTACTCACGCCTGTAATCGCTGAAAGGGGAGGCAGAGGTGTAACCAGTACAATCATATTTCGCCGAGCTTATTTTTGTTCCATGATGTGATAGAGGGTCAGCCTATAACCATAACGGGCACAGATTCTAATTCCGGGAAATTCATATGTGATTTTTGGAATCGAAAATGTCCTTCAAACCAGCATACAACAGTAGGTACTGCTTGGCTTGACCCCTATCACATCATGGGATGGAAATAATCCCTGCGAACCTTGGTTGTACTTATTGTTTATTTTTATTTTATTTATTTATTGCTTCTCTGCCTATGCCTTTGGGATTGACCTTATGTTAATGTTAGACTTAACTTCCTATGACGATGATCGGTGAGACAGTTAATGATGCTACCGTGGAACGATCTCCCATAAATTTACATAGTACCTAGGATTAACGCGCAGATGCAGCGTCAATGATGCGTGACGCGACAATCGGAAGTCTACCTTTAAACATCCTTTGGGCAACTCTTTGTAATTTCTAAGCAGAGACCATAAATTTCATACGGTGAGTGGTTTAAGATCTTCCAAAACAAGATAACGCATATTTTTTTGTTTATTTTCCTCATTTTAGCAAATAAAGCTTAATGTAACTACACGGCTCGTAACAATAACAATAAATTTTCGGCAATGCTACTGATCTTACTATCATGCTATACATCTAATGGGGTAGGCATACCTTATGCCGCAATATTATAATATCATGTTGAAATCTCTCTATTCTAAAAAAAAGTAACTGCCGCTGCCAAAAGCTTCTCACGCTATCTCCTCCGAAACCGCTGGGGGTATGGGGTCGAGACCGATACCAATCGATGCAGAATAATGTGGTGAAGAAAGTAACATATGTCTCATATTCGTTGGACTAAGTTTTTTTTTAGTTTATGTTTTGTGGATAAACATGGGCAAAGCCCCTAGTATCATAAAGAAAACAATTCAATTGCTCAAAACTTAAAAACACAATCTGGATATCACAACGAGAAAACTAGTTTTTAACCGACACTTCAAAAAGGAGAAGGTTTTTATTTCGTCTGTAATATATCTACAATTTTTTATGTAAGCATGTTCATGCATAACTCCGCCAAATATGTACCGATTTTGGTGATTCTTTTTCGATAGAATTTACTCTGATGGCGGCCCATTTTAAATTTAAAATAAATATACCACTCCTACGCGGATGAAAGACTACAACTTCGACATTTATGGGCTGATTTTGATAATTCTTTCACGTGCCCTTGGTTTACGGCGCACTGTGGTTTTTAACAAATGTTATAGAATGTTTTGGCTTATAGTTTTTACGACCAGACACCAACCCCTGCCTGACGTCAACCCCTCTGGGGAGAATACTCAGAACCGAAACAAATATTTGTGGATCACACAAACATTTTCCACTGCGCCACGGAAACTGATAATTCACTAAAAATAATAAAATTAAAACTTACTAGCAAAAAATAAAGCTGTATTCTCCCGTGTTTTTCACGTTTATATCTGGGCTCCGATCATCCCTGCACCTAGGCGTCGCACACCACACTGATTATACACACAGATAACACTCAATTACCGGTATACTTATATCTCTTCGATGGGGAGAGAACTGCCCTTTCCGTAGTAGATAATGTATTTATAAGGTGCCTTGGCGTAGATGTCATTCTAATTCTTATCTACCTCCATTATACTTTATAATGTTGGTAGTATACTTGTACACCCAATAACTAATACACTACATAAACTACCTCACTAATAAAGTACTACTAGATAGTAGCCGGTAGGTCGTTTTTATTGCATAGGCCGGCAAACGAGCAAGTGAGTTACCTGATGGTATGTGATCTCCACCGCCCATATACGAACACAATACCAGAAGAGTCATGGGCGCGTTGCCGACCTTAAAGGAAAAGGATAATTAAGGGATTAGGAAGGGGAGGGGATTTGGGCCTTCGGATATCTCACTCACCGTACGAAACGCAGCAGCAAGCTGCTACTTGCTCGTAACGCGTACGCATTACAACTGCGTCGCCGAGGCAGTTTTGAGTTATTTAATAATCCTACTATTACCTATAACATTCTACTACTTACTGTAATAATGTTAAAGTTCGGAAGTTTGTAAGTTCGTGAATTTGGATGTTTGTTAGTCAGTCTTTGGCACATGGGTAGAGCATAACCTGGATTAGAACATAGCTTTTTATCCCAGAAAAGGTCGTTCACGCGTATTAACTGAGACGGCCTATCTAGACTAAGAATGAATGGGGTGGCTCGTCCGGGTCGTTACCACTGTCTCACAGAAAACCGACGTAAAGTAGTGGCTTGTTCCTGCGTTTCGTACGGTGAGTGAGATATCTACAACGTGGCTCTACCACTCATATTATAAACAAAATATAGGTCCATACAAACAAATTATCTTCAATTCGAAACATGAACATTGCCCGTGATTAGATTTTGCACCCGGTATGGCAATAAGATCGACACCTATCACATAGGGTGGAAATAAGCTCGGCAAAACGTGGGTGTGTTAGTTACACCTCTGCATACCACTTCGGTGATATACGCGTGGGCTTATGTTATGTTTACATACAAATAATCACCATCAAATGAGCCGCCATACAACTGTAATTAACGTTAATATATTTGCTGGTGCACTACTTCATTTTTACAGTTATGTACACAAATTACGGGGTTTTTAATTAAGCTCTTTCTAATTAGGAATATTAATTATCCTAAATAAACAAATGTAATGCATCTTTATCTTGATTGTGGGCTCCTTTTCTCCGCACTTAGCCCGTAAAATATCGGGCCATTGTGCGTGAAGTTTATAACAGCTAGGAATCTAGACTAACTCCGACCACAAGCGCAGGATCCTTCTTGAGTCTTCACAAGCTTCAAATGTAATGCATTTCTAACTATTATTGTTGGATCTCCAGCTCTATTAATGGTGGTTATTTCAGACCGTTTATCTGAGTGTCACGCTGTAGTCAATTTTGTCTACAGCATGAATCGGCCGGCTCGTCCGGGTCGTTACCACTGTCTCACAGAAAAACGACATAAAGTAGCGGCTTGCTGCTGCGTTTCCTACGGTGAGTGAGATATCTGGAGGTCCAAATCCCCCTCTCCTTCCCAATCCCTACATTATACCTTTCCTTTAAGGTCGGCAACGCGCTCATGATTCTTCTGGTATTGTGGACGTACATGGACGGTGGAGATCAAATAGGTGACCCACTTGCTCGTATGTCGGGGTATGCTATAAAAAAACAAATATATTTTTTAAATCGGCACTTTTCGGATTGGTTTCGGTCGAACATACTACAGAGTATCGTGTTTAGTATAGGGACTATCACTAGAGAAATGAGGCCGTTTTGATCGACTATTGCAATAAAATACTAAATAATAATAATAATTAAACGTACAACGATATCTATAATAGATACTTACGTCTATTTATTAGATATAAATTGATATATCGGCCATATTCGATGTGTACTATATGCTATACATGTCACGTAGCAATAAGTCTGACGAACATCTACACAAAGCGGTAGGTCCTTCGTATGCGAGAGGCCTCCTGTGTTGTACCATCGCTTTGTCTATTTCTTCCGCTAAACAACAGTGTGTAGTTGATGACTGTAGTTGATGACCACTGATGTATTTCGGTTTGAAGGGCACTGAGCCAGTGAAAATACTGGGCATTATGAGACTCAATATCTTATCTCTCGGGGTGCCGAGCGCAGTCCAATGTCATGCATTGCTTTGTAATTCAAAGTTTTGTGTAGTGTTTCTTCTAGTTATGGTCAGGCGAGCGACCTGCTCGTTTCGTCACTCAAACTAATTTATAAAAACATCTAATTCAATCATTGTGTCTTTTGTATGTGTAAAAACTCGTTAGGCAAAAGTGGGTTGATATCGATGGCGCGTACGATATCAGATCGGCTTTATTACGCCGACAGATCGACATCGATAGTTAAAAATATATTATGCACATCATTATCTATTGGATTATTACCGCTACTTCAAGTCAAGTCGTACGATGTTTCTATTATTTCCAGATAATTCTACCTTTTTAGGGTTCCGTACCCAAAAACTGCCACCTGAACCCTATACTAAGCCTAGACTGTATGTGTGTAAAATGTTCACAGTACATGTTCTATTCTATTTTATTTATAATTCTATTCTGTAAAAGAATAGTTAGTGGCCAAACTAGTGTCAAAGTGTTCAAGCCGCCCGAAAGCCTCCGACTTGGCTTAATGACTGCTGTGAGCTGTAACAGCCGGGACTGAGTTTTGAAGCACGGAGACGCTTAATTGAAATTAAATAATTAAATACACCCAACAGTCACACACATAGCCCTGACCCCACACTAGGTAAACCTGTATCGTGGGTCTCAGTAACTACGAGGGACTTGCGGTCCCACAACACCCAGAGCTGAAACAATTTTTTATGGATCACACAAACATTTGTCTCGGTGTGGGAATCGAACCCACGTCCTCTCGCCTCTTAGCCGGTTACTCGCCGACTGCGCCACGGAGGCTGTCAATAAATACATTCATACCATCTAGGTAATATATCAATGATACCATCCATAGACTGACGGCGCCAACAGTTGCCTAACTCGCTAATCGTTTACTGATTAGTGAGTGCAACTGAATATCAGTGTCTATGTGTTATGGCGGATATCCTAAAAAAACAATAAAATTAAAAAAGGATTTATTTAAGGGGGGACGTGCCGCGTGATACCGAATGCGCGAATCCGATTCGGACTGTGGCGGTTTTTATACAACCCACAGGTTACCAACGGAACACTAATGCAGAGCCTACGCCGCCTGTCTGTCCGTCTGGCCATCCTACTTTTAAAAGGCTCTATCTTTTGAACCGCAATAGGTAGGCGGAAATATTCACCAAATATGTGTTATTATGGCCGATTTCTTAACAAATACTTACCAAAAAGGCAAAATATAAGGGTTTGTGTATTGAACTCTCGGTGCGCCAGTCCTACTTGAACTTGACCTTTAATTCTTGTTCGCCTGCATTAATTACAATAAAACTTAATTATTATCTCTGAGTGCAGCAATATCTAATTTATAAATTCGCAACATTGTGAATAAAAAGCAATAATGTTTAGATTACCTGCGCTCTATCACGTAGCATGCAAGTGTAAAAATGTACTATTCAATGCAAAAATCGGCATAGATACTTAGTCCTAATTACTATTTATCAAATCTTGGAAACCGCTTGGCAATTCGAAGAAAATTATGTCCACATTTTTCTAGTCTAATTAGTCCATGATTCTGGCCTTACCGAGCCCATTAGCTATAAGTATATATGTATATAAGATTAAAATAAGAAAATAATAATATTTAAAACTATAAAAAATATATTTTACACGATTTTACAAGAGCTTTTATAAGGCCTTCTAAAAATATAGGAATAGTTTGTTTTATCTATGACGGGCTCAAAAGACAAGTATCCAGGCCGTAATATAAATTAAACAACAATGGCTGCTGTGCAGTGATGCCAAAATGGGCGGAATCCCCAAGTTTGGTGGGATTTTAAAGCTTGAAATTTTGGGGGAATGATGTGGGTAGGAAATGGGAGGTTTCAGTTCCGACTACAAAAAACTTAATGTATTAAACTTATTGTAGTAAAATATTATTTTTATTCTTTGAGGCTTGACCATTTTAAGTTATTTAAAAGAATATTTTGTAATCTTTAGGGCTTTTTCTTGAAATATCAGATATTTTTGGGGGTATCTACGTAAGACTCGAGGTGAATGGGAGACAGTCATCTGGCAGCACTGCTGCCGGGATTTTGTTGTGACGACTGACGGCTGAAGGATATGTTTCCATGGCTATGAATAAATTATAAAAAAAAAAGATTTTGTTGTGAAATGTAAATAACCTAAAAATTCAAATGCAAGTCTTTTGTAATTGTAATGTTTAGGAGACATTTATTAAACTTACCTAATTTAGTTTCTATTAAAGTATCAAAACCAATTAGTTATTTCAACATTAAACGACACTTTTCTTGGAATAAATCGAGAATCATGAAGGTATCAATTTTTATTTTTTATGCAATTATGACAGAAACTCTACGTGAAACGTGTTTGTAAACACATATAACCTCTTTAATTACCAGTCAATTACACAAACATTGTTCAAAGTGAAAGAAATAGATAAAAACCAGACTTTAATGTATACTACTAGACAGGCTGTTTAGCCGATGTTAATATTGATTTACGGTCAATTGACCACAACTTAGTGGTACAATTTCTATGTACTGTGCAGCTTGTCTAGTATTATATATTAGTTTTTGATAAAAACTGGAAAAACAACTAATAGGGGCATGTCATTTTGTCCACAGTATGCCCATTTATACTGTTGATACTACCTCAGCCTACTCTGGATACCACTGGGCACTGCCTCACAGAAAGCAGACGTGGTGACCCTCTAGCTCCTTTGCCGATTAAGAAAATTATTATTTTGAGAATGACATTTTAACTTTTTTTATAACTGCTAATGATGAGACGAGCAGGTCGCTCGCTTGATGTAAACGTGACGCCTGCCCATTAACAAAGGCAAACCACCAGTACATCGAATTCGAAACACTGTAAGCCACTAGACTGTGCTCATCACCCCAAGACATAGGATGTTAAGTCTCATAAATCCCAGTAATTTCATTAGCCTTCAAAACGAAACACAACAGTGCTTCCACACTGTTGCTTGGCGTCAGAAATAGACGTAAGTGGTGGTGCTTATCCCAGACAACCTATCATATATGAAGGACTAATAACCCTTCTGGGAAGAAAACTCAAACCTGAAATATTTGGAATGTTTCTGGCATTGCCCTTTAAAAATTCCCTTTGGTTAAATTTAAAGAAATCTCTTTCTATTCAATATCTACAATATAAAATCATCATACCAAAGTTTCGAAATTTTATACTTAACAGTGGGCTGTGTAACCTTGAGACATCAGAACCTTTGCCTTTTATATAATTAGCTTTAGCTCATAGCTTCACTTGCATGGATGATTACTAATGGTTGCCTGTAAGAGATTGCCCTGAGCGATAAGGCCGCCAATTGTACTATTATTTGTATTATTATTTTTCACATACATACTTGTACTTTTAGTGTTGTACAAGAAATAATTATAAATAAATAAATAGATGGCTTATTTGTATTATACAACCAGGATAAACAGTATTCTCTATCCTAATCCAGGTCATGGTGCACCTGTATGGCATATTCCATCCAAATCTGTTCAGAGCCTAAGGTCTGACTGGTTACACTGTTTAACTTTTAAAATCTTAACCTATATATACCTACCTATTGACAGCCTCCGTGGCGCAGTGGACGAGTTGCCGACTGTGAAACGTGAGACTATGGGTTCGATCCCTGCACCGAGACAAATATTTGTCTGATCAACAGATATTTGTTTCAGGTCTGGGTGTTGTGAGACCGAAAGTCTCTCGTAGTTCTTGATACCCACGACACAAGATAATCGTATCTTACTGTTGTGTCAGGACTATGAGTGTGACTGTTGGGTGTCATTTGTTTATTTATTATTTACCTAGAGAAAACTGTTCTCAACACATTTTTTTTGTTGTCAGATCGGCACCCATGATGGAGTTTTCCATTGCGATGAAGTGCTTGCATGTTACATGCTTAAATGTTTGCCGCAGTACAAAGACGCAGATATCGTCAGGACTAGAGACATGGCTAAACTCAATGATTGTGATATAGTTGTTGACGTTGGTGCGGTATTTGACCATGACACGAAGAGATATGATCATCATCAGAGGGAATTTAATGAGACATTGAGCTCTTTAAGACCTGAAATTGGTGACAAGTATAAAATTAAGTAAGTTGATATAAACTACATTGTGATGCAGTGAATAACTGAGTGGTCATTCTTGCAGTAGAGGGGTGTTGATGTATGTATTATATTCATCACATCTATAGTGCGACAGTGTTGTTATGTCGTATTTCATTATCACCCCTCCCCCACCCCTCCACTACCACAGGATGACCTACTCAGATATACACGAGGCCTGTAATTTGATATTGTTATTTTCGAATCATAGTAAGTTATTTTAGACAGCCTCTGTGACATAGTAGGCGAGTAGCTGCCTGTAAAGCGAGGGGCTGCAGGTTCGATTCCCGCATCGAGACAAATGTTTGTGTGATCCACAAATATATGTTTCGAGTATAGGTGTTTCCTCCCAGATGCGTTGACGTCAGGCAAGCGTCTAGTTGTAAAAATTACAAACTAATTCATTCTGAAACTTGTGTTAAGAAAACATGTTGCATTAACCCCACTGCAAGGTAGGCAGATGGAAGAAGAGTATGTTGAATAGGATTTTTTTGTATAATATTTTTGCAGTAGTTATGCTACATATATTATTTAGCCAGCTTTTGCAGGGTTAGAATTTTATTTATTAAAAACTGAGGTAGTGACAGTGTTTCGTGAAATAAAATACTCTGACAAGATCTATGTATATAGCGTGTACATTACTAAACTTCTGGCGACCAAATGATCGCATACAGTATGTCTGTCAGGAGTCTATGGCAAGTTCTCGGCGGCCATTTTTTCAATATATAATTTATGCAATATATTTGTACATTATTCTAGAGTTATAAAGTAGGTATTATAATATTTTCAGACTCAGTTCTGCTGGTCTTGTTTACACTTTTTATGGAGAAGAAGTAATAAAACAACTGGCTCCAAAAGATGTACCCATAAGTAAGGAGGATTTTAAAATAGTATACAGAAAAGTCTACGAAAACTTTATAGAGGAAATTGATGCTATTGACAATGGAGTTCCTATGACGGATGAGGAACCGAGGTATAAAATACGGACAAATCTGAGTAATCGAGTTGGGAGACTTAATCCTGAATGGAATTCAAAACAAGACATAGATATCGATGAAATATTCAGAAAGGCAATGGATTTGGTCAGTAACGAGTTCTTATACACAGTCAATTATTTTATTACTATCTGGTTACCAGCCAGAGTGTATGTAAAAGAAAGTCTAGATAATCGTTACAATATACACAGTTCAGGACAGATTTTAGAGTTTACAGAAAGATTCCCATGGAAGGAGCATTTTTTTGATTTGGAGAGTGAAATGTCTATTAAGAATGAAGTGAAGTATGTTATTTTCAATGACAAGCCTAAGTCGTGGAGGGTCCAGGCAGTGCCTGTAAGTCCTACAAGCTTTATTTTGAGGTAAGTTAATAAAAAATAACTTAGCTTGCTAAGACGCGAGAGTTCACATGCTAATGAAAATTAAATCATAATAGCATTAATTGCTATTACTAGTTAGCATGCAAAACAAAGGCTATTTAAATATACGCACTCCCGCCTGTAATCCCTGAAGGGGTAGGCAGAGGAGTAACCAGTACACCCACATTTCGCCGAGCATATCTCCGTCCCACGATGTAATAAGGGGCGAGCATATCGCCATACCGGGCACAAATTCCAGACTCCAGGCTGATACTGAGCATTTCGTAATAAAAAAACCCAATACCATTTTACCCGACCCGGGGATCGAACCCGAGACCTCAGCGTTGGCCTCAATCATAACGCGTACGCATTCCAACTGCACCACCAAGGCATGCTATTTACAATAATAAAAAAATTGTTTTTCAGAAAACCACTGAACAAGAAATGGTGGGGAGTAAGGGACGATACATTAAGTAAAGTGGCAGGTATACAAGGATGTATATTTTGTCACAGCAATGGGTTTATCGGTGGAAATGAGACCAAGGAAGGAGCTCTACAAATGGCGATTGAAAGCCTGAAAACCGAGTAATAAAGATAAAGAAAATATTATGAGATAATAATTATGAATGTATTATATTAAAATGAAATGTTTACACCTCTTGGTTTTGTTTTACTTATATTTTTGCAACCCCTGAAACAAATATTTGTGGATCACACTAACATTTGTGTCTATGCGGGACTCAACCCGCGGCCTTTCGCTTCACAGCTGGCTATTCGCCCACTGCGCCACTGCGGCTGTCAAATTATTGGTTAGTAATTACTAACAAAAATGCTATTATCAATTGATAATCATCTATTTTTATTTATTGGCTTATGAAAGGATTCTTTTTTTCTCTGAATCCTCGAGGAGGCAGGCAGAGGGAACGAAATATCGCACCAAACCGGCCAACTATTTATATCATGAAATGATATCTATAAATTTAAGATATTTGTTTACTTAGAAATCTTTCTATTTTTTTTTTATTAGCTTGTATGACGAGATGGGCAGGTCGCTCGCCTGATGGTAAGCGCAACGCCTGCCCATAAGCAGAAGCACGCCACACAGAACTTTGAATAACATAGCGTTGCATGGCACTGGACAGCGCTCGTCACCCCGATACATAAGTTGTTAAGTCTCATAATGCCCAGTAATTTCACTGGCTTTAATGTCCTTCAAATCAGAACACAACAGTGCTTACACACTGTTGCTTGACGGCACAGATAGACAAAGCGGTGGTACCAACCCAGAAGGCCTCTCGCATACGAGGGACTTACCACCTTGTAAACCACAAACTCAGGTATGTGATTTCCTCACAATGTTTCTTTCAATGTTAAAGCAAGTGATAATTTAAAAATGAATACACACAACTTAGAGAAGTCATTGGTGCATGCTCTTGGGTATGGTTTCGATCCTGCGACAGTTCAGCAGTCCGTACCAGTCTCCGCTGAGCTATCGCTGCTTCAAGACTATATTTTGCTTATTAAAAAAAAAAATATAGCTAAGCCATTTGTATTCAATATAATAATATGTAGATACTACTTAGCAGATTTCAGTTCATAGTATCTTGTTTATAAAATTCAAGTCTACAATCCAAGTTAAACATATCATTTAAACCACAAATATTTTCATCCATCACACATGTCACTTTCTAACACATAAGTAAATTAATTTACAACTATTTAGACTTCTTTTGAAACCAATTTCACTTGATCTTTTGAATTTGCATTGCTTAAGTCATCTGCTGTGACTTGCACATCTGATTTCGTTTCACTTACATCGTCTTTCTTAGCTTTATCTAATTTCACACTTGTGTCAACTTCCAAATGATCATTTGAATTGACATCATTCGATTCAACTGTTGTTACTTCCTTATCTGATTTAGTTTCACTTGTCTCGTCTTCCTTAGCTTGATCATCTAATTTCGCACTTGGACTGATTTCATTTGGAATAGTTTCAATTTTGTCATTCGATTTGACTTCACCTCTATTTGATGATTTACGCGTTTTTTTATCATTTTCTTCTTCATCATCATCATAATCATCATTGTCATCGTCATCATCATCCCCGCCTTCTTCCACTTCCTTCGGTAAGTCGTCAGAAGGTTCATAAGAGTGTATTTTTAGTTTCTGTAACCAGAAGCCCATGTTGTTATCTTCGATTTCCCCTTTCACGATATTTGGGTATATAAAATCCATTTTAAATTTCTGTATAGTGTCATCTGCCTCGTCCCATGTTAACTTGTCATGCGTCGATCCGAATTTAGCATCGTATCTGTCGTAATGAACCTGTAAAATATGAAAAGTATGTAAGGTTTCATTATTCAGAGTTATAAGTGGAGAAATACATTAAAATCTGAACTAAATTGATGTTGGATGGAATTCAATATAAGAAAATCTATGCATGCTGGATTTTGAATAATCATGTGGACTTTTCCGGGATTGGAAAGTGGCTTATTTCCTAATCCAGGTCATGGTCTACCTGTGTGCCAAATTTCATCCAACACCCTTTAGCTGTTAAGGAGTACATAATTGAATAACAAACATCCAAATAGTAATAGGACGGTTAAAGTTTTGTGTTTCGACAATTTTCGTTTTTTACGAATTACTACGAAAATGCAATCATTATCCAGCGTCTAGTCAATCGAGAATAAATAACTAAATAAGTTCATAATTTGAAGTTCTGTATTAAAAATCATCATTATTACGTCTTCCTATTTACGAAATAGACGATTGCTGTTGTCATAGTACTCCGACGATTCCTCTGTTATTATGGATGTGCATGGGCGGCCTTGATCTACTTATTATCAGGTAACCCGATTGCGCATTTTCTTACTCTTGAATTAAATTCACACAAAATTTTTATTATCAGATATCTAGAGCAGGTAGCTTTCTTCAGAAATATAAAAGGTGTAAGGTAAATGTATCGGAAGTAGAAAAAAGTATCGATATATCGTATCGGCATTTACAAAAATATCGATATCACTTCATAAAAAAAAACTGATATAGGCTTGAAATTTGGGCTACCTTTTTGGCAAACTTATATAAAATATTGTTTTATATAATTTCAATGCTTACTTATATGTATCGATAAATCGATATTTTTTCTCCATTCCTTACTTAAGTGTCAATGTTTAAAAATTATGGGTTATACTTCTTTACCGAATAATAAGTGAATATACCTTATCCAGTACTAATCCGAGACCAGGTGCAGTGGGTATCATGACCTTTTCCTTGGCAAACACCTTGTCCAGTATCGACGTATCAGTGTGACCACGAAGTATCGCTATCGCGAGTCCCACCATCTTCCTTATTTGGTGCAGCATAAAACTTTGGCCCTGGTGAAAGTAAAGCTTTCCTTTATATGCAGAATTAGCTTGGCCATATTTATGGTAATATTAGTTTTTTTTTAAGGAACTTACATTGCTTAGTTGTTGTTATAAATACACGAAACAATAAGAATTTTAATAATTATATTCAGTTTTTGTTAGTATGATAGTTGTTTAGATATGGTTTGCATGAAATAGCTCACAGAAAAACTGATGCCTGATGTACTATTTCATTTCATATTTCAATATACCTCCAGAATTTCACAAAGTGGTAAGTCCCTCGATGCGAGAGGCTGTGTGGGTTGGTACCACCATTTTGTCTATTTCTGCCGACAAGCAGCAGTGTGTAAGCACTACAGCATTGCAGCAGTTTGAGGGACATTAAAGCCAGTGAAATTACTGGACATTATTAGACTTATGAATAGGGGTGATGAACGCAGACCAATGCCATGCAGTGGGTTGTAATTCAAAGTTCTGTGTGGCGTTGCTTCTGTTTACGGGCAGGCGTGGCGCTTACCATCAGGCGAGCGAGCTGCTCGTTTCGTCACTCAAGCCAATAAAAAGAAAACTAAATACCTTTACTATTAAGACAGCAAACTCCATATCAGAATATACGAATACTCTGTCTACATTAAAACCCATCATGTACCTTAATGCAGAAGGATCTTGGAAATGTCTGAAACAAAAATACATACATACATACGCACTCACGCCTGTAATCCCCGAAGGGGTAGGCAGAGGTGTAACCAGTACACCCACATTTCCTCAGCGTTTACATCAATCGTAACGCGTACGCATTACAACTGCGCCACCGAGGCAGTCAAAAACAAAAATACTATATGAATTATAAAACCACAGGAGTATGTCGGTCGCAAATGCCTGAGCCAGTTCATACTAGGAGTACGATCCCGCGGTTGGACCATAAAGAGAGAAAGAGACATGAGAGCTAATCATCTCGTTATGGAGAATGCTCAAGATTGTGCGATGTGGAGGAGTCTTAGGCGGACCCTGGCTTTAAGTCGGAATTTCGCCGGGTGGAAAGAAAAATATGCTACTGTTATTATCCTGCCCATTTTCAGCGGGCGAGTAGCCGGCTGCAAAGCCAAAGGCCGTGGGTTCGATTCCCGCACTGAGACAAATGTTTGTGTGATCCATAAAAAATTGTTTCAGGTCTGGGTGTAGTGGGTTGGCAAGTCCCTCGTAGTTCCTGATACCCACGATACAGGGTTACCTAGTGTGAGGTCAGGACTATGTGTGTGACTGTTGGGTGTATTTATATAACACTGTATGGGCTATCAGTGCAAATTATGCTGTCATGAGACATCAATCCTGGCCAAGTATAAATATACACTGAAATGATATATTCAAAAGACTATGGGCTAAGTTCCTTGATGCTTCTCAGACCAGTGGGTAGTTCCGAAGCACCAGTAGAGGTATTTAAATGTAATTTATTCTATTATTGACGTATAAAAGAGCCCTATGTAGTAGTAATGCCAATTAATGCAATTACGATTTAATTTCATTAGCATGTGAATTCTCGTGTCTTAGCAAGCTAATCATTCGCGTTAATGCTATTTGCTAACATCAAACATGTTACATGACAGATGACACAATAATTATAAAGCTACGCATGAATTCATACTTCACATAATTTCGCAACTGTTATTTTTTTTTTTTTTTTTTTTTTTTTTAGGTTGAATGACGAGACGAGCAGCTCGCTCGCCTGATGGTAAGCGCCACGCCTGCTCATAAACAGAAGCAACGCCACACAGAACTTTAAATAACAAAGCACTGCATGACACTGGACTGCGCTCGTCACCCCGAGACATAAGGTGTTAAGTCGCATAATGCCCAGTAATTTCACTGGCTTCAATGTCCTTCAAACCGGAACACAACAGTGCTTACACACTGTTGCTTGGCGGCAGAAATAGACAAAGCGGTGGTACCAACCCAGCCGGCCTCTCACAAAGGAGAGACCTTACCACCTTTTAATTTGCGAAATGCTAAATGAGACTTAGCATGCTAAAAATTGATACGAATGTTAATTAATCCAATACTACTATGTGGCATTAACGTAATTTTCTTACTTTTTCTCTGTAAAGTTGTGATAACATTTAGTTCCTTTATACACTCCAAGGATACTGTTAATTTTCTCCAACTTCTCTGAAGGTATCCTGTATTGTTTCCTCGCTACTTCATCTCCAAGACTCGGCTCAAACACATAAGTTGGTAGTGTGTAGCTGTACGTCCTGGCATTACACTTTGATTTTGAATTGAATTTGTTTGTAACTCGCTTTATGCCAAACACTTTTATGCATTCAGGTAACCTTTTGTTTATTTCTTCTATATCTACTTCGAGTGCTGTAAAAGTTTTGTATATTAGTTGTGTTTTTTGAAGTAAATTTTGTCATCATCAATGAACTGAATAACATAGCTGTTCTATTCGGTTAAGCTTAATAAAAATAGTTAGTCCTATTTTTTAACATACATACGCACTCACGCCTGTAATCCCCGACGGGGTAGGCAGCGGTGTAACCAATACACCCACATTTCGCCGAGCGTATTTCCGTCCCTTATGTGATAGGGGGCGAGCCTATCGCCATACCGGGCACAAATTCCAGACTCCGAGCTGATACTGAGCATATCGTAATAGAAACACCCAATACCACTTTACCCGACCCGGGGATCGAACCCGAGACCTCAGCGTTGACTTCAATCGTAACGCGTACGCATTACAACTGCGCCACCGAGGCAGTCCTTTTTTTTAACTAGCCTGAATAACGTTAAGAGCAGGTTGCTCGTCCGATGGTAACCACCAAGCATACAGACACAACACCACTCAGAACAACACAAGTGTTACTGCTATTTTGCGGCAAAAACAGAAAAAGCGGTGGAGGGACCAGCCACCTCATAAAGTAATTATGAAACAAATTAATTTTAGTTTGACAGGACTAAAATTTGTTGTGTTTACAGATCATAGATACCTAATATATGTTGTTGATGACATATGTATGTTACAATTACTTTTTAAGAAACGCATGCGCATTTAATACATTTACTCATACATGTCTTATTTAGTTTGCTTATATTTGTTCACATACAAAACCATGTTATCTAACTCCGGAATTACTTTTCACACTAATGCCAACTATGCAGTTGTGGCCAAAACCTATTTTGAAATAAATATTATATAACATAAAGAATCAATTTCAAATAGTTCAATTTTGCAACCGTATGAAATAGTAAATTTTGTAGATGATCCTTAAATAAATAAGAGAAATCTATTGGATGGATAATAATAATACTAACGTAGTTTAAGTGACACAACCTGTCTGGCTGCAGACACTCCTTTGTCAGTCCTAGAGCTTCTCTGAAAGTGCGTGTTCTGTGCAGTATTAAAATCTGCCTCTGTTATGTAATTAGCTTCTAACAATGCCTTGAATAGATCCTCTTCTATTGTTCTTACTCCTGGGTTCCTGTAAAATGATATTGTGGGTACAATAACTTTACTGCGCAGTGTACTGATGGCAGCCATTTTTCCTTTGTACACCTCCTGTCATTTGGATAAAAGATATATCATGTCACAGCCAAGAATGTAACAGACAACTCTTGAAAAATTATTGTATTGTAGCCTCCTCAATGGTTTCCTATTATTACAATTCTTGCCTATGTCTTACGATAAACTCTACATACATACGCACTCACGCCTCTAATCCCTGAAAGGGTAGGCAGAGGTGTAACCAGTACACCCACATTTCGCCGAGCGTATCTCTGTGCCATGATATCATAATAAATAAAAAATAAAAAAAATAGAGTGAATGAGGCCAAAGAGGTATGCAAGGATCGTAGCAAGTGGAAATCCGTTGTCTCTGCCTACCCCTATTGGAAACAGGCGTGAGTCTATGTATGTATGTATGTATGATATGATAGAGGGCGAGCCTATCGCCGGAGCATTTCATAATAGAAAGCCCTATATGCATTACAACTGTGCCACCAAGGCAGTCACAAGAAACATTCTCTATTCAAATGGGGTTTTAGTCTGAAAACAATATCTGTGATGTTCTTCATGACTAACTACAAGATGGCCACATATATTGCAAAAAAAATGCAAATAATGTAGTGAATTCTGCAGGATACAGGTTATATCAGTTGCAGAGCAACTGCCTGCCTGATAAATAAATAGATAAATAAATATTCAGAAAAATCAAGAAATGCATATGTAATTATTTTTCTTTATAAAGTATTTTTTTTTTTGTTTTAATGTTCCCCCCATTTGTTCCTTACCCTAACGCCCGGTTTCTGAAAGGCTAATCAAATCAACATTCAACTAACAGAACTTTGATTTTGACACCGCTGTCAAATCAATTAGAGTTGCTGAAACGTTAATTAGTGAAAATTTTTATAATATTTGATGTCTCTTTAGTACCATTTGATATACGATTTTTCATATTAATTTGAAAGCTATGTTAACTAACATGTGTGTTAAATCAAAGGTGTTGATCATGCTTCTAGCAATTCAATTTCGACTTGACATGAGATTTGACATTTGATTAGTTAATTTAACATTGATAAGCCTTTCAGAAACCGGGCGTAAGTCTTTTAGACCTTGAAATTCAGCCCTCAACTACAATATGGTAATAGTGATAAAATATACCTTAGATATAAAAGCATACTAAAAATTTTAAATTTTCAGATGTTATTCATTCACGAGAGTTTTTAACCAGTGCGTCCTACCCGTAATGACCTACGGAGCTGAAACGTGGACACTGACCAGCGGACTGGTCCACAAGTTCAAAGTAGCTCAGCGTGCTATGGAGCGAGCAATGCTTGGAATTTCTCTGGTGGATAGAATTCGGAATGAAGTCATCCGCCAGAGAACTAAGGTCATCGATATTGCTCGCAAAATTAGCACGCTGAAGTGGAAGTGGGCCGGTCATGTCTGCAGACGGACAGATGGTCGGTGGAGCAGACATGTGCTGGAGTGGAGACCACGGTTAGGCAAACATAGTGTAGGACGCCCTGCTGCACGGTGGACCGACGACTTGAAAAAGATGGCGGGTAGCGGGTGGATGCGGGCTGCTCAAGACCGGGATGGTTGGCGCTCACTTGGGGAGGCTTACGTCCAACAGTGGACGACAACAGGCTGAGATAAAAATTCATTATATATTTTTTTGAACACAACATGAAACATAACTTACCTTTGCATACCGTAATAATCAACACCGCTATACCCAAGCAACATAGCCACCTTTTTCTTCTTAATCCTTTCGAAAGGTTTCTTTTCGGCACTCTCTCCCTCCACTTTCCGTTCATCATCCCATCTCCGTTTCATAAACCTCTTGTTATACCTGGTTGCTTTCTTGCTGGGGACTAGATCTGTGTTTTTGTCTTCAGGTTCTTTCGTTTCCACTGCTACGTCCATGGCAGACATTGTACGGACTTGTAATACTGAAATATCAAGTGAAATACAAAGTAGGTCCCTCGTATGTGAGAGGTCGTCTGGGTTGGTACCACCGCTTTGTCTATTTCTGCCGCCAAGCAACAGTGTGTAAGCACTCTTGTGTTCCGGTTTGAAAGACATTGAAGCGAGGAAAATTAAAAGCCAAAGTTTTGAATATAGGACTTACATTGTAAGCGTTTGGTAGAAAGAATATTTAGATCTATGGTAAAATTCAACGTGGGTAATAAATATATTCTCCCATTCTATAGTAAAGTTAACCTAAAAAATTTAAGATTCATATTTAATTATATTCATAGATTTATATTACAACACTCCGATATTTTATAAATCTTATTGTGATACACAAATATATACAATATCCAAATAAATTTAATGTAAAATGATCAATGATTGATGTCATACAGTCGGAGTCACAGATTAACTATTAGTAGCTAGTCAGAGAGCGGTTTTTCATATTAATAAAAAAATAGCAACCGTATGACCAACAGCTTAGGAACGGAATTAAACGGTGAGAAATAATCACATTTAAAATAGCATTAGAGGGGAAAATCTCTTAAAGACACAGATCGCATTGTTCTATGTGCATATTTTACCTGTTCTAACAGGATGCCGCGGCAAATTCTGTCTCAATTTATCAACAAATAATCGGAATAGCGTTACGGACATACCTAAAATATGTTCTTTTGTTTATAAAATAGTTTAATTCATTGATTTTTTATATCAAATACGTGCATCACACAAAACATGAATAGCCAGCCAACAAATTACGACTTGTGACATGAACAGTGTTGCTAATTCATTTTCTAAGCCCACCAAAAAGGCTTTATTCCCTGGAGCCGAAAAGTTGAACATTTTAATTTGTTAATTAAGCTTTTCCACATAATGAATTTTTCAAAACTACTAAAAGTAAAATATTCCACTGTACACACAACATTTTCGAATTCACCAATTACTCCCATTACTTGATATAGCAAGTAGCCGCTCGTCCAAACTACTCCAGAGTCCAAACCACCAGGATCCCCCCTAAAGTAATTTGGGCATAGCTTCAAATACGTGGTTACAGTGCCTTTATCTATGTATTGGTTCCTCTATCTACGGTCTGAGGTCAGCCTCGTAGTGAATATATACTCTTTACTGACCTCGTCAAAGAATCTCGTATATTTTTATAGTGTTGTACGCGTTTTGCATCTGAAATATCGATTAAATACCGACTTAAGCAGTGTTGTAATAGATAAACTAAAGTTAACGGAACTTTAAATATTCAACTATTAGGTCCTATTAACTTTATTATTCAATAGGATAATCCCCAATCCCCATGACCCGTGCTACATCCAAGAGCGTCACTTGCGGCGCATAGGTACAATCCAAGAAAGAACTTTGCTGCATTTATTGGACCATATGATAATTTTTTGTAAATAATTTATATTGGACAACAATTCAATAAAGATTTAAAATGTAGGTATTACTGTAATTTTTCTGCCAGAAATTAAATGAATTGCACTATGGACATCAGTTACAATCGCAGAACATTAAAATTAAATTATATAATCTTATTTAACCCAGGCACGTCTTGTTCATAAAAAATATCTAGATATTTCTAGAGAGTTCGTATTGTATACCTGTTTATACATTTAACCAAACTTAACTGTGTCCCATCAGTAATTTAAATGTAAGAATGTATCATGACCACGCATGCTCCAATTAAGCGCATGCGTATCATTACTAATATTTTAGAAAAGATTTATTCAGCATGGGTTGACGCAGTGCTTCAAAAATGAGGGGTGGAAGTTCAGAACGCCTGGTCGTGCGACCATCACGGCGTAGGGGCGAAGCGCGGGCAAAACTCACACGGTATATCACTATAATGTTAGTGGCGTTGCTCGGCGGCGGAGGATCTGCGCTTCTCTTCCTGGTGCCCTTGTACGCGGACCCCGCTCTAAGTGCGCTGGCAGCCGACTTTGACCCCATACCTGCGGAGTGTGTCACAGAAAGACGTGACGATCGCCTAGGCTTGGATAACTGCACATGGGCGTCCTGTCGAGAAGGCTGTACGAGCGACGCTTACAAATGCATCCAACTTCATGTCAAATATAAAGCCTACACGGAGGAATGGCGCCCTGCGGTATTGTTTGTGAATATAAAGGGCTGCGGATATCCGCCTGCGGTTGACTGTGACAATTTTACAACTAGTTATGGGTACGTGGGGGCTAAGTATCCCTGTTATTGGTCGAGAGCTGACACTACTGTGGTAGTGCCGCGTTGGTCGCGTGGGGAACAAGTGGCTACAGTGACCCGCACGCTAGCCCTGCCGCTGTTTTTGTCTGGTTGCGCTGGTATAGGACTCTGTGCTTTACACTGCGAGTGCAGACCTCGTCGTCGTCGCCGCCCTCCGCGTCGTCCTCCACGCTTGCCCACTCTATCTCCAGACGACACCTCAGTGTATCGATTGCCTTAGTTGCACTCTGTTTCAAAGACCATTTGAATGCAGGCACAAATATTAGTTTTTTTGACGTGTGTGTGTGTAAATAAACGTGTGTATATAATATGTAACAATGAATTGGTGTTTTATTATAACCATTACGTTTTTTACGTTAGAAATAATATTTCCATTTTATATCAAATGGTGACTGCAAATTAATGATTTTATTGTTTATCGATTTTACAATTAACATCGTTAAATAAAATTAGCCCGCACTAATTGGAAAAAATAAAGTGGTAGATATAATAGGCAATTTCACAACCGTATCCTCAAACGGTAGGCACAGGTGATCTAGTTTATTACAATTTATTTTATGTGTATTGCGAATGGTATATGCCCATATGAGATATATGGGAGGCAACTCTTCACCCATTATTAGTGCATAAAATATCAGAACAATCGGGCTAGGTAACGATTCATTCTGAGAGTTCATTTGACAATCCACTTCAATACTTACGAATAACAAATATCACAAGGAATAAAACACATAAATACAGAAGTAAAATATTTATTTCAAGGTTTATAATGCGTCTTAATAATTATTTTTCCGAGTACAAAATTATATTTCAGTCGAACACCATCCCTGGCAACATTTACAATGCCTTCAGTCTTCACATTTCACACGCTACATTTTACACCGTTTAAAAGTATCATATTATAAACAACCTTCGAGAATTAATCCATCTCGAAGTACACAACTGAAGATTATGTTTAATATCGATTAATACACATAAATACTATCGAGATTTCTTTATCAGGTCAGTATACCAGTATATGATTCCAATCGAATCAAAATAGACGTAAATACTGGTTTCACTATGAAGTAACATATAACACCTTTACTGCTTTGATTAGAACCATACATCAATAATATAATAAAAATTGAATATTTAGATCAGTTTAACACATAGATAGTATTAGGAATGTATAATCTGTAATATAAATATTTCCCTAACTTTATTCCAAATGAAAACAATCGTATTCATGTGTACAATACCGACTTCATAAAAATAGGGAGCACTGTTTTCAATCATGGACAGAAACATATTTAAAAATTATGTTAAATTGGCATTAACATTTGACACAAAGTACTCGAAAACAAATGGTAACTTTTATACATTTTGGTAGAATGCGAGACATTATCAACCTTTCCATAACAACAAAAACCCGATTGCTTCCAGATTAAGAGCGAAAGAAATTAATTGGAACTTTATTAAGCATAATTATAGATTTATAGATCGATATAAGAACTACAAGTAAATGTTTACAGTTTTGTAAAATATTGTAGTATCGATAAAAGTAACTTTGATGAAACTTATCGATAAAACATGAGGTAGAGAGTAAAAAACGAATTCGAGTAATATAAGATTTAAAACCACACAGTAGTTTTATTTTATTAAAATATAATTATAAGCTGCACATATTATTTTATTATGAAATTAAAGCTATTATTACGAAATGGACTGTTCTAAAAGCGATTTGCAATTAAAGTGCTTTGTACTAATTTTAAGTACTTCATGTTCTCTCGCTTTAAACTTGATTAAGTTACTTTTTAAGTATTAATTGAGTGTAATACTTAAAAAGTATAAAAAATAAGATTATAAAATTATGTATAGATGTTTCTACCTCTTTCCCTCTTCAAATGGAAACACCAGGCCGCTATCGAGCAATGGAACGGAATCTTCCATTGTATAATAAAAAAAATAATTTAAAAAAATCACCTAAAAATTGGACTATAAAGTGAGCAATAATAGTTTTAAAGATTCTATTCCATAACGCGTCAACATACAAATTTTATTCAAGAAATCGCAACAGCGATTACAATATTCGTTTGTGGACTAATTTAATATTTGAAACCATAACACAATATAATGGAAAATTATGTTACTAATTCCACAGAATTTCTTAACAGGTGGTATAATAAAAAAAAACATAGAATAAAATATTACCGATTTTGATAAAATATGTTCGAATATAAAATAACACTAATTTTTAAGAAAATATAGAAATAATAAGAATGTTTTTGCATTATAGGAATATAGTGGTTTTATATATCTTACAAAAAATCGGTAACATTCCATTCATATTTAATCTAATTGCGGTTATTATAAATGATTTGGGGGTACGGAAGTACTTATAAAAATTATATTAACAGTTCGGAATCAACGCAAAAAATAACATTTACTAAAAGTATTTGCTTTCAATATACAATAAATTAACCCGAATGAAATCACAACCAAACGCGATTAAAAACAATTTTCATTAAGAAACATATTAGAATAACATATATGAGTCGACATAATCCATCGTAATCGCAGTTTCGTATAAAGTTTTCTAAAAAAATAGTGCTAAAATGTTAAGGCGGCCCTTTATTTCTAGACAAATAAAAAAATATGTGGGTAGCAGATACTTTAAAACATCGTTAAATTACCGTAAAATAGGAAAATAGCAATAACAATAAAAAAGACGTTAAAAACAATTATTTTTTAAGAAAAATCATTCGAAATTTTGTAAAATAAATGAAATCGGATATTACAGAGCCGCCTCAACTATAAAACTAAAAAAAATAGCTATCTAATATACGAGGAAATTAATGATAGTCCAAATTACCTTTGGGCATCATTATCATTCGTCATCCTTTATAAGGCAGTCATTATACGGGTGAACACAAACGTGATGGCACTCCCCATATATTTTTATTATTCGAGATATTGTTATTACCCTCTAGTTTTTTTTAAATTATACTGGGGGAAAAAAATACATGTGTTTGTCATGGAAAAATAATACAAAAATGATGGGAGTACGACAAAAGTTCACATAAAACATTCGATATATTTTTGGTTGTCAGTGTGTTAATACTGATAAAAGTTATCGATAAATCCATATTTATTTAACATGCTTGGTGTGAGGCCTTAATTATAGCTTTAAAACTGAATAGCTGCATAATAACAACACGCAAAAATGTCGATAACGTTATACTCACTGACAAATCAGTATTATCGATACACGATAAAATATCGATAATTGTGACAATACAGGGGAGGTCACATGTATGTCCACACGTCTTAAAATTTAATAATATAGCTACGCAGGTCGTAGAGGTCAATGCCAACGTCAAACAATTATCAACAAACGTCGCAAATTCGAGACTCGACCGGCGAATTCGACCCCATCAATTTGTTAACTAACTACATCTAAAGTAGTACAAAATGCACAATCGAGAAGTCACCTATGAAAAATCAATAAATATTGAACTTTACTCGTATTTCGTTTAACGAAAATTAAACGTGCACAGCCTGTCATAACTTATCGACTTCTCGATTGATTATTGCTACAATACAAATAGTGTGCAAGAAAGAACATTTTATCGATAAACTTTGTTAGAACATTCTCTTCGGTTAAAAGTGATAATTAACCATTTATTATGTGATAGAAGGCCTTATTCATAAACGACCAATATTAACTTCAACTAATAAACTCTTTGTCACTTAGCCAAAATATTTTAGCGTTTATGAATAACACACAAAGATTTTTACGATCGAGGCATTCGAATACACACAGAAAGGAAGAAATATATATATACAGGATGTTTACATAAATTAACTACCACTCCCGAATAATTTATGAATAAAAGTGATATTGGTCCCATCAAACCGACATACACATTTATGGATCGATAAGACATCCATTTAGTAAGACATAAACTGTAATATCGAATTGTAATATCAACATAATCGATTTTAAGATCTTTTGTTCTTCCTTCGCACACGTACATTCGATTTAAAGCATAACTTTAATCGCGACGCAATAAAAATCCTTACTTATGGAATTTTGCGGTAGCCTAAACTACTGTGTACACTTTTAACAATAAATAATTAAGCAGAATGATACAATATTTAATTTTAAGCATCATTTGAAGTACACACGGGCTGTGTCCACATTCGTGAATTTAGTATTTTTTTTATAAAAGAGGGCATCTTGGATCTAAAAGGCAGCAAGTGTACCTTGGAAAGTAACTTGTAATTAACTAGGCATTCATAATAAATATGAACCTTATATTGTTTTACAAAAAAAGACAAACCAGATAAATATTAAAGTTTGGCAAACTATTGACATTCAATCCACTTTAAAACCACTAGATTTTTTCTTTGTCAGTTATCAAACAAAACAGAATGGACAATCCACGAATGTGACACCGACTAGACAATCAGAGAACGACCTGAGACATCTGCGTCGTTAATCGATACCTTTTTCTCTCTAGTTCAGCGTTCGACTCTAGTCCGCGCTTCACCGCCATACTAGTGGTAGGCACGGGCTCTAAACTAGCGTCTATAAGTCTACGGGACCTACAATACCTGTAATCCACTGGATTATTCACCCTCTGCAAAGGATCGATTGTTGGTAACCTAAAATAATCTTGTATATTCACATTTGGTAGATTCGATTCGTCCAAATCTAATATCGAGTACGTACTTTCTGTTCGCTCGATTGGACGTTGGCGATAATCGACGTTTCTGGACGAATGGCTTGAAGTACTCGAGGCTGGAGATACGTGGAGACTTGGGGACGTGCAAGGGGTTAATGTTGGCGATGTCCTTGCACTGCTGTATCCTTGATCGATCTCTGACTCGGTTGTATCACGTGATTTGAGTATTTGCATCATTCTGTGAATAAAAGTCAAGTTAAGTACGGGTGAGGCTATGTTTGTATGGGGCATGCTATGGATTCTAGTCAGAATATTCGCTTCGTTGTTATAACCATTGTAGGGATATCTACCGTTTGGGATATCGACCTTAGATGCTCGAATTTAGAGCGTCTTTTCGGCCTTTGATCATCATGATAATTGTCAAAACTATGTAGCTTTTGAGTGAATAAAAGTTTTTGAGCATACTGCTTTCACTTATTTTAGTGTATAGAAAATGTCGAGTATATTATTATTTTATTTGTTTCATTGAGGGCAATATAAAAAATCTATATGAAACCCTGGTTGGTGTTGATTGTTTAGTGTCTAGTATCTATTGTCGAGTGTCGATGTGTCTCGTGTGTCGTGTCTCGCGGTGAGTGGTGAGTGGTGAGTAGTGAGTGGTGAGTAGTGAGCAGTGAGTACCTCTGCAGCAGCCGGGCGATGGGCGCGACGGCGGCGGGCTGCCTGCCCGCGTGTGTGGCGAGCCAGGCGGGCCAGGCGCTCAGCCCGAGCTCGGCGCGCGCGCACGCCACGCACGCACAACCCACGTCCACGCACTCCACTACTTTCAGACGGACGTCTGGAAATAATGTTCTATATTACACATACAGCAGTGATAGCTCAGCGGGGAGTGGTATGGACTGTCGAGACGAAAGTCGCAGGTTCGAAACCAACCCCAAGTGCATACACATCTGACTTTTCTAAGTTATGTGTATATTAATTGTTAATTATCACTTGCTTTAACGGTGAAGGAAAAACATCGTGAGGAAACCTGCATACCTGAGAAGTTCTTCAAAAGAATTTCGAAGGTATGTGAAGTCTGCCAACCCACATTAGACCAGTGTGGTAGACTAAGGCCTAACCCCTCTCATTCAGTAGAGGAGGCCCGTGCCCAGCAGTGGGACGTATATAATACAGGGCTGGTATTATTATTACACATACCTACTCACTCACTTCCAGTAGCGGATCTAGGGGAGGGCTCAGGGGCTCCAGCAAAAAGCAAATTGAACTTGATATTATCCTACTTTCTTAGTACTAAAATATACTACGTACAATGTAAATTTTCATCGCTTAACCTTACTTATTCTATTTTAAGTAGGTATAGTATATTCTCAATTTTTGTAATTATAATTATGGATCAAGAGTTAGACCTATAGCTAAACTCATCAGCATGTAGTGCACTCTGCTAATTAAAGAACGAGGCCACAGTGGAACATGGTCGGGAAGCAAACTGCGGATCGCCCCATATAATACCAAATACCGTAAATCAATGGTATAAGAGGGCGGTCCCTGGCATTGAGCCGGGATGACGCCAGACAGAGAAAAGAAGCTTGAATTATAAAAGATCGTTCGGCTGATAGTAAGCGCCACGCCTGCCCATATCAGAACTCATACCACATAAAATTTTAATTACAAAGCACTACATGACACTGGACTGCATTCGTCACCCCGAGACATAATTTGTTAAGTCTCATAACGCTCAGTAATTTCACTGGTTTTAATGTCCTTCAAAGTGCTTACACACTGTTGCTTGATGGCAGAAATACAAAACGTGGTGGTACCAACACAAGCAGCCTTTCTCATACCTGATACCGAGAGACTTACTACTTGCAAACTTACCAGAAAGCGTCAAGTCCAGATAAGCTTCGAGCATCTTAGCCCCATCGCGCTTGAAGCGCCTCACGAACTTCGGGTGTCTAGTGGTCAGGTCTGCATCGGTGACCACGTACCGCGCTAGAAGCGCTGCAAACGTCACCGGTGTGGGTGAGAGCAACCTCCACCGTACGTGCTGGCCAACCATCCACTCCAGCTGCCTGAACGTTTTGCCGCACAGCTGCACCCCGCTGATCTTCGCCAATGTTTTAAGAGTTGGAGCTCGGCTGAATTTCTCTTCACTTTTTGCTGTAACAATTACATTTTTTATAGCTTAGGCCGGCACACAACAGCATCCGTGGCGTGGGCGAGTAGCTGCGCTGTGAAGCGAGAGGCTACGGGTTCGATTACCGCAATTTTTGTGTGATCTATAAATATTTGTTTCTGGTCTGGGTGTTTGCTACGCATAAGGGTTGACGTCAGGCAGTCGGCTGGTCGTAAAAACTAAAGCAAAATCTTTCTGTAGCATGTGTTAAAAAGCATGTTGCGCTTACCCTACTGCTGGTGGGATAAGGGCAGGTGTAAGAAGATAACTTATAACAAGCAAACAAGTGGGTCCTCGGATGGTTAGTGATCTCCACCGCACATAGACGTAGTGGTTGCTTCATCTGGGGTTTGAACCGAGTCCATCATCGGTTTTTTAGCCACAGCACGCTGCCACTAAAGCCAATGCAGTCGATTCAATCAATTAATATTAGATCAATTTATATTTACATACATACATTTTATATGCATATATGCCCGGAGGCGTAGGTAGGACTGCATCTAGTGCTGCACCCACGGTTCGCCGAGCTTATTTCCGTCCCGTGATATGATAGGGGGCGAGCCCATCGCCATACCAAGCACAGTTTATATTTAAATATGATCTAACTGTATATCTTATTTGGCGTGGAATCCCACACTGTCTGGCTACAATCACTCCTTTTTTTTCAAAACTCCTTGACATTTCCGTAGGAGTAGGAAAAGGCAGTAGTCATTCCCTTAATAGATATTACAAATTGGTCAAATAAATATCAATGTCAAACATGACTTTATAAACTGATGCATCGCTATGCACAACTAACTGAGTGGTTTCACTCTCCAATTCTTATCGTATATTTGTCTCACTTGATGTTGGCGGAATAGGGTAGTTGACGAGATTTTTTTTTATTAATTAAATCAATAAGTTACGTTACTCAAAATCGATTGCAGAAAGAATTTTATAATTCGGACCCAAAATAAATAAGTTAGAAGCCATTCAAATCCTGTAGAAAGTAATCGTCAAACGACAGACGACGGAACTTTTGACGTCACTGTGTAAAATGTTCATTATGGTGCACGCGTGCAAGCGAGATAGTGAGATATCCCTACTACGCTCCCACTTTATACCAACATTTAAAGTCATAACTGCGGGCACATTTCTGAACCAATTTTTATTCTGTTTTAATAAAAGGGTTTCTTTAGCGTATCATTATCTGTTGCTTATAAAATAATATGTATAAAATTCAATATAGGAAACTAGCCTATTGTCCATAGGGACAATGCCATAATCTGAAAAATAATTAATTAATGCATAACTAAACAAAATCTTATGTCAATTTTATTATTCATTGAATAATTTTAAATAAATTGTATGTTGCTTAAAAATACTGGTGCAGGTTCGTCATGTATTGATGTTTTAAAAATATTTCTATTTATAAAAATACCGGTCAAGTGTGAGTCGGAGTCATCCATCGAACGTTCCGTACTCACGCACTAAATTTTTTATCTTTGTTATTTGTTAGAAAATTAATGTTGCTAATTCTATGCAAATGTCAGCGAGCACCTATTACGGTTCCAAACACAGACCCCTTTTAGGTTAGGACAGACAGACAAACAGACACACAGACGACGTAGGCTCTGTAATAGGGTTGGTACCCTTTGGTTACAGGACCGAAAAGCCAAAATATTACATCGAAGGGAGCTTTGACTTTTACGACCCTAATTAAGGTCACTAGCCTCCAAGTGATTAGTAACTGAAGCCTGCATCGCGAGTTACGAGTATAATACGCTGAGTGGTCACCCACCTGTCACGGGCACGACATGCAACTGCGTAATAATTAGTTATTTAATTGTTGTTTTCTTTTATAATTGTTTTGTACATGCTTATGTTAAGTGTGTCGCTGTCTGTGACAAATAAATTGTTTTCTTTCTTAAGTTCTTTTGCCACGGTCAATCACACTAGCAGACTGAACACCTTCTGCTTTGCTAGAAGAACCCAATCCACCGGCTCTCGCTATATTAAGGCTATACTCTTTTTTCTATTACGTTTAGTGACGAAACGAGCAGGTCGCTCGTCGCCTGATGGTAAGTACCACGCCTGCCCATAAATAGAAGCAACAACACACACAACTTTGAATCACAGAGCACTGCATGACATTGGACTGCGCTCGTCACACCGATCAACAGCAGAAGATGTCAAGTCTCATAATGCCCATTAATGTCACTGGCTTCAATGACCTTCAAACCGGAACACAACAGTGCTTACACACTGCAGCTTGGCGGCAGAAATTCGTGACGTCATTCCCACGATCTCTATGGTCCAACACTCACCCGCAAGACTGAGGCACGCCAACGCGACGTGCGTGAGCCTGTCGGCGCGGAGACGATGGGCATCCATGAACAAATCCAGCAGTGCGACCGCAGAGTGCAGCGTTGCGATCGTCAGGCCGAGCTTCTTTGTCACATCACGCAACTGCTGCACCAGTGTGCCGCGGAACTCCAGCTGTGGACAAAGAGAACAACTTTCAGAAGACTGCACAAAGTCTCTTGCCTTCAGTATTATTGGACTTCACTAGGTGGTAGGTCACTTTTTTTTTCAACAGTCACACACATAGTCCTGACCCCAAACTAGGTTAACCTGTATCGTGGGTATCAAGAACTACGAGGGACTTGCGGTCCCACAACACCCAGATCCGAAACAAATATTTGTGGGTCACACAAACATTTGTCTCGGTGCAGGAGGTTGCACAGGATTGTGTATCTTTCCCATGCTCCATCTGAGGGTCCCATACTTCAAACCGCGATTGGCCCTGCTAAAGGGCCAACTCCCACAGATACTGAGGCTGCATGCATTTACATACCCCGTGGCCTCCGACATAAGAGAGAGTGAGAGAGGAACACCGCGGGATTCAATGGATAGAGCAGCCTAGGCCGATATAATTTTGAGCTCTGGTTCGGAGAATGGGGATTGGGAAAAGGAGAGGGGATTTCGGTCTCCGGCAACTTACAGTACGAAACACAAAAGCGCTCTATCACTTTAGCGATCAATCTGTAGACAACAAGTGTCTACAGCGTGGCTCTACCAATTAATTAAATTATTCTATTGTTTATAGACCACAACAGTCGTTCTATGCCTCAATATTTGTTAACTACGGTCTACAAGCGACCTTCATATCGCCGGAGACATAGGGGCTTAGGGCGTCCCAGATAATACTGTAACTAGATCAAGGGTATATTTGTACGGGCAGCTAGCGACTCAGGATTACTTAATAAAAGTGTAAATATAATATGATACAGAATATTATGAGTTAAAGGTGAAATAAGAAATGTATCCTCCTTCTTCCACCTGCACTTATCCCACTCGCAGTGGGGTCAGCGCTACATGCTTTTTAACGCATGTTACAGAAAGATTGAGCTTGTAGTTTTTACGCCCGGCCGCCTGCTTGACGTCCACCCCTTGGGGGAGAGGGGTTTATGAGGGGTACATTAAGCGAGTGATAATTAACAATGAATACACACGTAACTTTAAAGAGTCAGAGTTGCGTGCCCTGGAATCAAACCCAAGACCTTCGTCTCGGTACAGCTTCACACCCCACTAGGTTATGGTTTATTCACAATACTATACTATATATAATAGAACTTTTTGGCTAACGAAGAATACATGTAGCCCTCCCAATTACATTGCAACTTCACAAAAACCCAAAATAAATGTTTGCAAACCAAAAATTTGTTCTACCAGAATCGAAACTGTGATTTCTCGATCTCAACCACTTAGCGTCTGTTTCATCACGTTTGAGTGAATGCCACTCATCCAATAAAATATGACATTTTCAATAGTCACACTCTGACCCTACCCGAAGAAATATGTCTACAAAGTACTCATATGCTATTTAGTTAGTAAATCTTACTCCAATATTGCGAGACAGACCCTAAGCATAGCATCTATGCAACTAATGAAAATGTAAATCAAAACAAACAATTCAAGGCGAATATATTAAAAAACACTAGTCATCGCCTACGACGCAAATCGCAATGAATAAAAACATAGATACACAAGCTCACGTGTCCCTGAGAGTGTAGGCAGACGAGCAATTAGTGCACCCATCGACTGCCGTTTTTATTTCGGTCCTAAGTCGTCATAGGGGGCGAGCCTATCACCATACTGGCCACAATTCTGGGCAACACGTTAACATTCAAACACAATTTGTGATTGCCAGACCCGGTTTTCGAATCTAGGACCTTACATTTCTCAGTTTAAGTACGCTGCTACTAGACCTGGCTTACTACAATTAAATAATAAAGACATAGCTACGCGTTATGTAATGATTCGTCACATCGGAACCGTACGCGCTACTCCTGTATAAATTAGCCACAAAGTCATGTACATGGAATGCTAATGAAGGTTTTTACAGAATATATCCAAAATAAAGTGAATTTGAGTGATTGCCTCGGTGGCGCAGTTGTAATGCGTACGCGTTACGACTACAGCCTACCCCTTCGGGGATTACAGGCGTGAGTGCGTATGTATGTATGTATGTATGTATGTAGTTATAGATTTAAAACAAAATAAACAAACTTTCGTTTTTATAATACAGATTAAGGTCAATCTCTATAAATTTCCATAATTTCTAGTTCTTAATCTTATTTAATTGATTTATATTACTGTTTACGATGATTTAATGGAAATATTTAGTACGGTTATATTAAATTAATGGAATAATTTAAATACAAAATGTAGGTTGTGGGCAATGCAACAGCAACATTATTTTTTGCGTGGTAGAGCTACGCTGTAGTCAGTTTTGTCTACAGCACGAATGGGCCGGCACGAACGGGTCATTGTCTAACAGAAAACTGACGTAAAGTGAGTGAGTGAGCTTGCGCGTTTCGTACGGTGAGTCAGATCCGGAGGCCCAAATCCCTCTCCCATTCCCAATTTCTTAATTATCTCTTTCGTTTAAGGTCGGCAACGCGTTCATGATCCTCTTAGTATTGTGGGCATACATGGCCGGTGGAGATCACTTACCACCAGGTGACCCACTTGCTCGATTGACGGTCTATGCTATAAAAATAAATAAATTAAAAAAATAAATTCGATTAAATTTTACAGTCCAATTTCGTATGCGATTTTTTTCATTACGTTTGAATATCGATTCTGATATCACAGTTAAGACGCCCAACATGGTGTTTGTTACATATTGTATACGCATATACTATAAGGGAGTGCCGGCTGCGAAGCGAGAGGCCGTGGGTTCGTTTCCCGCACCGAAAATACGAATGATGCAATAATTAGACAAATCAGTCGATCGTCCATACGACTTTTTAATATGAATAAAGGAGTTACATCGTGCGTCATAGTGTTTTAAATTTCGTCATAATTTCATGTAAACAAAATATATTATGTAAATAAAAACATCTCGAGAAAACCTGGATAGCTGAGGATTTATTGGTTTTTTATTTATTTACGATTTCTCTCGTACGCGTGGATATCACCGCTATGTCTATTTCTACCGCCAACCGGCATTGTGTCCAAGCTCTGATATGTATCGGTTTAAACATTGAAGCCAGTGAAGCCAGTGAAAGGGGTGACGAACGCAGTCCAGTCCCATGCTGTGCTTTGTATTTATTGTGTGGTGTTGTGACTGTTTATGGGCAAGCGTGGCGCCTTACCATCCGGCGAGCGACCTACTCGTTTCGTAATAGGGCAACAGAAAATGATACGCAAAAGAAACCCTTTTATTAAAACACAATCAAAATTGATTCAGAAATGTGCCCGCAGTTATGACTTTAAATGTTGGTATGAGGAAAAGTGGGTGCGTAGTAGGGATATCTCACTATCTCGCTTGCACGCGTGCGCCATAATGAACATTTTACACAGTGACGTCAAAGGTTGCGTCGTCTGTCATTTGACAATTACCCATTCTACAGGATTTGAATGGCTTTTAACTTATTTATGTTTGGTCGTATTTATAAAATTCTTTCTGCAATAGCTATTGAGTAAGTAACGTAACTTATTGATTTAAATAATAAAAAAAATCTAGTCAACTGCCCTATTCAGGTTAATAAAAAAGTATGTAATTCTCCATAAGAATTTTGAAGGTATTCACAAGTTTACTAACTCATATTAGACCAGCTTAGACCGTGGCAGAGGAAGGCTTTACCATTCTTCCATTCTTAATAGAAGCGGTGTTGTGTGCCCACCAGTGGGACAATCCTACTATCCTACGAGTATTATAAATGTGAATGTTTTTGGATGTTTGTGGATTCGGATATTCGTTAGTCCATCACGCCGTGACAGCTGAATGATTTAGGATGAAATTTGGCACACAGGTAGATCATGACCGGGATTAGGACGTAGGCTTTTAATATCGGAAAAGGCCGTTCAAGCGGGCGGAGCCGCGGGCAAAGGCTAGTTTAATATACAATACCCACAATACCCACCTTATCTAAACCATGTCAAACCTAAGACCTGTATGAACAGAAAGTGGGCGACCACAATTAATCGAGGTCACCTCTATCCACCCCCACGCTAGATAAAAAATGTCGTGATACAACAATATACATGCAGTATTGAAAGAAAATTACTATCGAAAGTATTAACCGACACAAAGAAAAAACCTAAACAATATATGTAACCAATGTTGAGTCGGTGCTATTGCAATTCATGGCCGTTCCCAATATTCTGTTTACCGACAGATTTGCTCTTACTGGCAGTAAATTTTTGACACATTCAGTATAAAAGATCTGTCAAAACTCTATTAATAATAAGCAAATCTATTTGTGAATAGAATATAGGGAATAGTCAATTATATGTATAAAACATCGACTGGTTACTTTTATATTTAGCTTTTATTGACTAGGTTTTATTTTTGTTATATAAAGTTTGTCAATGTTAAGTCTTATAATGTTTAGAAAATTCACAGGCTTCTATGTCCTTCAAACCGAAACACAATAGTACTATTTTGCGGCAGAAATAGACAGAGCGGTATCAATCCAGAGGGCCTCTCGCATATGAGGGTCCTAGGTCCGACCTTTTGTTTATATCCTGGCTCGGCAAAGTGACTCCGCTACACCTGATGGTAAGTGTAGCGAATCCAAGCATACTATCGACCAACGATACACTGTATCTATCGTAGATCGGTAGAATTATGCCGGCCTTCTTAATTGCTTCTTCACACTCCGTTGAGCGCAGTGCAGTGTCATGCAGTGCTTTGTTATTTAAAGTTATGTGTGTCGTTGCTTCTGTTTATGAGCAGGTGCTTACCATCAGGCGAGCGACCTGCTCGTCTCTTCATTCAAGCTAATAAAAAAAAAAGGAAATACTACCACCAACTGAAAATCTTTTAGCATTCATTATAGGGCAAGAATAGAGAATGTTCAAACCTGTGGCGATTGAAGATGGATGGTGGGTTTCTCCGCCTCCTGTTCCAGCAGACTCTTCCATATCTCGTCGATGTACTCGCAGTGATAATCCTCTTCTTGATCCGTTAAAGTCTGCAACAATACAGATCGATATCACTGTTTTTGTTTTTCGAAAATTGCTGCAAACGCACCGTAGACCGGGTTATAAAGTTTTGAACTTATAATGGGTACCTATGAAACGTTCTGTACGAAAAAAATTAAGAGTATTTTGTCCATATTTTTTATTTCTATTAATCAAAGGAACCACCCGCAGCGCCGTGGGCGAGTAGCCGGCTGTGAAGCGAGAGGCCGCGGGATTGATTCCCGCACCGAGACAAAATGTTTGAGTGATTCAAAAACTATATTTGTTTGGGGTCTGGGTGTTTTCTCCTCAGAGGGGTTGACGTCAGGCGGCGGCCGGTCGTAAAAACTACAAGTCAAATATTTTTATAAAATGTGTTAATTAAAAAGCATGTTGCGCCGACCCCACTGCGCGTGAGATAAGGGCAGGTGGAAGGAAGGAATCAAAGTTACCACCCATGCTATCGATGCATCTTTACCAGCGCAGTGGCAATTTATTGATGCCCTTCTTGAAGAAATTGGCTGGACTGCAGGCAACAAACTCTTCAAAGGTATTTTGTACCGCCTCTCTGGTAATGACATGACGTGGTAGGAGGTGTTACTATCGTCATACGGGGCACGAAGTTCGAACACGTACAAATCATGTGTGATTACCGTTTTTTTTTATCGAAACCTAGAACACAAATTGTGGTCAACCAGATTACTTGACAAATCAGAAGCTCACGGTTTTTCAGCCTAATCAGGCCACCACTAAAGTTCACTAGATTATTTTCTGAGTGGTATAGCCATACTGTAGACAGTTTAGTCTACAGCACGAATCCCGGTTCAAGCGGTTCGTTAAAACTGTCCACAGAGAACCGACATAGAGTATCGGATTGCTGCTTCGTTACGTACGGTGAGTGAGATATCCGGAGGCACAAATGCCCAAATCCCTTTCCTTTAAGGTCGGCAACGCGCCCATGATTCTTCTGGTATTCACCATCAGGTAACCCATTTGCTCGTTTGCCGGCCTATGCTAAAAAAAAGAACCAATGAGGTTACCCAGATTTTTTTGGTGACATCTTATCAGATTTAATTTCTCTCGTATAAAGGAAGTAATGTAAAACTGCAGTATGTACACATAGATTACAAAGTTTGATAAAGATTAGCGCGTCCCAGTTCGCAAAGTAAAGAGTGCACGAAAAATCTGGGCCATTCAAATTGAACATGAGTAATGTGCATATATGATAAGGTTTTAAAAACATCTAATGGTGAGGTCAGTAGGCCATAAATATATGATCACATATATTTATAATGACAGCCACCGTGGCGCAGCGGGCGAGGGCGAAGCGTGAGGCTGTGGGTTCGATTCCCGCACCTAGACAAATGTTTGTCTGATCCACAAATATTTGTTTCGGGTCTGGGTGTTGTGAGACCGCAAGTCCCTTGTATTTCCTGATAACCCACGCTACAGGTTAACCTAGTGTGGGGTCAAGACTATGTGTGTGACTGTTGGGTGTACTTATTTATTTATTATTTATCATCATTACCTATTAGGGATTACATTCCATCTTTCTGCATGGCGTTATCCCGCTTAATGCCAGGGTTCGCCTTCCGATCATGATTTGACGATGGATTTGGTATTATGTGGCGGCTCTAGGGATTACATTCCATAAAGAATATAAACAAAAACAGGCTTTAAAGCTGGCCTCCATGTCACCAAGAGGGGCGAGGGGGTAGCTGGGCAGCCTCCATCAAGATCAGAAAAAACATTTTATATCTCTGTCCCGCGTCATCACGCGAAAATTCCTGTTGCCTCCTTTTAGCTAATCGACCGGCGAAACTTACACTGACCTCTAGTAAAATAAAATAATAATATATTACAACTAGCCCTGTATTATAGAAATTTTCTTACGCCGCGTGAGCTATTAAGAATCAATCGACTTTTCAAATCGTGCTCCGAAAATTACAACGATCTAATAAACGAATGGCAATTGCGTTGGGATAATTCTACCAAGGGACGGCATCTATATCAATACTTTCCGTCGGTTCGCGATCGTCTTACAAAAACTTGGCTGGAAGTAGATCATTGTGTTTCACAATTTCTCACGGGCCACGGCAACTTTAAGTTTAAACTGTTCTCATTTAGGTTGGTTGATTCGCCTACGTGCCCATGTTCTACACCTAATTGCCGGTACGAACAATCCGCACATCATATTCTTTGGGAGTGTGGTCTCTGGCAACAAGAGCGCAACATCATGTTAGACAGTATGCAAATAACATCTGGAGTTGTATACTATATGGATCTTATGGAAACTAGGAAGAACTTCCGTGCTTTTCGGCGTTTTTGCCATACCTATTATTGGAATCAAGTTTAACAGCTCGCCTGATAGGACCCACTTAATTACATCCGTGGTGCTTTACATCTGGCTTCTCCAGTTGTAAATGTCCTTGTGCCTGAGGTTAATGCCTCCTTAGTTCATTATTTTGTCTACCGCTTTGCTATGGAGGGAAGTGAACAATTATTATTTCCAACTCCTCCTTAATTTTCTATTTGATTAAGTTCGTTGCGGGACAAAGACAATTTAGCATTTCCAGAGACTCGCTGAGCTTCACTGCTCGGTGTCAACAAAAATGCGTGCCACTGTCGATCCTGGTGCACAGGAGTTACAGTGGCGGGTGTGTGGGCGGGATAGTCTCGTAAAAAAAAAGCCCTGTATTATACACGTCCCATTGCTGGGCACGGGTATCCTCTGCTGAATTAGAGGGGATAGGCCCTAGTCCACCACGCTGACCTAATGCAGGTTGGCAGACTTCACATTCCTTCGAAATTCTTATGGAGAACTTCTCAGTTATGCAGTTTTCCTCACGATGTTTACTACATCAGTCACAACAATTATTATTATTATTTTTATAGTATAGGCCGGCAAACGAGTAAGTGGGTCACCTGATGGTAAGTGATCTCCACCGCCCATGTACGCCCACAATACCAAAAGAATCATGGGTGCGTTGCCGACCTTAAAGGAAAGGGATAATTAAGGGATTGGGAAGGGGAGGGGGTTTGGGCCTCCGGATATCCCACTCACCGTACGAAACGCAGCAGCAAGCTGCTACTTTACGCCGGTTTTCTGAAGACAGTGGTAATGACCCGGACGAGCTGGCCCATACATGCTGTAGACAAGTGTCTACCACTCTAAAACTACATATACACATAACTTATAAAGTCAGAGGTGCACGCCCTTAACGCTGGTTTTGGACCTGCGGCTTTCGTCTTAACAGACCGTACCACTCCCCTCTGAGCATAAAAAAAGTGCAGTTGTGTAATAAAATTACTCTGTACTGATTAACATCTCATTGATATATTAATGACCTTGAATGGTAACTGAACTAGTCTTGCAAAAGATTTAAATCAGCTTTCCCATAGTGTGTTGCATCATACAAGTTGCAAACATCATTGGTACTCTTTAAACAAGCTCACGCCCGAAGTAGGCGCAGATGCATCTCATTAGTTATTAACAGTAAAAAAATATATTTAAAATCAATATAAAGCTAAATACATACGCCCAACAGTCACATACATAGTCCCGACCCCACACTAGTTAAATCTGTATCGTGGGTATCAGGAACTACGAGGGACTTGCGGTCCCAAAACACTTAGACCCGAAACAATTTTGTGTGGATCACACAAACATTTGTCTCGTGCGGGAATCGAACGCACGGCCTCTCGCTTCGCAGCCGGCTACTGGACCGCTGCGCCACGGAGGCTGTTATAGTCACAAGAGTCACTAAGGTTTTTGTTATTAGAGAAGGGTGGCGGGATGCGTATACTATTCTAGGTACCTCAATCGAATGGTTAGTGGCCAATTTAGTGTCAGTCTTTCAAGAGGTCCGAAGGGCCCGGGATCGAGTTTTTACATGTCATCCTAAGCACGGAGACGCTTATTGAAATACCACTAATGGTCGTTCCCTATATTCTAACTATCGACAGATTTGCTTACTATCAATAGTGTTTTGACAGATCTTTCATACAAAATGCGTCAAAATATTACTGCTAGTAAACAAATCTGTCGATAGACAGTATATTGGGAACAGCCATAAGCGGTCACCCAACCATACGACTGACCGCGCCAAGGGTGATCGGTTATCGATCAGTGAGTGCACCTGGCTATGAGCGCCTGCTGAGGCGTAGAGGGCTAGTGAGGTGACTAACTTCATCTCAACCAAGTTATTTTGTATTGTAGCTTGGTATTAGCTACATAACAATATGTAAACATTACATGTGTCACAATGTTATTAAATGTAATGTATTGTTGCGTCATAACTGCTATTGCAACAATGTTGCAATATTTGATCATATTCAACTATTGATTAATAATATTACGGTGTTAGGCTACATTTCTTAGGTATCAACGTAAATATACTCTAAGATCATAGTAGGTAATAATTTACAAGCAAGTGTAATTATTATTGGGTTATTAGTAAGTGAGAATCCTACTACTATTATTATGTGAAAGTTTGGATGTTTGTGTTAGTCATACGTTCTCACGCCTGTAATCCCCGAAGGGGTAGGCAGAGGTGTAAGCAGTACACCTACATTTCGCCGAGCGTATCTCCGTCCCACGATGTGATAGGGGGCGAGCCCATCGCCATACCGGGCTCAAATTCCAGACTCCGGGCTGATACTGAGCATTTCGTAATAGAAAAACCCAATACCACTTTACCTGACCCGGGGATCGAACCCGAGACCTCAGCGTTGGCCTCAATCGTAACGCGTACGCATTACAACTGCGCCACTGAGGCAGTCAATGTTCATTTAATATTGCCAATATTCAGTTCAAGGTTTGATAATTTTCAAAAATGATGACAGCTTTCATTTTCCATACATCAACTAGCAGAAACTACATTTCGCCGAGCGTATCTCCGTCCCACGATGTGATAGGGGGCGAGCCCATCGCCATACCGGGCTCAAATTCCAGACTCCGGGCTGATACTGAGCATTTCGTAATAGAAAAACCCAATACCACTTAACCTGACCCGGGGATCGAACCCGAGACCTCAGCGTTGACCTCAATCGTAACGCGTACGCATTACAACTGCGCCACTGAGGCAGTCATATCAATATAGAAAATAATCAAGAGCAGGTAAAGTGGAAGCACCCAAGTAAAAAGGCGGCCCCGTGCACTACGCTAGCGTAACCAGGTAGAAGGAGAATAATAAATGTTTTATTTTATTCTACACTGGCTTAAGCTCGCAGCTCTGCCCGCGTGAACAGCTTTTCTCGAGAAAGTAGCCTATGTACTAACCCAGGTGATGGTCTACATTTGTGCCATATTTCATTCAAAACAGTTGTTAAAGTGTGATTGACTAACACAAAGTGCCTCAATGGCTCCTTTCCGTAAAATTTCCGCCCCCAGTGTATTTTGACGATGCTATGTATACATTAGTTGATATGATTTCTATACATAAGTTTCTTTATTTTGTACTGACATGTCATAACTGCTAATTTAATTGCCTACATGATTAATAAATCTATTTCATTTCATTTAAACAATGTCCAATTTTCAAACTCATATAAAATCACTATTGACGAAAAAACTATTAAAAAGGAGAGTACTGTTCAACAAGTAATTCCGTATTAGACATAACATAACATTAATCATAGTACCTATTCAAGTTTGCTATAGTTTCTGCTAGTTGATGTATGGAAAATGAAAGCTGTCATCATTTTTGAAAATTATCAAACCTTGAACTGAATATTGGCAATATTAAATGAACATTGACTGCCTCGGTGGCGCAGTTGTAATGCGTACGTGTTACAATTGAGGCTAACGCTGAGGTCTCGGGTTCGATCCCCGGCTCGGGTAAAGTGATATTGGGTTTTTCTATTACGAAATTCTCAGTATCAGCCCGGAGTCTGGAATTTGTGCCCGGTATGGCGATAGGCTCACCCCCTATCACATTGTGGGACAGAGATACGCTCGGCGAAATGTGGGTGTACTAGTTACACCTCTGCCTACCCCTTCGGGGATTATAGGCGTGAGTGCGTATGTAAATGAACATTACAGTAATTCAAAGTGTATCATAAGATCTTACATTTAGAATGTGCACATTGTTATCAGATAAGGAAGCAATTAGGTATTTGTAAGGGAAAAAGCTAAAGATTGGGTGGAAAAACCCTATTTAAAAGGGTTTGTTTTAGATTTTGTAAATTGGTTTGGTGATGTAATAATACATAATATAACATAGTAGTAGTATAACACATTTAAATATCAATATACACAATTTTATCAATGTTATACATAATTTTATTAATGTTAACTGTTTCTATTAAATAGATAAATAAAATAATTTCCGTTTTTTTTTTATATTGTTTTTATATAAACTCATGGCCTATATGATGGGCAAAATCAGCCTGGCATTCATTGCATATTATAAAAATAATTCAAAATATTGATGGTCATAATTTAAAATTTTAGCACTGTAGGTTGGTGAATTTACTTGATTCATTCTTAACTAACTTTCTTCATTTGTTAATCTTCTTTCCCACCAGACGAACAAATAAATGTTTAGTAATTACATATGGTTAGATCACACAAAATCCATGTGATGACTGCCCTAAATAAAAGAATTGGTAAAAAAAATACACCAAAACACAAGAGCCCAAATTAAGTTTTAAATGTAATTATTTCCGGTTTACACCGATAACAATGCACATAACATGGGGGTGTTACACGTAATTTTATAATAAAAGAATGCAATTTACATAATTTATTGATTATACTTTATGTATGAAATTTGTTTAAATATCGTAAAATTAATAAATAGTTCGACTTTTACTTTATTTGGTTATGTGAGACCGATCTTAAAAAAAATCGAAATCTAACACCGTGGTGAAACAAAATGCGCTATTATATGGTATGTAAAAATGTTATAATTATTCTAGAATATTCTACATACTACATGGGATATCTCTGAAACTATGTTTTATTGAGTTTTATTCATTATTTATAGCGTTAACGACGAAATAAACACATGGTAACAACTTACTATTGGTTCCGATTTGGCTTCTGATGTCTCCGCTTTGGGACCCTTGTCCATCGACGTATTGCTTCTCACACTTGATAAATTCAGCTTCGCCATGTTCAAAGTCTCCATCACTTCAAATAATTTTATCAGACACGAGAAATACGGCGGCGACAAGTATTACACGTCGACCGACTCTTGACGTTCACCACGTGGAAACTAGTGTCAAAAAATATCGGAGAATAGTGGCACAGTAACACTATTTTCGATAATAACTAATAATCCGGCTCGTGAACATCACCCATAACTTCTTTCTAATGCACATGAACGTAGAGGTTTCGTAAAAAAATATTTTATTTCATCACATGACGCTGCCACTTTGTTCAATGCATTTTTGACAAATGCCCATTTATAAAAAAGAAAGAAGACCGATAATTTAGGGATGCCTTCGTTCACGAATATTTGGATATTTGATATTCTATAAACCGATATATCTACTATATCGATATAGAACAAATTAAATATCGAGTTCAAATTGAATGATGTAACGCAAAAATTAAATATTATTAATTTAATAAATCCACTCCAGAAATTACGGAGGACAATATTAAAAATGCTATTACTTCAACTTCGTCAGATGCTTATGGCTAAATTCGCCGTATTAAAAAACGAACTTTTTTTAGGTTTATTATTTTAGTTGGTCAGGTAAAAAAAGAGAATGATGTAACTTGGAAGTACAAACGTTATCTGTGCAATAGTTAATTTATAGTTCTCAATGCCAGATGCTCGGCAGTCTTCTAATGGACTCTTAATTGGTCCTACTAGTGTCCATCTGTGCTCATGGCTAGTTCTAGTGGTATCTTGTAGGTTAACTCTATCAATATTTAAACCAATATTCACTCAGACAGCAAAATAAACGAGATATGATGTGAAATTGACAGATAAAATCATATTACATTCACTATGTGGTTACTGGTGGTGCGATCCCTCCTACGCGAGAATCTGGGTAGGTACTAACTGCCACCGCTTTCTCACGTTTCTGCCACCAAGCAATAGTATTTAAGCACTGTTGTGTTCCATTTAGAACGAAATTGAAATTAGTGAAAATACTGGACATTATGAGAATTTATTTATACCTACATACATACATACAGATCTTTATAACAGGCGGTGTCGCTTTTGTTTATGGGAGGCACGAATAAAATTCAAATTGTGAGACGTTAGCTTTTTATACCTCATATTCTTCCACTTTCCCGCTCGTAGGGTCGGCGCAACGTTCTATTTAACATAATTAAAAAGATTTAGCTTTTAGTTTTACGACCAGTCGCCTGCCTAATTTCAACCCCTCTGGGAAAGCTTTTTTTACCTCATGCTCTTTGTTTAATAGATATATTATAAGATCGATACATTTTATCACTCGATATTAATATTATTATTATATGGTCATCCCTATTTGCAGTTGGCGCGCTTTTCAAAATTGACAGGTCCACAGATACTCTAAACTACGCGTTCTTTACGCATTCCACTGATTTAAAGATAATAAAATTATTGTTATTTTAAAGATAAAATAATTTGAACAAATTATTATTTTATTGCTTTAATTGTCTGAGTTCTCAGTTATTTTTTTTATAATTTCCAGCCAAATTTGAAAAACATAACTGTGGTGCCTTCTTTGTATCCATATATGGGTATGTCAACGAACGACAGAGGAACCAACATACCAAAAAAAAATCAGTACGTCATTTTTTGGAAGGCTATGGAGTTCAGCGGCTGACTGTTTTTACTGAAAACAATTTAAAGTACTGAGTAAACACATAGTTTTAGTATAAAAATATTAGTGTTTAGTTAGTGAAGTGTAATAATAAAATGTCTTATTCAAATAGTAAGTGGTAGTTAAATATGTTCTTGGAATGGGTGTCGCCGATTCAGGCCGACACAAAACGTTGATAATTCAGTTCCGTATCGTGTTTTATGGTTTCATTGAGTGGTTATTTGTCAACAGAGTATACTTTTGCTGCGTTACCGAGAACCCAGCGTGGTACGCCTCTCGTATTGGGCGGTGACCCGAAGGGAAAAAACTTCTTGTATACCAATGGTAACTCGGTTATAATCAGGGATATAGAGAATCCCGCCATCTCCGATGTGTATACTGAGCACTCTTGCCAAGTGAACGTCGCCAAATATTCTCCGAGTGGATTCTACATCGCCTCTGGAGGTAAGCTTATGTGTAATGTTTCACCACTTGCAATATGTTATCTTTTGGGCAAGAATGTCACAGATTGAGTATGTAGTCACATAGTGTTCACCGAATAACGTCGAGTAACATAGTGGTCTGAGGTGACCTTTATCATTTGACATTCATGACCCTAAATCCACCTTCAGGTTGTATTTCAGAGAGTTGTCTTTTAAAGTGTAGTTAATCAGATTGAAATTATGAAATGCTCAATATCAGCCCGGAGTCTGGAATTTGTGTCCAGTATGGCGGTAGGCGCGCCCCCTATCACATAAGGGACGGAGATACGCTCGGCGAAATGTGGGTGTACTGGTTACACCTCTGCCTACCCCTTCGGGGATTACAGGCGTGAGTGCATATGTATGTATGTAAAATTTTGTCTCTTCACTGTAAAAGATCATGAAATTTAGTTGTAATACTAAATGCACAGACTAACATAAAACTAAGCTATTTTATCAGGGATTGGATTTCCAAGTATATAATTGTGTGATATATAAGGTGATAATTATGCAATCTTATCATGATGATAAACTGTACCTTTATGATTGTTATACATGACTGCACCCACTGCATGAGTTCCTTTCTATGGTAATTTTCTAAGGAATATAAGGGGTATTGTGGATTATATTTTCGATAAATAATGTACCAATTACATTTTCCGGCACTTTCCTGTACAACACAATTATGTACACGGTTTGATCAATATAGTATTTTAATAGTAAAAACCTATTTGCTCATGAAAACCCAAATAACAGTATTTGTGAGTGCATTGCAGATTGATGGCCATCCATTAATACTTTACTCAAAATTGCACTCAATGGGGAGGCCCTTGGCATTCAGCGCCGCCTTGTCGTGCGTGCGAGCATTCTAACACAAAATAACTGAGTTTTCTTGATTACTAAATACATAAGAATATTTATAATGTGAATTGAATATAATGAAAATAATAAACTTTGAATGAAAACTAAGAAAAATTATGTCACACAATACCCTTCCACCAATACCTGGAGAGTATTTGTGAACATATTCAATGAATACCCTCTTAGAAAATATTAATGATCATATGAAACAAAACGGCAAAGCAGCTTTGTGGTTATTCATTTGCTTATGTCCATATTCTTACAATGGTGTATAGGTGTAGTTCCAATTCGAGGCATATATTTATTTAAAATATTAATACTGCTACTTGCAATTGCAATACATGTCTCTACACATGATTGGTCCGTTTTGGCGCCAAAAACGGACTAAGCAAAGAGCTCACAAGAGTGTAAAAAACAATTATTTAAAAATAAAAAATTTATTGTTTTTGAATTTCCTTTATATATTACATATAGCACGCATATTAGATTAGCGTGTATCTTTGGCGCTTAAGATACGTCTAGCTTAACAGTAGAGTCTCAGACAATGTATTAGGTGTTATTTATTTATGTATATGATGTATATGTATATGATGACACATGTATATATTCCATTTATATTAGTCATCTAGTTGCCAATTAACAACCGATAGATGTGCTTGTTGCCAGATAATTTCATTCAACACCGCATTTTAATATTGATAGTACATACATTTTGGTGTGACAAGGGTAAGTTAAAAGACTATTTTTAACATCACATGAAATAGGTTGATATTCCAGTGTTATGTCAACTGCTCTGAGATTACAATGTATTTTTTATCAGTCCCACATTATACTGATTACTGACCTACTGTACAGACCTTCACTACTCATACAAGATGCGGCAGAAATAGACAAAGCGGTGGTGCTGACACAGATAGCCTCTCGCATATGAGAGACCTGCCACCTCGTACGACCTGCCCACATCCCACTAGCAGAGGCGTCAGCGCAAAAGAAAATCTAAAAAAAATTCGCTTGTAGTTTTTACCACTGGCTGCCTGCTTGACGTGAACCCCTTTGGCCAGATATAATATTGTCCGTCATCTCGAAATATCAGATGTTAAGTCTAAAGCCCAATATTTTTTCTCGATTCAATGTCTTTCAAATCAGAACACCACAATGTTTACAAATGATTGCTTAGTGTTCAGCAAAGGTCTTCCCATTTTTCTTTCTCAACTCCGTTGTAATCATGTCCCTTATTCACTGCCACTAGCGGATCCGGGGGGGGGGGGTCTAAGGGGGCTCCCCCCCCAATCATTTGGGTCCACTGACAAATCTCAAATTAATCTCGATATTATCCTACTTTCTAAGTACATACTAAATACAATATAATTGCACTTATCCTTACTTATTCCATTTGAAGTAGGTATAGAATATTCTAAATTTTTTAAATTCTAATTTTGGTTCAAGAGCCCCCCGCCCCCCCAACCAAAATTCTGGATCCGCCACTGTTCACCGCTTTAGTGTTGTTTCAATACATAGTTGGCCCCCTCCCTGACTCGACGTATGGTCCTTGTACGTCTCATAGTTTTCAGTACATATAATCGTAATTCATAAGTTTTTCTCCTCACCTACGCGACATACCATTGAATAAACATAATACATTATAATTATGAGTCAGTGTTTGTTCAGTTTTGGTTTGTTATCAACGTTGAAAGGGTGTGTGTGATTCATCGTGATAAGTTACGCTACAGTAGTTATAAGGTACGGTTCCAAAAACGACCGCAGCAAATTAAGAATCGTCAACCAACCGACAGCAGCAAAAGCTTATGGCCGTTCCAAATATTCTGTCTATCGACAGATTTGCTTACCGGCAGTACTTTTTTGACACATTTTGTATGGAAGATCTGCCAAAACACTATTGACAGTAAGCAAATCTGTCGATAGACAGAATATTGGGAACGGTCATTAGGCGACAACACTATCAGCGGCTACATATTAGATGCATTCATAGTGCGTATGTTTTTCTAGGAATCTCATAAGAGTTTAGACGTGCCTGTAAACTTGTATACGCTCCAATCTTGAAGAACGTATTGAATTGGGGGTCGGTCGCCTCGAGTTAGCCAGTCGATGTCAAGCTGGTCTAATTTGGCAGTCAGGATCCCAATCCAACCAAGTATATGATATGTACTGAGTTCAACAATAATCTATCAATCTACATCAAACTAAATCCTCAATCCGAGGTGTGTTCAATACACAATATGTACAAACGCGTAGACAACGCTAAAAATATGCTTACATTATGACTATTCGGCACGATTGATCTTTAGTCTGCGATCGCATATCTGATGCGCTGACAAAAAGTCTGCTGCGGTCGTCTACGAAAGCGTATCTTAATTTTATTTACGGTGGGCTTGGCTGATAACGCTCAGCGATATTTCTATATATGGTAGCAATAAAGAGTAATAAACTGTGAAACAGACTGCCGGCTTACTATGTTCTCTATTTATTTCGACATCTCTGCCAAATATGTATCGATTTTGATGTTGTTTTTGTAATTTCAAGGGCACCATTCATATTTGTTTAAGATTTGATGACAGAGCTTAATGCTAGGGTCAGCCTTCTTATTTAACTATTTCTACCACTTCGCCGGATCTCATCCTCCATAGTGAAAACATTGGCTCTCATGGCTCCCTCTAATACGTGAAGTCAGCGCTTTTCGGGCCGTCTGCGAGACCATACTCCTGGTACAATGTGGCCCTGACATTTGCGACCGAAATACTGCTGCGGTTTCCTCAAAACCATGACCAAACCACCTTAAGCGGTATTTTGAAGTTTGCTTACCACGTGTCGCGGACTCCACAGCTGCCGC